>JAYESA010000018.1:126184642-126333504 GCA_036927795.1 Iris macrosiphon
AATGAGCAGCCTTGGTGAGTCGATCTACGATCACCCATACAGCATTACGACCACTGGAACTTTTTGGGAAGCCCGTAACGAAGTCCATAGTAATGTGTTCCCATTTCCACTCAGGTATTGGGAGGGGTTAAAGTAGACCTGCGGATCTCTGATGTTCAGCCTTGACTTGCTGACACACCAGGCATTTTGCTATAAAGCGTGCTATCTCTCTCTTCATTCTGTGCCACCAATAGTATTGCCTCAGGTCTCTGTACATCTTTGTGCCACCTGGATGGATAGAGTATGTTGAGCTGTGAGCTTCTGACATCAGCTCTTCACGAAGTTCTCCATTTAGAACATAAAGACGTTATCCACATCTTAAAGTCCCATCTTTGTGTATGTGACATCCTGTCTGGATTTTGGCTTCGGTTCGTTGTCGAAGTCTCTGGAATCTGGCATCTGTTGGCAGTGCCGCCTTGATTCTCTTGACCAATATTGATTACAACTGATAATTTGACAATTGGCCATCAACTCCTGGCATAATGACCTTTATACCCAACTGTTCTAGATCTCTCAATAGATCCAGTTGGGTGATCAGGAAGAATGCCGTGGATCTTCTGCTTAGAGCATCAGCTACTATATTAGCCTTTCCGGGATGGTACTGCAGATCAATCTCGAAGTCTGTCATCACCTCGAGCCAGCGTCTTTGTCTCAGGTTCAAGTCCTTCTGGGTGTAGACATACTTCAGGCTCTTATGATTAGTGAATATCTCCACTCGTTCGCCCTATAGATAGTGTCTCCAAAGCTTCAAGGCAAAGATGACTGCGGCAAGCTCTAGGTCGTGCATGGGGTAGTTCTTCTCATGGGTCATCAGTTGTCTTGAGGCATAGGCTACAACTTTCCCGTGTTGCATCAAGACACAACCTAATCATTTTCCGGATGCATCGCTATATATTATATATTACGAATCCTCCGGATCCAGATGGTATGGTAAAGATGGGAGCTGTAGTCAGACACTTTTTCAACTCATCGAAAGCTATCTGACACTCTTTTGACCAGATGAACTCCTGCTCCTTACAGATTAAATGGGTTATCGGCTCTGCGATCCTTACAAAGTTCTCTACGAACTTCTGGTAATATCCGGCAAGTCCTAGAAAACTCCTCACCTCTGAGACGTTGGTTGGGGTTGGCCATGTCTCTACAGATGAGATCTTCGCTGGGTCTACTGAAATGCCATCTCCTGTGATAATGTGTCCAAGAAAAGTGACACGATCAAGGAAGAATTCGTACTTGCTCAGCTTAGCATAAAGACTTTCATGCCTTAGCATCTCTAACACCAGTCTCAAGTGTTCTTCATGCTCCTCGTGGCTCTTTGAATACACCAAGATGTCGTCGATGAAGACTACCATGAACTGGTCCAGATATTGGTGGAAGACTCTGTTCATCAGGTTCATAAATACGACAGGTGCATTTGTCAGTCCAAAAGGCATCACCAGGAACTCGTAGTGACCATAACGAGTCCTGAATGTTGTCTTTGGAATGTCTTCTCTCCGTACTTTTACCTGATGATAGCCTGATTTCAAATCTATCTTTGAGAATACCACTGCTCCTGTCAGTTGGTCAAACAGATCATCAATCCGCGGCAGGGGGTACTTGTTTTTTATTATCAAAGCATTAAGGGCTCTGTAATTAATACACATACGGTATGTTCTATCCTTCTTTGGTACAAATAATACTGGTGCTCCCCAGGGTGATGCACTAGGACGAACAAATCCCTTGATCTGTAGTTCTTCTAGCTGCAGCTTCAGCTCGTCTAGCTCCTTCTTGGCCAATCGGTACATATTTGAGGATACTGGTGCAGCTCCGGGTATTAACTCAATAGTGAACTCCACTTCTCTGTCAGGCGGTAGGCCTGGCAATTCCTCCGAAAATACATCTTCGAATTCTGCAACAATTGCTGGTGGTGCTGTCTCTATTGCCATGTAAGCTCTAGGTGTCTGGCCTACTCCTTGCTCGATGTTGCCCCTTATGTACTCGAACTCCGGGAGGCCTGATGGTCTAAATATAACACTACCCTTTCGGCAGTCTAGAATAGCATTATACTGGCTTAACCAGTCCATGCCTAAGACGACGTCAAAGTTTGGCATTGGAAGTACCAAAAATTGCGCTCTCAGCTCTCTACTACAAACGACTACCGAGCATGTTTTAATAGTGTTGGTAACCGATACGATGCCTCCTCCGGTAAGAATTTTCCAGCACTTAGGCAGTGGGGAAGTGGCTATTTTGTGCATGGCTATGAAACTACTAGATATGAAAGACAGTGTAGAGCCAGAATCAAATAATACGGTTGCAGGTAATGATGCAACTAAAATGGTACCTGTAATAGTTTTACCTTCCGGCTTCTCTGCAACTGCAGCTAGTGCAAATGCCTGCCCGTGCCTTTGCCCTCCGGTCTGCTGCCTGGCTTTGTTGAACTGGGTCTCCTGTGTGGCTAGAGGAGGTTCCCTCTGAAATCCTCCAGATGTTGAGGGATGCTGACCTCCAGTTGAGGTAGTATCCTCTGGACTGATGCTGCTGGTCTTTGCGCATTCTGGAGTGCTGCCTCTTTGTGTTATGGGCAGTCTCTGGCCATATGTTGGCTAGCTCCACATATCACGCATAACCTATTCTTCTTTCTGTAGTCTCTAACATAATGTCCCTTCTTGCCACAATAGTGACAAGTCGGAAGCTCCTTGTGCTGATAGGGTCCCGTCTTTTGCTGCGTCTGATTTCCCGGACGACGGATTGGTCCTCCTGCTCCGGGCTAGTTTCTGGCTGGTATGGTTGGGTTAGAGCGTCTTGCTCCTTGGCCAATGGCCTCCTGAATCCTTGCTTCTGAAAGAACCTCCTCATAGGAGATCCTCGACTGCGTCATAGTATACCTTTGGAGTTCGAAGGTAAGGCCGTGATGGAACCTCATGGCCTTCTCCAGCTCGTTCGATATCAGGATGGCACCGAATCGACTCAGTCGACTGAAATCTGCGTCATAGGCGTCGACGGTCATATTCTCTTGTTCCAGGTGCAGGAACTGGGAGTATAGGGCATTTTTGACCGTGGCTGGGAAGTACTTTGCATTGAAGTACTCTAAGAATTGTTCCCAAGTCTGGGTCTTACCGACGCTGCGCTCTATGGAATCCCACCAGTGATGGGTGTTGCCTTTAAGTTGGGCCTTCACGGCGGTCATTCAAAAGTCTGGTTGAAGCTGTGAACCCTCCAGCAGCATCTCCGTGTTGGAGACCCAATCTGAGATCTCCTTTGGAGTTTTGCTGCCCGAAAAGGTTCTCGGGCCTATCTGGCAAAAGCCTCGGACAGTGCCAGCTGGTTGGGCAGGTACTGGTGCCGGGATAGTTGTTCTCTCCAGAGCTGTTATCAAGCTCTGCCTCAGGGTTTTAGTCTGTTGCCACTGTGCCTGCAACATGGCTTGAAAGAATTGGAACATTTGAGGCTGTCCCTCAAGTTGTGGCATCAGGGCTGGAAGGGGTAGAGGTAGAGGCAAAGGTGTCTCCGCTGCGGTGTCTGTGCCTGGGAAGTCTGTCCTTCTTGTTGGACTGGCGTAGCTTCCTGGATAGGATTCTGGTGAAGGTACGGGGTTGTCGGATAGACCAATGTCCTTCTCGGGGACTGGTCTCTCGGGGTGGTTGGGGTCCTTTGGACATCTTACGAGGGGTCTGTTGCTTGGTTAACCCCATCAATCGCGTATCCACTGGATATATCCATATTTCTGAAGAAGATAGAATAATTAGAAAAGTACGAAGGAAATAATGATATAAAAATCAAACAGGATGCAAAAATTCAAGGATAAAGTCATAGTGGATGAGACCTAGTATTCCTATCCTATAGCAGGCTTGCTGGACATGTTATCATACCACTAGCATTTAACTAGACCTGCATGGGCCACCACTAAAATCATGTCACGCCTCAGTCCTAAAATATACGGAACTAGGCTACGTGGCATTGGCCAGCTGACACGTCACTAAGGGATTACCCAATTTAATGGTCCCAAGGAGACGTGCTATGCTATCCTAAAATACTAATAAGTTTAATACAGGTAAAGTCTAATCTTATCCACAAAATATCAAGGAATACGGGAAGAAGTGCTGAATATATAATGCTAAGTCTGAAATGTCATAGTACAAATCAGATATGTCTGGTGAAAACAAATCCACTACAAAAGATAAAAGTGCAAAAATATAGTAAGACTAGAGCATCGTCTAGCTAGGTAATGAGGCTCCAGCTTCAGATGAATATTCTACTAAAGAGCAGTGGCAAAGAGGCTTCTGCTCCTCTCCAGGTGAACAAACCACTAAAGATCAGTGGGAAAGAAGCTTCTGCCCTTACTACTAAAGATCAGGAAGAAGAGTCTCCAGCTCCAGGTGCACTTACTACTAAAGATCAGACAGGCTCTGATGGCAGCTGCTCTAACTCCTCCTCAGTTGCATACCTCGTCTCCTGTCTTGGACCATACACTGTGGGGTAGTATGCCTCATCTAAATCTGGAAGGGAACCAGGTCCTTAGTGGGACATAATAAGATACATAAAAATATGCCATATATGTAAATACTGGATAAATAAATAAAGGGTGTGCTAACCATCTAAGTAAATACAATGTAAAGACAACCTTGGTACGTATGGGTAGGCGTAGGCATAACGGCCAGCATCCTCTAGAGTGTGGTATCTACAACGTCCATCATTCCGAAGAATGAGGTATCTGAATATATACAACGTCTAACACTCTAAGGGATATGGTATCTGCAAGTATATATAACGTCTATATCACTCTGAAGAGTGCAGTATCTGCAATAAAGAAGTTGGGTGTCCCATACGCCTACTAGTTGTCTTCTCCGTCCAATGCGGTTATACAAGTCGAATCCACAATGTGTAAACTACGTAACTATATGCCAAGTCATAATTTCTCTGAATATTCCTGATTTCATGCTAAGTCGTGATGCACGTCACACGCACCGGTAGCTAATCGAGTACGCAGACTCGCATCCCAAAATAAAGTGCAACCGTGTTACGTGTACAAGTGTCAGGGTCTAGGAGGATATTAGGATACCTTTGCAGCTGTTACGTAGGGCTGCTAAAGTCTAAGTCAGCTATACTACATGTCAACGTATTTGTTGACAGTACCCGAGGCAATCTCGGACATACACAGTTATATGTAAGTTTACTGAAAATAACATACAATAGTTTAAGAAATTAAAAAGTAAAACTTGGCAAGGTATACTTACCTACGTCCTCAAGCTGGGTGTGCCAAAAACCTGTTCCGCAGTCGTGTCTGAGGGGTCCTGTGACCTGGGGTCACTGACTGCGTTATAGGTGCACTCTGTTCAAGACGCACGGGGTTCGTGAAACTTAACATTTAAATAAGGCATAATATAGTATAGTATATATTTACTTATGTATATATATAAAAGACATAATATATATATATAATAATAATATATATAATAATATATATATACATATTTATAGCATAATATAATATATAATTATAGTATTTATAAAAATATAGGTATATCAATATAATAATATAAATACGTATACTTATTTTATAATAATAATAGATGTATATATGATTATATATTATACATACATATAATATTCACAAATAATTATATTTAATAATATATATATAATATATGTATAATACATAATATACATATATATAAATAATATATGCTAATATATAATATATATATATATACATACATATATACTATATATATATATATATATATATATATATATATATATATATAATAAATATACAATAATATATTATATTCTGTGAATATATATAAATATAATATATTTATATATATATATAACTATATATAATACAATGTATATATATATATATACATATAATATTAATATAATTATATAATATATATATATAATTATATATATAATAATATATATAAATATATATATATATATATATAAATATACATATATATATATATATATTATATATATATATATATATATATATATATAACTATAAAAATACTTAGGTATATACATATTTAAATATATAATAATATAGATATATACTGTAATAATTATAATATAATTATATATAATAATTAATATATATAATTATATATATTATATTATATTATTAATATATATTTATATAAATATAATATATATATAATATATACATACATATATAAATATATAGTATATACGTATAATAGGGGGTATTATAGGTATTTTAGTATTAAAAATATCTTAGATATTTTGTAGATATTTTTCTAAGGGTTCAATAATGCCATTGAATGAACGATGTAGGTTCACCCTCCAATGGGAGGTTGACACCTCGCACAGTATTTTGCAGATAAAATCCTGCAGATTCACAATTTGCACAAAAGCCCTATAAATTGGGAAATTGCACAATTATGCAATTGTTTGGGAAAAACACCTTATTCCTGAGGGTGCTGTAATGAACAGAATTTAGGAGGGATGCTATGTGAGGGCCTTGAGAGTGTGGGGGTGAGTCTGGGCAGGGGTTGGGCCTGGTTTTGGGTGATACTGTCACGTATTAATTAATTAGAAATTAATGCGCACGGTGTTTTCTATTATTTAAAAATAGGTAGGGCCAGAATTATTAGTGCGATATAAATATACTAGTTGTAGTATACTCTAAGTGGAATAATAACATATTTTGTTTGGGCCAAACATGTTCCTGTTGGGCTTCTAATTTTTATTGGAATGGACAAGGGTACAGGTCTGGAAATTAATTGATAATTAATACGGATGTTTGTAACGATATTTGTGAGACTAAAATGAGACTCATGCCATCGTATCTGTGAGTTGCACAAGATTCAGAATAGTAGACTGGTATGTCTAGGAGAGGTATGTGAACTTTATTTTGGGGATAACAGTCAGTATAATGCTCTAATGATGTGATGACAGGTGCACAAATCAATAGGATATTGCATAAATAAATTTTAAAAGCTGTAATAAATCCTAAATTGATAAAATAATCCTAATTTATTAAAAATGCTAAAATTTGGTCGAGGGAGTTTACACGTACTTCTGGCTTTTGTGATCTGTGAATATCTTCACCCGCTCTCCATATAGGTAGTGCCTCCAAAGCTTCAGGGCAAACATCACTGCAGCAAGCGCCAAGTCATGAGTGGGATAGTTCTTCTCATGGGTCCTCAGCTGCCTAGAGACATAGGCCACAACTTTTCCATGTTGTATTAAGACACATCCTAATCCTTTCCCAGACGCATTATTGTAGATCACAAATCCTCCGGGTCCAGAAGGTATAGTCAAAATAGGTGCCTAGTCAGATCTTCTTTAGTTTATCGAACACCGTCTGACACTCCTCTGTCCAAATAAACTCCTGCTCCTTGCGGGTCAAGCGGGTCATCATCTCTGCGATCCTCGCAAAGTTCTCTAAGAACCTCCGGTAATATCCGGCTAGTCCTAGAAACTCCTCACCTCCGAGACGTTGGTAGGGGTCGGCCACGTCTCTAATGATAAAAATCTTTGCTGGATCTACTGAAATACCCTCTCCCAT
Organism: Iris macrosiphon; assembly: GCA_036927795.1. Lineage (NCBI taxonomy): Eukaryota > Viridiplantae > Streptophyta > Magnoliopsida > Asparagales > Iridaceae > Iris > Iris macrosiphon. The sequence goes on from JAYESA010000018.1 coordinate 126,192,198, forward strand.
GATAACGTGTCCGAGGAAAGAGATACGGTCTAGGAGGAACTCATACTTGCTCAACTTGGCACAGAGCCTCTCACGCCTCAGCGTTTCCAACACTATTCTCAAGTGCTCCTCGTGCTCTTCGTGGCTTTTTGAATACACCAGGATGTCATCGATGACGACTACTATGAACTGGTCTAAATACTGGTGGAAGACTCTGTTCATCAGGTTCTTAAATACTGCAGGCGCATTCGTCAGTCTAAAAGGCATTACCAAGAACTCGTAGTGGCCATAACGAGTCATGAATATCGTCTTTGGAATGTCTTCCCTTCGCACTTTCACCTGATGATACCCCGACCTTAAGTCGATCTTCGTGAACACCACTGCTCCTATCAGCTGGTAGAATAAATTATTAATCCGCGACAGGGGTACTTGTTCTTGATAGTCAAAGCATTAAGGGCTCTGTAATCAATGCACATACAGAATATTCTATTCTTCTTTGGTACAAATAACACTGGTGCTCTCCAGAGTGATGCACTAGGATAGAGAAATACCTTCTCTACAACTCCTCTAACTGTAGCTTCAGATCATCCAGTTCCTTCTTCGCCAACCGGTACACATTTGAAGATATCAGTGCTGGTCCGGGTACCAACTCAATAGTAAACTCTACCTCTCTATCCGGAGGTAGGCCTGGCAACTCCTCCGGGAAGACATCCTCGAATTCTGCAACTATCGATGGGGGTGCCATCTCCATAGCCATGTAAACTCCAGCGGTCTGGCCTACTCCTTGCTCGATGGTCCCTCATATGTACTCAAACTCCGGGTGATCTGGCTGTCTAAAAATGATGCTACCCCTCCGACAATCCAGTATGGCCTTGTACTGGCTCAACCAGTCCATACCTAGCACAACGTCGAAGTTTGGCATTAGGAATACCAAAAATCGTGCTCTTATCTCCTAACCACACACGACTATCGAGCACGTTCTAATAGTACTGGTAACCGGTACGATACCTACTTCGTTAAGAATCTTTCAAATCTTAGGTAAGGGAAAAGTAGCTATTCTATGCATAGCTATAAAACTATTAGATATGAAAGATAGTGTAGCACCAGAATCAAACAATACAGTCGCAGCTAATGATGCAACTAAAATGGTATATGTGATAGCTTCCCCTTCTGGTTTCTCCTCTATCTCTGCTAGTGCAAAGGCCTATCTGCGTCTCTGCCCTCCGTCCTGCTGTCTGGACCGATCAAACTGTGCCTCCTGTGGGGCCAGGGGTGGTCCCCTCTAAAATCTATCGGGTACAGGTAGACGTTGACCTCCTGCCTGGGATGGTATCCTTTGAACTGGTGCAGCTGGTCTTTGTCCTGTCTGTGGTGTTGTATCCCTGCGCTGTGAGCAGTCTCGGGCCTATTGCTGGTTCGCTCCATAAATCATACATGTCCCCAGCCTCTTTCGACAATCCTTCTGAACATGCCCCCTCTTTCCACAATAGTGGTAAGATGGAAGTTTCCTCTGTTGATTTGGGGTGCTCCTTGTCTATGACTGCGCTCTGGGATGACGGATCGGTCCTCCCGCTCTAAGCTGTGCTCTGGCTGGTACGGCCACACTGGGATGCCTCGATCCTCTGCCAATAGCCACCTGGATCCTAGCCTCTGTCAGAACCTCATCGTAAGAGATTCTCGCCTGGGTAGTAGTGTACCTTTATAGCTCATAAGTCAGACCATAATAGAATTTTCTGGCCTTCTCTAGATTATTTGGTATCAAGGCGGCACCAAATCTACTAAGATGACTGAACTCCTCGTCACATGCGTCTACAGTCATGTTCCCTTACTCCAAGTGCAGGAACTGAGAGTATAGTGTATTCCTGATCATATCCAGAAAGTACTTTGCATTAAAGTATTCTAGAAACTACTGTAAACTCCCTCACCCAAAATAGGTATTTTGTGTATATTTTATATTATTATATTTATTATAGATGTTGAATTTATTTAGAGTATTCTCTTAGTTAATTAGGAAATAAATTTTTTAGTATATTTACTTATATAAATATTTATTTAGAATTATTTTTAGGCTATTTTAGATTATTGGGATTTTTTTATAATTTTTAGTTAATTAAAAACTAGTAACACTAATTTTCTAGGACTTTGAAGAATTTATTTTATATTCAAAATTAATTAAAAATATCCCAAAATTTTATTTTAGGTTCTAAATAGTCAAATATATTTTCTAGAATTTTCTGGAATTTTTTTGAATATTTTTAGTATTTATTGGGAGTTATTTAGACTAATAACTAATTTTTCTAGAATTTATTGTGCAAGCCCAGGTATATAGAATGGACCCACATAATTTTTTTAGTATTTATAATATTATTATATATTTTCTGGAATTATTTTAGAATTTTTGGAATATATTTAATATTTATTTTTATTTAAATATGTAAAACTAATTTTTAGAGTTTCTTCTAATTATAGTAGGGAACCTATGAATATAAAATTATTCCAAGTATTTTTCTAGGGTTTCTGGATTCAAAATATATTTTCAGTAATTTTTTCAGATTTTTATAATTAATTTTAATATTTATTTGGAGTTATTTAGATTTAAAACGACTTAAATAATGTTTTGATAAAGGCAAATCAAAAACAAATAATATAACCAAAACCATCCAATCAAATCATGATATGTGTCACCCTCCTATCAACTTTCATTCAGCCGCTCAATCCTATATATATATATAATATAATAACTGTAAGCCCCTGATTTTTTAAAAATATTAAAATTAGGATTTTTCACAATTTTCTGGAATTTTCTGGGAATTTTCTGTAATTAAAATCAGGGTTTTGAAATATTACCTAATTTTTAATTGATAATAAACAACATTAAAATATTGTGAAAATATTTTTTTTGGGTGTAAAATGGAAAACTGGACTTAGGGTAATTTTTCTGGAATTTATCGGGCCCCGGACCTAATTTTAAATCACCTAAAACTATTTAATTAATTAATTAATTGTTATTATTATTATTAATTATTATTTTTATTTTTATTTTTATTATTGTTATTATTATTTATATTTAATTCCGGCCCAGCCCACCATTCCAGCCCGGCCCAGCCCATTGGGCCCGAGCCCATCCGTCTAGCGGGTCGGGTCGGGTCCGCTTGAACCCGACCCGCCCGGACCCGACTGACCCGTTCCCCTTCTCCCCGCAGCCCGCGCATCCGCCGCCGAGTCCGCCGTGCCCGGCCGTTCCGTACGCCGCTGCGAGCGCCGTGCCATGGCCGCCACGACCCCGCAACCGCCGGCCGACCTCCCCTCTCTCCTCCCTCTCCCTCCCCTATATTAAACCCTTCAACCCCCCCTCCGGCCACCACGACCCCGCCGGCTCACCCCCTCTGCTCCGCCGCTCCTCCGCTCCGCCGCGTCGTCAGCCACCGGCGCCGCCCGCTGCAGCCCCCGCCGTTCTCGCCCAGCTCCGTCGCTGCTCCGCCAGCAGCCGACCCCGCAGAAGACAGCAGCGGCCCCCCAACCGTCCCCGGCCGCCGTGCCCGCGCCGCCGCCTCCGCCAACAACGCCGGCGCCGCCCTCGGCCTCCCCCGCAGCGGCGCCGCCCTCCTCCGCCGCCCAAGATGCCGCCTACGGCCGGATTCCCTGAACCCTAACCCTAGTTCGATCCGCGTGTCCGACACGAGTCGGACACGATTTTTCTCGATTTTTTGGGTCCCGTTCAGGTGCGTATATCTTTTTGCTCGTAGCTCCGTTTTCAATTCCGTAAATTGCGTTGTGAAGCCTGTATGACCCTCTCGGTGCCCGGACAAACTGTTCGGGACATCGCGTCCTGTGGTGATCGCACACCGCGATCCAAAAACAGGACAAACCCAAACCCTGTTTTACCCCGGAATCGAGTACGCCCCGCCAAACGGGACGACTTGGTCGCGCGCGGTCTTCACAGATACGTGCGCCCCGTCGATACAGACGTGTGGGAATTCGTGGAAGCTGATTCGGGGGTGCGTGCACCCCGGAATCAACGCGTATCCGCGGACATCGTCCCGTATCTGCCTTTTCTGCAATTCGACCTAACTTTGTGTACACATGTCGGATCGAGACGAAACTTGTGCCATCGGACTCGTAGCGATACGCTGGTCCTGTGGGTCAAGTTTGGTTCGATTCTGAGAACGTTGACGAAATTGCGTGTCGTGGGCCCCACAGGCCCTGCTCGACGGGCGATTTTGTGAACGGCTCATCGGAATTCAATTCTGAAAGTTCTGTTGGATTCGTATTAGCGTTTCTGACCTGTTGACACTGAGTTTGGTAAATTTGGAGACCTTTGACCCTGACACGCTTTTCGGTGCAAAGCGGGCCCACCGGCGGACCCCGTTTTGACCCGAAACTGTCGTTTTTGCCCTTGTCTCCAAATCGGACCCAAGGACAGACGTTTCTAGCTATTTGACATCTTCTGAGCGTGATGGTAATGTCTATTTCAGCTTTTGGACTCATCTCTGGAAAACTTCCCCGAGACACAAAACTATAATTGGATTCAAACAACAGGCAAGTACCTGTACTTCAAGTTTAACCTTTATATTGTGATAAATAAATTCTCTGCTTTATAGTACCATTGATGATTATATGTAGAGTTAGAACACTAGATTTTATGTCTTGAATAATGTATTTCATGTCTTGCTTTTCATGTCGGGTGGGAGAATACTAGGAGGCATGTAGTTTACCTTTCCCCTTGTCGTGACTGCTAGCTGTTGGTACGCGACTGTACCATCAGCCTTATTCCTGATTGTTCCTGACTGCTAGTCATCTATGACGGCCTTAATAGCCTTATAAACCCCTACATGCCAACTATGTATTCTAAATACACAAGTTCACGCACATAGTTCTTGTCGTGTTGCAGTTCTTGTTGTCTTGTTACAGCTACATTTCCTGTCACTTTTATTCCTGTTTTACTCATTTCTGGTTTATAGCAATTAATCATATTTTACTTCTAGTCCTGATTTATAGCATTAACTCTCAGTTAATCTTTACTAATTGTTATACATACTCTGATCATGATGCTTAGTCAGTTATTTTCTCCCTGTCACAAATATTTAGTTTAAATCTTGTTGTGCATTGTGTACTTTGCTCCTTTCCTGACTGGATCCGTTGTTTAGGCGATGATGAGAACCTTGCCCCCACCTATTATGGCCCCTATGAGACAGCAGGTGATACAGTTGCAGAGCCGGTTCCCACCCAGGAGACTACTCCTGCAGAGTAGTTAGCATTTAGCTATTTGTTTTCCTTTCATCTTAGTAATCGGGTTTGTCCCCGATTTAATTTCTGGTTTTGTAATAAACTCTGGATCTGTTGTCACATTCAGTTTATGAAATCTTAGCATTCTTTTTCTGCTATTTTCCTTGCCTATTTAATTATTGTGAATGAGCTAGATTTATTACCTGTGATTATGCCCTAGACAGCGTACTACCGCCGACTCTGTGGCGTAGGCTGGACGTACCCACGCGCTCGTGCCCGAATATCCGGGTGTGGGTCGTGACAATAACCCTAATTATCCCATTATTTTTAGAGAGGGAGATTTTATAGAATTGTCATCTAGGGTTCCTTCATCTTCCAGAAGCCATTACGCATAGCTCCGGACTCCAAATGAGGCCTAGTTTCTTTGTGTTAGAACGATATTGAGGTTAGCTTTCTGATTATATAAATTTTTTTTACGAAATTATGAGTATTAAATTCTGAAAAATTCGTAGAGCACAGCATGTCCGAAAATATATGTATTTCGATGTTTTCGCGATTCCGGGAGAACCAGGAATCATAATCATGAACCGTTTAAAGTTTTGGAAAGCTAATATCTATATAATTGACATATGTTTTTACTAGAATTTAATTTGAAGTATTTATATACTGTTAATTCTGTAGAACTTTTAGGTTAGAATTTAACCATCGGTGCACAATACAAAATTTGTATGTGCCATAATTCCCAAACGAATTTGAATTTGGATGAGCCATAAATTTTAGCATGTTTTTGATGCTGAAATCTACAGAAAATCATGCATGAAAGTTGAGTTTATGTTGGTTGACTTTTCGGTCAACAGATCGCCTCGATTTGCGTGCCATGAGTCTCGAGTTGATAAAATTCAGTTTTTTTGGACAAAATTTAGGAATTAAGATAAAAATCAGAATAATAAGATTAAAATAGGATTTTAGAGTAATTATTCCAAAATTAAATAAATTAAAATAAATTATCTTTTGACGTGATAAATTTGTAATACATAGGCTATTTGGACTGTGACTTGGACTCTGATTCATACCAGTAGCAGGACCCCAGACGAGGACATTCTCTGACAGTATTCCAGTAGAACATTAGTATTTAGCCACCACGGTTAGTTTACATCAGACCCTGAGTCGGAGAACCCAACGCGCGTTCGTACATTTACATGTACGCAAATATTATTTAGTTTGGTATATATATTTATATACGTAATTACTATATGTATTCCAATAGTTATGAAAATAAATTGATGGTTATATTATTATATAGTTATATGAATATATATGTAAGTAAATACTAATTGATAATTATGACTAAATATTCAGACTGTACGACCCTAAGACACCGTGGACTATCCCATACTTACCTTGACCCTGTTGACCCTAAGAACTTATGAATTTGTCCGCCTTGCGTACATTAACGTACTGGCATAGACACCTGTCAGTTGACTGACTGATTTTGTACAGTACTTGAAGACGCGACACCCGCGTAATTCAACGCGTAATTGACCGTATTAGATGACTAGTGTTACCCCTAGTATACCCCCTGAGTCCAGTGTAAATGTGGTTGTATATGTGCTAGTGTAAAGACTAATGATTTTATTGCATTATATTATGTGTACATAGGATATTGGATTTGTTCTGCGCGATTTCTGGAGCAGATTATTGGTACATTGCAGCTTCCTTGCCAGGCAAGTATACCTTGCCATTGTACTGTTATTTATATTCCATATGTTGCATGCATCTTATTTTCTGTCTTTAGTTCATATATTTTAACTATTATATAAAATGCGCGCGACGGTGTTCTCGCGGTATATTTTATTTATGTATTGTATTGACCTTGTTTATGAGACTACCCTATTATCATGTAGCATCATGAGGTTCATTGGCCGTGACACAATTGTTACACGTGTTGTGAGTCTCATGTAGATCACGAACTTGCGTGCAGGTTTAGCCTCCTGTACGTGTGGACCGTGCGTTAGGAATAACTGCTGTTAGAAACTTTGTATGCTAGTAGACTTGGCAGTTATTAGAGGTCCATGGACATAGCTTATTATAGTACGGTGGTCCCATCCTTGTCCTTGTTTGGTTGCAGGATTGGGCTAGGGTACTAAGAATAGGCTGTGAACCAAATGGTGTCATGGATGTGACATGCTTAGAGCATGGGGTGGGAAGAACAACAAGTACCGCATTTGAGCTCCTTTACACTTTTTCTATTGTGCGCCCGGATTCTCTGTCGGAGATACGGGTGGTGATGATCACTATATATTATGTACTATCAGGCGGGCCACCGGCGTTCAAAAGACGACGTGCCTTTTAGGCCCCTGGATCTCCAATAGAGAACCATGCCAAATTCCATGTTTTCAGCCAAATAGCTCACTTGTGGGGAAAGTTATTCTTAACTGCATTCACTTTAGACGGTTAGGCGACCAATTGGATATTTATTTCAGTACTTTATTGGCATGTGTTTAAGTATCTTATTATGTCCCTCTGAGGACCTGGTCCCCTGCCAGGTGTATCTGTTCTTGAGTATTCGCAGGAGCGCATATTCGGATGGTTACATGGGATTCGAGGATGTCTTCTCTTCAAGTCATGATTGATAGCTGGTATCTTATATTGTGTTTGTTGTATTGTACTTATATTGTATTTACTTTTTCATTCGAGTTGGTAGTGGATTTGTTTTCACCCAACTATTATCCTTAGATACTTATATTGAGATATAGTTTTATAGATATTGGTTATTTATTTATATTTGATTTCGTGGATGAGATTTAGGTTGTACCCTATGACTTGTGACATATGTTTATACCACTTGTGGATTGATATTCATATTATAGCATACGTGTGGATTTTGGTTTCCATATATTGGAGTTGCCATATCCATGCGGCTAGCATGTACTTGTCCTAGTCCTACGTATTTTGGGACTGGGGCGTGACAACTACTCCCATGTCTGCTTCTTGCCGATGCTGCGCTCCATAGAGTCCCATCAGTGATGGGCATTACCTTTCAATTGGGCCCTCACTGCGGTCATCCAAAGGTCCGGAGGCAGCTGAGAAGCCTCCAACAGCATCTCCGTATTGTAGACCCAATCGAAGATCTTCTCTGCGGTCTTGCTTCCCAAAAAGGTATTCGAGCCCATCTGTCAAAACCCTCGAATTGTACCAGCTGGCTGAACAGGTACAGGTGCTAGGGTTGGTAGCTTCTCTACAACTGTCATCAAGCTCTATCTTATAGTCTCGGCCTGATGCCACTGCGCCTGCATCATGGCCTAAAAAAACTAGAATATCTGCGACTGTCCCTCTGACTGTGCCATCTGTAAACCCCCTGATTTTTTATAATTTATAAATTTGGATTTTTCATAATTTTCTAGAATTTTCTGGGAATTTTCTGTAATTAAAAACAGGGTTTTAATTATTAAATATTTTTTTAAATGATAATAAATAATATTAAAATATTATGAAAATAATATTTTTTGGTGTAAAATGAAAAACTGGACTTAGGGTAATTTTTCTGGAATTTATCGGGCCCCGGACCTATTTTAAATCACCTGAAAACTAATAATTAATTATTTATTTATTTATTTGGTTATTTATTTATTTATTTATTCATTTATTTTTAACCTAACCCTGGCCCAAACCCGACCGGGCCGGCCCAGCCCAACTGGGTCCAGCCCGCACTGGCCCAGCCTGCTACCTATCGGGTCGGGTCGGGTCGGCCACACCGGAACCCGCCGCCCGACCCGCTACCCCCAACTCCCACGCCCACGCACAGCTCCGCGGTTCCCGCCGCGTTCTCCGGCCACGTCGCCGGAGAACCGCCCTGCCTCACCCCCACGAACCTACGCCCCTCGCCTCCGCCATTCCCGGCCTCGACCCGCCACCCTCGGCCTCCCTCTCCCCTATTTAACCTCTCCTCCTCCCTCTCCGGCCATCCCCCATCCCTAAACCCTAGCTGCCACCGCCCTAACTCCCGCCGACCACCACATCCCCTCGCCCTAGCTCCGCCGATGCGCCGACCTTCTCCCGCAGCAGCCTCGCCGCCACCGACCCGCCGTGAGCCGCCCCGAGCCGGCTCCTCCTCCTCCTTCCTCCTTCTTCTCTAGTCGAGCCCGAGCCTCCGGCGACCCCCTGTCGGGCCGCCGTGTCCCGAGTCCCCGACGACGCTGTCCCCAGTCCCCTTCGGCCAGCCTCCCCCGCCGCAGCGCCGGAGCTCCGCCTGAGAACCCCCAAACCCTAACCCTAGTTCTCTCCCACGTGTCGGACATGATCGATTTCGGGTTTTCTGGACCCTGTTCAGGTACGTGTATCTTTCAGCTCGTAACCCCGTTTTCGATTCCGTAAATTGCGTTGCGAACCCTGCGTGACCCTCTCGGTTTTCGTGCAACCCGTTCGGCGTATCGCGCCTTGTGGCGATCGCACACCGCGATCCAAAAACAGGAAAAATAATGCCCTGATTCACCCCGGAACTGGGTATGCCCCGCCAAACGGGATGACTTAGTCGTGCACGGTCTTCACAGATACGTGCGCGTCGTTGATACAGACGTGTGGGATTTCGCAAAAGTCGATTCGGGTGTGCGTGCACACCGAAATCAACGCGTATCCGCGGACAACATCCCGTATCCGACTTTTCTGAATCGTGACCTAACTTTTTGTACACACGTCGGATTGAAACAAAACTTGTGCCATCGGACTCATAGCGATACGCTGGTCCTGTGACCCAAGTTTAGTTCGATTCTGAGAACGTTGACGAAATCGCGTGTCGTGGGCCCCATAAGCCCCACTCGACGGGCGATTTTGTGATCGGCTCATCGAAATCCAATTCTGTAAGTTCCGTTGGGTTCGTATCATCGTTCCTGACCTGTTGACACTAAGTTTGGTAAATTTGGAGACCTTTGACCCTGACACATTTTTCGGTGCAAAGCGGGCCCACATGTGGACCCCGTTTTGACCCAAAATTGTCATTTTTGCCCTTGTCTCCAAATTGGACTCAAGGACAGACATTTCTAGCTGATTAATATTTTCTGGATCTAATGGTGATATTTATTTCAGCAACCGGAGTACCGCCTGCAATTCCAGCTGAAGTCAGAGCCGCAATTGGAACCAGAACCACAGGCAAGTGTACCTCGCCAAACTTGCAGTCTTTGCTAAATATTCCTTGGCTTAGTTATACATCAGTGGTCAAGTATACTCTGCCAACTTTACAGTCTTGTTGCAGATTTCCTTGCTTTATTTATAATGTTGTGCATACTTGACCTAGGACCGTGTGACGTACTTAGCGTCCGATTATTAGTCGGGTGCCAACACCGTACGCGATGTTATGTATGGTCATCTAGAGATGGATATTCATGATACTTAATTTTCATGTACTTATCTTATCAAGTACCATACGACCCAGGACACTTGACACTATTCATGAGACAGAGTCTTCCTGAGACATTCAAGGTGATTCTGTATAGGATACAGGTTTATGACATAGACATTATATTCATAGATATTATATGACTTGCTGTATTAGTATTGATCCTGCGTGTCATGGACATGAGACGTGTGATTACATTGGGTGGGGAGAGACACACAGGCTATAGGCTGATATATATATATTTATTTATTCTGGTGAGGCCTCAGACTCTATATTAGAGCTAGGCACTCTATTAGTGTTATATTTATTGCGAGGCCTCAGACTCTATATCAGATATAGGCACTCTATTAGTGATATTGCTGCTACCGGCTTCCCGACACAGAGCTTGTAGTGGTCTCAGCCTGAGTACTCGTGATGCTCTCAACTTGCATTTCACATAGATGGCTATATAGTTTACCCTATTGTTCATTTACTGCTGCACTGTATTTATTTTGGCTTGTATTTTCTGTACCTTGCTGTCCCCTGAGGACCTGGATCCGGATTATGTCCCCAGGTATAGCCGAAGAGATTCATCCAGAGATATACCGTACAGGAGCACTTCCAGGAGCTGTACCAGGACCTGAGGACGAGATCGTATCAGAGGACTTCTCCTGAGCATTGGCTGTATATAGTTAGTTATTTCTGTTTCTATTTCCAGTTCCTTTATTTCCTGTCTATTTGATTTGATGTATCAGACTTGATCTCAGATTGTTCACCGAGACACTTTTATTGAGATTTGATAGTTATTTCTATTTGTATTACTCTGGCATTTATCTGTGATTATCTGTTGTGGATGAGATTAAAATAACCTGTGACTTATAACAATTGTTCTAATTCCTGTTAGACTACAGCTTAAGCATGCCCTGATGGATCCATTAAATTGGGTTGTCCATCGGTGCGTGCTGCTGGCCATTGCCACGTGTCCAGTCCCTCTGTATTTTGGGACTGGGGCGTGACATAGTTTTTGTGGTGGCCCATGCAGGTCTACGACTGAATTGTTTGGTTTTAACTTAGGGACCGAACAGGCCTGCAATAAGATAGGATAAGTTTTAGGATCTCATCCACTTGCTTGAATCATTCTTGATATCTATATCGACTTCGAAAATAATTTACTTGCATCCTGCCTTGATTCTTCTGTACGCTTCTTATCGTTTATTTTGGATGCAGGGTAATGGATTCACAAGAGTGCGACGAGACTCCCGCAGGAACACCACAAGCTACAGGTGTCACCTATGACGACGAAGTGACCCCAGTCGGTGGAGTTCCATCAACTCAACAGAGCCAGTAGGCAGGTCAACCTACCTCCAGATTCTGGCGTGATGACATCCCACTTCCGCCGCAGTTTGTCCCACCAATGCCCGTACTCCCACCAGGACAGCCGATTGACGGGCAACAGATATTCCAACAGATCTACGCGATGATACAAGCTCAGCAACAAGTCCAACACGAGGCTCTGCGTCGTGAGGCTGATTTCTTGAGGAGCAGCATCGTGACTGCACTGGAGCAGGCCAACCTCCCAGCACGACGGCCAACGATGGGCTCTATCACTGACTTTCGCCAACTGAAGCCTCGTACCTTCTCAGGCAAAGAAGAGGCCACAGAAGTTCATGAATGGCTCACCAACATTCGACATCAACTAGAAGCAGCTGAGCTTCCCCGGGAACGCTGGATGACTGCCGTTAGAATGCAATTAACGGACAATGCTCACCACTGGTGGTTGTCTGAGGAGACGCGGCTCGGACCAGACCGAGTCACTTGGGAAGAGTTTTCTAGACTCTTTCAGGAAATGTATCTAGACTCTTTCAGGAAATGTACATTCCGGCGACCGCTCGATCAGAACTTCGGGACAAGTTCAATCGCCTCACTCAGGATACTATGACGGTGGAAGAGTACAACGCTGAATTCATTCATCTGATTCACTTCGCCCCAACCCTGATCCCGACAGAAGAAGAGAAGGCTGAGAAGTTCTTCGACGGACTAAACTTCGAGCTACAGAGACTGATCGGATCCGTTGCACCTACTTCTTACTCGGACGTCCTTGTAGCGGCCCGACGCATGGAGCGCGTCGTCAGGAGAGAGGCCAACCTGAAGCGGCCTTCCACATCCGCACCAACCAGAGCAGCACAAGAGGAGTCTGCAAAGCGTCAACAGATAAATCCACCCCCGAGAGCAGCACCAGGAGTCTCATTCCTTCCTACTTGTTACTACTGTGGCAAGATAGGCCATATTGAAAGAGAATGCAGACGCAAGCTAGGAACGTGCTTAATTTGTGGATCCAGACACCACTTAGCCAGAAATTGCACAGCATATCAAGGAGAAACACTGATGATGCATCAAGAAGCTTTACCAGTGCCGAGGCCAGCCTGTCCAGCAATGGGAGCACCGCAAACGGGAGTTGAAAGAGTCGTACTACCAACTCCAGGAGGGTATCAGCCGAGGCCACCTTTGATACCACATGCAGCACTCTTCCAACAGGCTCAGCAGCAACAGAGGAATTGATTGCAAGTATGCGGACAAGCTTTCGCGACGACCATGGAGATCGCGCAGACTCGTGGAGTAGTTAATGCGCGTAAGTGATTCGTAGTTATCCGTTTCTGGTCTTAGCTCGTGCCTATTGGTTCGTGACCTCAGCCCCAACCTAGTAAATTTGCAACTTGTTAATAATAACCTGGTTTCCTAAAAATTATAGTTCTTTTGTTTTAACTAGATTTTTTTGGAAAGTGCATAACTTCCATTCTTAGGGAAACGGTACTCCCCTAAGTATCTTGTGACGTGTTTCGAACAGTGCTTGCGACCGTGTCATCTTTGCTGACCGGTTATTCTTTGATTGCGAGGACAAAATTCTCTTAAGGGGGGTAGATTGTAAACCCCCTGATTTTTCATAATTTTTAAATTTGGATTTTTCACAATTTTTTAGGATTTTCTGGGATTTTTCTGTAATTAAAAACAAAGTTTTAATTATTAAATGATTTTTTTAAATGATAATAAATGATATTAAAATATTATGGAAATAATATTTTTTGGTGTAAAATAAAAAACTGGACTTAGGGTAATTTTTCTAGAATTTATCGGGCCCCGGACCTATTTTAAATCACCTGAAAACTAATAATTAATTATTTATTTATTTATTTGGTTATTTATTTATTTATTTATTCATTTATTTTTAACCTAACCCTGGCCCAAATCCGACCGGGCCGGCCCAGCCCAGCCCAACTGGGTCCAGCCCGCACTGGCCCAGCCCGCTACCTATCGGGTCGGGTCGGGTCGGCCACACCGGAACCCGCCGCCCGACCCGCTACCCCCATCTCCCCCCCCCCCACGCACAGCCCCGCGGTTCCTGCCGCGTTCTCCGGCCACGTCGTCGGAGAACCGCCCTGCCTCATCCCCACGACCCCACGCCCCTCGCCTCCGCCATTCCCGGCCTCGACCCGCCACCCTCGGCCTCCCTCTCCCCTATTTAACCTCTCCTCCTCCCTCTCCGGCCATCCCCCATCCCTAAACCCTAGCTGCCGCCGCCCTAACTCCCGCCGACCACCACCTCCCCTCGCCCTAGCTTCGCCGACGCGCCGACCTTCTCTCGCAGGCTCGCATCGACCGAGCCGCAAGCCGGCTCCCCTCTCTCTCGCGAGCCGCCTCGCCGCCCTACCGGACCCGCCGTGTCGCCCGACGCCGTGCTCCGCCTCTTCCTCCTCCTTCATCTCCAGATCGACGACGGCCCGAGCCTCCGGCGACCCGTTGCCGGCACCGCCGCATCCCGAGTCCCCGGCGACGCTGTCCCCGGTCCCCTCCGGCCAGCCTCCCCCGCCGCAGCGCCGGAGCTCCGCCTGAGAACCCCCAAACCCTAACCCTAGTTCTCTCCCACGTGTCGGACACGATCGATTTTGGGTTTTTGGGACCCTGTTCAGGTACGTGTATCTTTCAGCTCGTAATCCCGTTTGATTCCGTAAATTGCGTTACGAACCCTGCGTGACCCTCTCGTTGCCCGTGCAACCCGCTCGGCGCATCGCGTCCTGTGGCGATCGCACACCGCGATCCAAAAACAGGAAAAATAACGCCCTGATTCACCCCAGAACTGGGTACGCCCCGCCAAACGGGACGACTTGGTCACTCGCGATCTTAACAGATACGTGCGCGCCGTTGATACGGATGTATAGAATTTCGCAGAAGTCGATTCGGGTGTGCGTGCACACCGAAATCAACGCGTATCCGCGGACAACGTCCCGTATCTGACTTTTTGAATTATGACCTAACTTTTTGTACACACGTCGGATTGAAACGAAACTTGCGCCATCGGACTCGTAGCGATATGCTGGTCCTGTGACCCAAGTTTGGTTCGATTCTGAGAACGTTGACAAAATCGCGTGTCGTGGGCCCCACAGGCCCCCACTCGACGGGCGATTTTGTGATCGGCTCATCGGAATTCAATTCTGGAAGTTCCGTTGGGTTCGTATCATCGTTCCTGACCTGTTGACACTAAGTTTGGTGAATTTGGAGACCTTTGACCCTGACACGTTTTTTGGTGCAAAGCGGGCCCACATGTGGACCCCGTTTTGACCCGAAATTGCCGTTTTTGCCCTTGTCTCCAAATTGGACTCAAGGACAGGCGTTTCTAGCTGATTGATATTTTTTGGATCTAATGGTGATATTTATTTCAGCAACCGAAGTACCGCCTGTAATTCCAGCTGAAGTCAGAGCCGCAATTGGAACCAGAACCACAGGCAAGTGTACCTCGCCAAACTTGCAGTCTTTGCTAAATATTCCTTGGCTTAGTTATACATCAGTGGACAAGTATACTCTACCAACTTTACAGTCTTGTTGCAGATTTCCTTGCTTTATTTATAATGTTGTGCATACTTGACCTAGGACCGTGTGACGTACTTAGCGTCCGATTATTAGTCGGGTGCCAACACCGTACACGATGTTATGTATGGTCATCTAGAGATGGATATTCGTGATACTTTATTTTCATGTACTTGTCTTATCAAGTACCATACGACCCAGGACACTTGACACTATTCATGAGACAGAGTCTTCCTGAGACATTCAAGGTGATTCTGTATAGGATACAGGTTTATGACATAGACATTATATTCATAGACATTATATGACTTGCTGCATTAGTATTGATCCTGCGTGTCATGGACATGAGACGTGTGATTACATTAGGTGGGGAGAGACACACAGGCTACAGGCTGATATATATATATATATTTATTCTGGTGAGGCCTCAGACTCTATATTAGAGCTAGGCACTTTATTAGTGTTATATTTATTATGAGGCCTCAGACTCTATATCAGAGCTAGGCACTCTATTAGTGATATTGCTGCTACCGGCTCCCCGACACAGAGCTTATAGTGGTCTCAGCCTGAGTACTCGTGATGCTCTCAACTTGTATTTCACATAGATGGCTATATAGTTTACCCTATTGTTCATTTACTGCTGCACTGCATTTATTTTGGCTTGTATTTTCTGTACCTTGCTGTCCCCTGAGGACCTAGATCCGGATTATGTCCCCAGGTATAGCCGAAGAGATTCATCCAAAGATATACCGTACAGAAGCACTTCCAGGAGCTGTACCAGGACCTGAGGACGAGATCGTACCAGAGGACTTCTCCTGAGCATTGGCTGTATATAGTTAGTTATTTCTGTTTCTATTTCCAGTTCTTTTATTTCCTGTCTATTTGATTTGATGTATCAGACTTGATCTCGGATTGTTTACCGAGACACTTTTATTGAGATTTGATAGTTATTTCTATTTGCATTACTCTGGCATTTATCTGTGATTATCTATTGTAGATGAGATTAGAATAACCTGTGACTTGTAACAATTGTTCTAATTTATGTTAGACTACAGCTTAAGCATGCCCTGATGGATCCATTAAATTGGGTTGTCCATCGGTGCGTGCTACTGGCCATTGCCATGTGTCCAGTCCCTCTGTATTTTGGGACTGGGGCGTGACACCATCTGAGGTGAAAAGGGTGGAGGTGGTGGTAATAGAACCTCCGGTTGCGCTGTAGGTGTCTGTTGAGACGTCGGCCTCTCGAGATACAGTATTGAAGTGGCCCTCAAAGTCTGACCCTTGAGGTATTGTGTCGGGATAGCCTGTGAAGTCTGGCCCTCGTGCTGCTGCATCGGGTCATCCTGAGAAGTCTGGTGCCAGTGTATCAATGGGGCCTGAGGTATCACCGGGACTTATGGTGGTGGCTGCTCTCCAGGTGGTCCTAGGGATGTATCCTCCCTCTGCACAGTGGCAGATGGCACAATGACACCGTATGCCTCACGTCCGCTACGCAAGTTTATCTCTCTACAAGAGATAGAACTATATTAAAAGAGTACGGAAATAAACAAACATAATGCAGATATTTAAGTAGTTAGATACGAAGGAAGTTGAAATACAATAGTCAAGGTGGATGAGATCAAATATTTCTATCTTATAGCAGGCTTGCCAGGCATGGTACATACCACAAGCAATAATTGAGTGACCTGCACGGGCCACCACTAAAACCATATCACGCCCCAGTCCCAAAATACACGGGACCAGGCCACATGACAATGGCCAGCTAATACGACTCCGAAGGATTTCTTAATTTAATGGACCCGACGAAGCATACTATGTTGTCCTAAAATACTATCAAGTCTAATATGCTAATATGCAGCAGATAAATATCTCTCATCCACAGAATATAAATAAGAAGTATTGAATACTAGAAATAAGTATGGAGTCTGGATGTCATAATACAACACAAATAAGTCTAATGGGAAAAAACCCACTGAATACAATGCTGAAATAAAAGTACGGAAGAACGGATAAGAATACTAGATTAGAACATCGACTAACTAGATAAAGATGCTCCAGCCCTAGGCGAAAGGCCTACCAGTGATCAAAGAAACTCTGAAGGTAATACCTTAAGTTCCTCCTCAGTCGCGTAACTCGTCTCCTGTTCGGGCCCGTACATGCCTTGTCTAAATCTGGAAGAAAACCAGGTCCTCAGAGGGACGTAACAAGATACAAAAATATATGCCGAATATAAATACAGAATAAGTAAAGGGGCTGTACTAACCATCTAAGTAAATGCAATATGAGAACAACCTTGGTACGTATGGGTAGGTAAAGGCATAAAAATATAACGTCCATATCGTTCCAAAGAACGTGGAATCTGCTTAGTATAATGTCCATATCGTTCCAAAGAACATAGAATCTGCGTGATATAATGTCCGTATCGCTCCATAGAATGCAGAATCTGCAGAGTATATATATACGTCCGTATCGCTCCAAGGAACGCAGAATCTGAATAAAGAGGTCATCATTCCCTGTAGCTTCAATGGACACTACGGTACTAATGTGTGTTTCTAATACGCCTACCAGTTGTCCTTCCCGTCCAATAAAAATATACAAGGCGAATACACGATATGCACACTTTGTAACTACATGCTAGGTCTCAAATAACTAGACTAACCTGACTGTACTCTAAATTATGATGCATGTCGCATGCACCGATACCTAGTCGGATATGCCAACTTGTATCCCAACATGAGTTTATTATCGTGATGAGTGTAAAAAGTATCAAGGTCTTGGAAGATATCAGAATATCTCCCCAACAGTAGGTGAGTCATCTAGAGTCTAAGTCGCTACACTACTCATCGACGCAATCGTCGACTGCACCCGAGTCATTCTCAGATGCGCATAGTTATAAATAATATTTGCAACAACCCCTCATGCAATATTTAACAACTTGAATTAAACAGTAAATAAGGCAAGGTATACTTACCTGAATCCTCAAGCTGCGAATGCCAAAGTCCTGCTCCCGAAGCCTCACCCGAACGATCCAACGATCATATATATAATATAATATAATAATAATCAGTCATTATACTAGTATATACACAAAATTATATCTACACTGCACTTAGAAGCTAATGCAAGTAGGGGTTATAATCGGTCAACTAGAAGGGTCGAGTGTGCAAGATTCTAAAAATGCACAAGTGTCAAGTCCCTCTAAATGTATATTTCTTAAATATTACACCCAAGGTCATAACTAAGGTTCGTGTAGGTTCTAACTTGTTCTCCAAGACAAGTTTGATAGTGTTAACCCTCTAGGTCTCCATGCAAAAGTATATAAAATAACCTCAAATATTGTGCACAACCAGTCAGCTAGCTACTATGCTACTAATACGTGTTTATAACTCAAAATGTCTTGTAACACTAAATTGTGTAACACTAATCATGTGTTCTAACTATTAGGTTAAGATGTATATATGATAAACTAGTCTAAGAACCTAGATACAACACAACTACAAGTGTCATACTGAACAACCTAACTCATGCATGAATAATATCACTAAATATTATTCCAAATAAAATATATATTCTGAAATTTGTAACATGGAGTATATCATGATGGGCTCTCATGCAACAATAACAAGGGGAAGAAGAAGATAAGGAGAATGAGATAAAAAGATGAAAAAGGAGAAGGAGATGAGTGTATACCTAGGGTTAACTTGAAAAGGAAGGAGGGGGAGTGCTCGGCCTGCTGGCCCATGGTCGGCCTATCTCCGGCAATTGGGAGGGTGCTCCGGCAGGTTGTGTTAGACGGAGAAAGGCAGCAGCAACAACTTGCAGCAGCAGTAGCGGCAGCAGCTCGTGGGGATGATGGTGGTGGAGGTTAATGCTATAGTTATGGAGGTTATGACGGTGGCAGTGGGTAGCGGTCATAGTGGAGGTGATAGTGGTGAGAAGGTCGGGAAGGTGGTGGTGGCAGTTGTGCTAGAGGAGGTCGAGGTGATGGTGGTTGTGGTGATAGAGGTGATGGTGGTTATGGTGGCTGCTATAATTGGAAGGAGGTAGAGGTGGTTATGGGTAGTCCGGCAGGCGAGGAAGAAGGTCGAGGTGATGGTGGTTGTGGTCGAATGGAGAAAGAGCGGAGCTCGGGTGGTGGTCGGTTGCTAGGGGAGGGGGGAAGTGAAGAGAGGATGGTGAGGGTGGTGATGATCGATTTTTGAGGGAAGGTGATGGTGGTTGGCTAAACTTTTATGGGGGAGAGAGAGTATTAATGAAGGAGAGAGGGAGTAGGAAGCTTGAGGATTAGGGCGGCTACCTCCCCCTATTTCTAAGGATGGAAAGGATTTGTCATAAGAGAATGAGTGGTTGAGTGGTGGGATAGAGTTTAAATTTGAATGGAGGGTTGGGATTAAGTGTAGGTGTAAAGTGTTGTATAGTACCATACAAAAATAGGGGAAATAGTGGATATGACCGGTAAAGGCATACAAAAAGGCTTTCTTTATTATTTTGCTCCAATGAGAGGTGGACACCTAGTTGTTTATTTGTACAAAGCCCCCAACAGTTTAAAAATTGCACAAGAAAAGGAGAATTATGATTGGATAAGAAAAATTACCATATTTCGTGTGTTGTAGTAAAAAAAATTGGTGTATGGTATTTTGTATGAACCATGAGGGTGTGAGTGGGGGTTTGGATTAGTGTTGGATCTAGTTTTGGGTTAGGTTGAGTCATTGCACCAATTTAGTTAAAATTAGTGTCAATGGTATTCTTTAATTAATTGGAAGTACATAGAATTTAAATTGGGTGGGACACAAGTATCATGGACGTAGTAGACTCGAAATAGATTATTGTCATAAATTGGGTTGCACAAAATGGGTCGAGATTGTGTCTTCAATTTTGATTGGAACAGACAAAGATAAAAAGTTAGATTTATTTAGATTTAAAAATAAATATTTGTAACTAATATTGTACGACTAAAATGAAGCACAAGAGAGGATATTTATGAGTTACACAAAGGTCAGAATGAAAGACTAGCATGTTTAGGGCAAGTGTGTGAAATTTGTTTGAAAGCAAAAGCTAGAGTAGCACTCCAAATATCGAAATAACGGTAAGGGGCACCAAGTGATATAAAATTTTGTACATTAATTTAAAATACCATGTTCTAATTCTAAATGGCTCCAAACTAATCCAAGTATATCTCTCTAAGCCAAGTAGACCTAAATTTGGTATATGGGGTTTACAACCTAGTTGTAAATCCCCTGATTTTTCAGAAATTTTAATTTAGATTTTTTCACAATTTTCTGTAATTTTTTGAAATTTTTCTGTAATTAAAACCTAGATGTTTTAAAATTAAATTATTTTTTAATGATGTTAATTAATATTAAAATATTATGGAAATAATATTTTATGGTGTGAAATGAAAAACTAGACATAGGTTAATTTTTCGAGAATTTATTGGACCCCGGAAGCATTTTTAAAGCCCTAAAAACTAAGTCTAAATAAACCGAATTAAACCCTAGAAATAAATCCGGTTTATTTCCAAAATAAACCAAACCAACCTAGACCCGGTTCAACTGAACCGAACCCAACCTTAGCGGGTCGGGTCGGATCTAAACCCAACCCGAAACTCGCCTACCCGAACCCGCACTTAAACAATAGCGGATCGGGCCGGATTCAGATTGAACCCGACCCGGACCCGAAACCCTCACCGAAACCCTAAACCTAATCCGACCGATATTATTGTTCAGGCAGCCTATTTAGCCCCTCGACCGCCTGCCGAAACCCTAGCTTCGCCATCTCCTCCGCCCAGAACTCCCCTCTCTCCTCGCCGTCTCCTCCACCCTTCCCCGACTCCCCTTCACCTGAACCCTAACCCCACGACCTCGCCGTCTCCACCACCAGTGCCACCGCCTTTGATCTTCCCTCTCTGCCTCCCTCCGCTACCCATCTCTGCCCCGCTCTGCCACGACCCCCCTCCCGCAGAGCCGCCTACCCTCCTCCTTCCTCCGTCTCGATCAGAACCCCGCACCCGCTCGACCCGAGCTCCGCTGCCCTTCCCAAGCCCCGGCCGCCCTAGCCTCCTGCCTCCGCTGCCCTCGCCTCCGTCTTCTCCGGCAAACCCCGACCTCGACGAACCCTAAAACTCTGCCATGCCTCCCCGCAGCCGCCTCTCTCCTCCAGCAGCAACTCCGGCGCTGCCCTGACTCCACCTCGCTGTCGACGACCCGCCAGAACTCCGGTCAGCCTCACCTGAGCCGACCCCGGCCATCTCCGCTCTCCTCCGGCGAGCACATGTGCCCTATTACCGAAACCTTAACCCGGACACGACACAGCACAGTGTCGAGTTACCCCGCGGACACGAAGAAACCCCGTTCCACAGAGCCCTGTTCAGGTAAACCGTTCTCTCTCCTTATTGCCCTATTTTTTGTTCTGTCAGTTGTGACACGTAGACTGTATGACTCCCTCGATGCCCATGCAATTCGCTTGGTGCGTCGCGTCCTGTGGCGATCGCGAACTGCTATCCAAAAACAGGAAAACCAACGCCCTATTTCACCCCGGAACTGAGTGCGCCCCGCCAAACGGGACAACTTGGTCGCACGCGGTCTTCACAAAAATGTGCGCGCCGTCGATACGGACATGTGGAATTTTATAGAAGTTGATTTGGATGTGCGTGCACACCGAAATCAACGCGTATCCGCCGACAATGCCCCATATTTGCCTGTTCTGGAATACATCGTAACTTTGTGTACACACGTCGGATTAAAATAAAACTTACGCCATCGGACTCATAGTAATACGCTGGTCCTGTGACCCAAGTTTGGTCCAATTCTGAAAACGTTGACAAAATCGCGTATCGTGGGCCCCATAGGCTCCACTTGACGGGCAATTTTGTGATCGGCTCATCGGAATCCAATTCTGGAAGTTCCGTTGGGTTCGTATTATCGTTATGGACTTGTTAACACTAAGTTGGATGAATTTAGAGACCTTTGACCATGACACATTTTTCGGTGCAAAACGGCCCACATGTGGACCCCGCTCTGACCAGAAACTGTAATTTTGCCCCTGTGTCCAAATTGGACTCAATGACAGGCGTTTCTAGCTATTTGATATTTTCTGAATCTAATGGTGATGTTTATTTCAGCAACCGGAGTAGTACCTGCAAATCACACTGAGATCAGAGCTACAATTGGAGCCAGAACCACAGGCAAGTGTACCTTGCCAAAACTTGCAGTCCTTGTTACTTATTTTCTTGGCTTATATATATATATATATATATATATATATATATATATATATATATATATATATATATTATTGTGCATGCTTGACCTAGGACCGTGTGACTTTACTTAGCGTCCGATTAATAGTCGGGTGCCAACACCGTACCCGGCGTTGTGTATCGTCATCTAGACATGGATACCGAGACCCCATATTTCTCGTACTTGTCTTATCAAGTACCTCATAACCCAGGACACTTGACACTATTCATGAGACAGAATCTTCCTGAGATATTTATGGTGATTCTGTATAGGATGCAGGTTTCATGACATAGACATTATATTCTTAGATCTCATTATGACTTATTGCATTAGTTATGATCCTGCGTGGCATGGAGATGAGACCTCATGGACATGAGATGTATGATTACATTGGGTGGGGAGAGACACACAGGCTACAGGTTGATTATATTATGACGGCATCTCAGTCTCTCGCTGAGCTAGACGACCACATGATATCACTGCTACCGGCTCCCCGACACAGAGCTTGTAGTTGTTTCAGCCTGAGTTCTAGTGCTGCTCTCATCTTGCATATCACCTAGCTGGTTATTTAGTGTTTCCCTATTGTTTCATTTATTGCTAGAGAGACACACAGGCTACAGGTTGATTATATTATGTCGGCGTCTCAGTCTCTCGATGAGCTAGACGACCACATGATATCACTGCTATCGGCTCCCCGACACAGAGCTTGTAGTTGTTTCAGCCTGAGTATTGGTGATGTTCTCACTTGTATTTCACATAGATGGTTACATATTTACCCTATTTATTCATTTATTCTCTGCACTGCATTATTTTGGCTTGAGTTATTTTGTACCTTGCTATGTCCCCTGAGGACCTGGATCCGGATTATGTCCCCAGGATTAGCAGAGGAGATCCACACAGAGTTATACAGTACAGGAGCATTAGCAGGAGCAGAAGCAGGAATAGGAGTAGTTACTGGAGCAGTACCAGATTCAGTAGACGAGTGATCAGCGAGGTTATCTTCTGAGTATATACTGTTCCATACTCAGTATTGCTGTGGTTATCTTTATTCTTGTATCTTGACAGATGTATCAGACTCATTATCGGGTTATTTTCCGAGTTTATATTTTATTGAGATATGATCTTGCTTTATGATTCTAATATTATTGTATTCATTTCTGTGGATGAGATTAGTATATTTAGACCATTATTGTTGTACTACAACTTAAGTGCATCCTGATGGGTCCATTAAATTGGGTTTGCCCATCGGTGTGTGCTGCTGGCCATTATCATGCGTCCAGTCCCTCGGTATTTTGGGACTAGGACGTGACATAGTTTTTGTGGTGGCCCATGCAGGTCAACGAGTAAAATTGCTTTGGTTTCAACTTAGGGACCGAGCAAGCCTGCAGCAAGAATAAGATAAGTTTTTAGGATCTTATTCACTTGCTTGAAACGTTCTTGATATCTATATCGGATTCAAATTAATTTCTTGACTTGCATCTTGCCTTGATTCTTGTACGCCTCTTATAGTTTATTTTGGATGCAGAGCAATGGATTCACAAGCAGGCGATGAGACTCCCGCAGGAACACCACAAGTTGCAGATGTCACCTATGACGATGAAGTAACACCAGTTGGTGGAGGTCAACTAGAATAACAAAACAGTCAAGATACCTCAAGAGGTCGGCGAGACGACATTCCACCTCCGCTACAGTTCACACCACAAATGCCCATATTTCCACAAGGGCAAGCTATGGACGGGCAGCAGATGTTTCAAATGATCTATGCAATAATGCAAGCTCAAGAAGAGGCTTTGTGTCATAGCCTAGTAACCGCACTAGAGCAGGCAGATTTACCAGCACGATGACCAACGACGGGCTCTATCACCGATTTTTGCCAGCTGAAGCCCCATACCTTCTCAGGCAAGGAGGAGCCCACTGAGGTTCATGAGTGGCTCACCAACACACAACATCAATTAGAAGCAGCCGAGCTTCCAAGATAACGTTGGATGACTGCCGTCAGAATGCAGTTGACGGACAATGCACATCACTGGTGGCTATCTGAGGAGACACGGCTCGGACCAGACCGAGTCACTTGGGAGGAGTTCTCCAGACTCTTTCAGGAGATGTACATTCCAGCTATCGCTCGATCAGAACTGCGGGACAAGTTCAATCGCCTCACTCAGGATACTATAACAGTGGAAGAGTACAACGCAGAATTCATTCGTTTGAGTCGCTTTGCCCCAACCTTGATTTTGACAGAAGAAGAGAAGGCTGAGAAGTTCTTCGACGGATTAAACATTGAGCTACAGAAACTAATTGGATCCGTTGCACCTATATCTTACTCGGATATCCTTGCTGCAGCCCGACGCATGGAGCGCGTCACCAGGAGAGAGACCAGTCTGAAGCGGCCGTCCACATCAGCACCAGCCGGAGCACCACAGAAAGAAGTTACAAAAAGACCTCACATATACCAGCCACCAGGAGCATCTCCACAGGCACTACCTATCTGTCAATATTGTCGCAAGCGATGCCATATTGAGGACGAGTGCAGACAAAAAAGGAAAGTATATTTAGCTTGCAGATCCAGTCAGCATCCATTGAGGGAATGCCCTGAGCGTCGGAAAAGAGCACCAATGGTTAACCAACAAGCGTTACCAGTACCGAGGCCAACCTATCCAGCATTGGGAGCACCACAAACGGAAGTTGAAGGAGTCCTACAGCCAGCTCCAAGAGGGTATCAGCCGAGGCCACCTTTGATACCCCAGGCACTACTCTTTCAGCAGGCCCAGCAGCAGCAGAGGAATCGATTGCAAGGACATGGACAAGCCCTGACGATGACCTTGGAGAACGTACAGATTCATGGAGTAGCTAATGCGTGTAAATTTTTATAGTTATCTGCTTCTAGATTTACTTTAGTTCGTGCATGTTGGTTCGTGACCTTAGCCTTGACCTAGTAACTTTGAACTTGCTAATAATCAATAACCTATAATGTTTTATAATTGATAACCTAGTATGTTTTTAAGTGATAACCAAGTTTTTCTAAACTGTAGTTTTCTAGATTTTCTTCATCCGGGAGATTGCATAACTTTTAATGCTTAGGGAAATAATTTTTTCCTATGCGTTATTCTTACACCCTCAACCTTGATTCTCCTAGATCGTGATGTGCTTCGAACAATGTTTGCAACCATATCATCTTTGTTGACCGATTATTCTTTGATTGTGAGGATGCAATCCTCTTAAGGGGGGTAGATTATAAACCCCCTGATTTTTCAGAAATTTTAATTTGGATTTTTTCATAATTTTCTGTAATTTTCCAGAATTTTTCTGTACTTAAAACCTAGGTGTTTTGAAATTAAATTAAATGATATTAATTAATATTAAAATATTATAAAAATAATATTTTATGGTGTGAAATGAAAAACTAGACATAGGATAATTTTTCGGGAATTTATTGGACCCCGGAAGCATTTTTAAAGCCCTAAAAACTAAGTCTAAATAAACCGAATTAAACCCTAGAAATAAACCCAGTTTATTTCCAAAATAAACCAAACCAACCTAGACCCGGTTCAACTAAACTGAACCCAATCTTAGCGGGTCGGGTCGGATCTAAACCCAACCCGAAACCCGCCTACCCGAACCCGCACTTAAACAATAGCAGATCGGGCCGGATTCAGATTGAACCCGACCCGGACCCGAAACCCTCACCGAAACCCTAATCCTAATCTGACCAATATTACTGTTCAGGCAGCCTATTTAGCCCCTCGACCGCCTGCCGGAACCCTAGCTTTGCCATCTCCTCCGCCCAGAACTACCCTCTCTCCTCGCCGTCTCCTCCGCCCTCTCCCCGACTCGCCTTCAACTGAACATTAACCCCACGACCTCGCCGTCTCTACCACCAGTGCCACCGACTTCGATCTCCCCTCTCCGCCTCCCTCCGCTACCCATCTCCGCCCCACTCTGCCACGACCCCCCTCCCGCAGAGCCGCCTACCCTCCTCCTTCCTCCGCCTCGATCAGAACCCCACAGCCGCTCGACCCGAGCTCCGCTACCCTGCCCTAGCCCCGGCCGCCCTAGCCTCTCGCCTCCGTTGCCCTCGCCTCTGTCTTCTCCGGCAAACTCCGACCTCGACGAACCCCAGAACTCCGCCACGCCTCCCCGCAGCCGCCTCTCTCCTCTAGCAGCAGCTTCGACGCCGCCCTGACTCCACCTCGCCGTCGACGACCCGCCAGAACTCCGGTTAGCCTCGCCTGAGCCGACCCCGGCCGTCTCTGCTCTCCTCCGGCAAGCACCTGTGCCCTATTACCGAAACCCTAACCCGGACACGACATATCACAGTGTTGAGTTGCCCCGCGGACACGAAGAAACCCCGTTCCATGGAGCCCTATTCAGGTAAACTGTTCTCTCTCCTCGTTGTCCCGTTTTCTATTCCGTCAGTTGTGACGCGTAGACTGTGTGACCCCCTCGATGCCCGTGCAACCCGCTCGGTGCGTCGCGTCCTGTGGCGATCGCGAACCGTGATCCAAAAACAGGAAAACCAATGCCCTGTTTCACCCCGGAACTGAGTGCGCCCTGCCAAACGGGACGACTTGGTCACAAGCGGTCTTCACCGAAATGTGTGCGTCGTCGATACGGACGTGTGGGATTTCGCAAAAGTTGACTTGGATGTGCGTGCACACAGAAATCAACGCGTATCCGCCGACAACATCCCGTATCTGCCTATTCTGGAATATGTCGTAACTTTGTGTACACACGTCGGATCGAAATGAAACTTTCGCCATCGGACTCGTAGCAATACGCTGGTCCTGTGACCCAAGTTTGGTTCGATTCTGAGAACGTTGACAAAATCGCGTATCGTAGGCCCCACAGGCTCTACTTGACGGGCAATTTTGTGATCGGCTCATCGGAATCTAATTCTGGAAGTTCTGTTGGGTTCGTATCATCGTTCTGGACTTGTTGACACTAAGTTGGACAAATTTGGAGATCTTTGACCCTGACACATTTTTTGGTGCAAAGCGGCCCACATGTGGACCCCGCTCTGACCAGAAACTGTGATTTTTGCCCCTGTGTCCAAATTGGACTCAAGGACAGGCATTTCTAGCTATTTGATATTTTCTGAATCTAATAGTGATATTTATTTTAGCAACCGGAGTAGTACCTGCAAATCACACTGAGATCAGAGCTACAATTGGAGCCAGAACAACAGGCAAGTGTACCTTACCAAAACTTGCAGTCCTTGTTACATATTTTCTTGGCTTATATATATATATTATTGTACATGCTTGACCTAGGACCGTGTGACTTTACTTAGCGTCCGATTAATAGTCGGGTGCCAACATCGTACGCGGCGTTGTGTATCGTCATCTAGACATGGATACCGAGACCCCATATTTCTCGTACTTGTCTTATCAAGTACCTCATAACCCAGGACATTTGACACTATTCATGAGACAAAATCTTCCTGAGATATTCATGGTAATTCTGTATAGGATGCAGGTTTCATGACATAGATATTATATTCTTAGATCTCATTATGACTCGTTGCATTAGTTATGATCCTGCGTGGCATGGATATGAGACCTCATGGACATGAGACGTATGATTATATTGGGTGGGGAGAGACACACAGGCTACAGGTTGATTATATTATGCCAGCGTCTCAGTCTCTCGCTGAGCTAGACGACCACATGATATCACTGCTACCGGCTCCCCGACACAGAGCTTGTAGTTATTTCAGCCTGAGTTCTAGTGCTGCTCTCATCTTGCATATCACCTAGCTGGTTATTTAGTGTTTTCCTATTGTTTCATTTATTGCTAGAGAGACACACAGGCTATAGGTTGATTATATTATGCCGGCGTCTCAGTCTCTCGATGAGCTAGACGACTACATGATATCACTGCTACCGGCTCCCCGACACAGAGCTTGTAGTTATTTCAGCCTGAGTACTGGTGATGTTCTCACTTGCATTTCACATAGATGGTTACATATTTACCCTATTTATTTATTAATCTGCATTATTTTGGCTTGAGTTATTTTGTACCTTGCTATGTCCCCTGAGGACCTGGATCCGGATTATGTCCCCAGGATTAGCAGAGGAGATCCACACAGAGTTATACAGTACAGGAGCATTAGCAGGAGCAGAAGCAGGAATAGGAGCAGTTACTAGAGCAGTACCAGATTCAGTAGACGAGTGATCACCGAGGTTATCTTCTGAGTATATATTGTTCCATACTCAGTATTGTTGTGGTTATCTTTATTCTTGTATCTTGACAGATGTATCAGACTCATTATCGGGTTATTTTTTGATTTTATATTTTATTGAGATATGATCTTGCTTTATGATTCTGATATTGTTGTATTCATTTCTGTGGATGAGATTAGTATATTTAGACCATTATTGTTGTACTACAGCTTAAGTGCATCATGATGGGTCCATTAAATTGGGTTTGCCCATCGGTGTGTGCTGCTGACCATTATCACGCGTCCAGTCCCTCGGTATTTTGTGACTGGGACGTGACATAGGTTCATAGGACCCCTATTGTGATTTTTACATGGAGATTTGTGCTCATTTTGGAAGATTTTTGATATTGATGCATCAAGTGTGTGTCATAAGACCAATTAGATCTAATGACAGAATCTGTAATTATGATACATGTGCAGAAATTATAAATTGGAAAAGGTGACACCTTTAGGTTATTTTCATGGTAACTTAGGTTTCCTTGGATGGTCCGGACTTTCTGTTATCGTCACTTTTGAAGGTTTATGACTGGTTTCTTAGGAATTTGTGTCAAAGTGCTATAGATTGGAACTATTACTTGTTTTGTGTTAATGAAGCTATTACTTTGTTATGGCATAGAATTTAAAAGGCTAGATTCTAGAAATTTATCTGAATTAGAATTCTCTCTATAGCTATAGTAATGTGCAGAATGACAATAAATTCAAGCTTTAAGTCACGCAAACAGATTCTTATGCTTATGTGTCACGTGCCGCTCCCAGAATACGACAAGTCGAGTACGTAATATTATTTTCAGGCTACAAAACTTACGAATACTACAGTACCCATATTCACGATTATCGTCCGTACAGCTCTAGGATAGGATTACCACAGATCACATGATGCATAATATAATAAATAACAAATTTTATATCAGGATATTCTAAACTATAAATAAAATTTTTACCATTCTACCCGATTATAATTAATAAATCAGTATACAATAATTTTATACATTAAATAAATAATGAGAATAATCTGGTTCCAAATAAATCGTCTTCAATGGTAGTATCTCGATCTTGCTCTCCAACTGTACTTCAATATTTGATGACATATTCTTTTGATTATTGCTACAAAACTAGTGAACAATACTACGTCGTTAAATGACATACAAGCCCTCATTCAAGGAGGATAATTAAAATAAAATAAATCAAAAACCTAAAAAGTAGTAGGATTCTCGTAATTCCAAAATAAAGGAATTGAATGATTCAAAGAGATTATTGCGTTAACTTGAAATACGATCCTGACTAGATTATATTCTAGTGAATTTTCTAGTATTCTTATATAACTAAGTCCTAACAATTCATAAATCACAATTATAATCACAATCACAAATATCCTAAGTTCACTACCACAAACAAAATCAAGTTTCCTATATGATGATGCAATTTAGAGAACGAATCTGGTTCAAATTTATCCCATTGTCTCGACAATAATTTCGTGACCAAGGAGAAGGTTATGGAGGGGTGGCACGGTGCTTAGAGTGTGAGACTCATCTCACTAATTTTATATGCATGCACGAGATATATGTATAATACGCGTATAGCTTGCATTATATTTATTTGCTTACTTTAGGCTTTTTGCCATCCATGCATTGTTTAGGTTATTTTTGCATATATTTTTTTAGATTGCATGCTTTGGACTGTTGGTCTCTTGATTTTCATGTGTGTGGCTGTGATGAACCCGGGTGAGGGGCTTGGAACGTAATCCAATGTCCACCAATCCAAGTCTTTCCTATATAAGCTCACCCCTTCTCTTTCTTTCATTTTTCTTTCCTTTTTTTCTCATTTCTTCTTCCTTTCCTTAGCCAAGAACAACAGCCTAGCTTGTGCTTGGTCGTGGGTGACTTTGGTACTAGTAGTGTTAGGTGAAGACCTTGACCGTAGGCAAGTACATCTTGCCAAGCGAGTGATGTCACTACCACAATTTTAGATGGAGGTATTTTTGTCATTTAGCATATTTTATATTTAGTGATTAAATATTTATATATTGTGCTATTAATTATATATTATGTATTGTGCTATTTATTTATTAGTTAGTGGGCTAACTTAATTATTGGACTTATTATTAGTGGACATAATTAGATTGTCATGACACATTGAGCCAAATATTGGGTTAGGCCCATTTGACTCATTTTCTTTACTTAATTAAGGAGATTAGATTAATTTTTATTAGATTATATGCTTCCTAATATAACCCTCCTAATTAATTTCTCATAACTAATTAGTGGGAGGTATCTTGGGTATTATATGTTGCTTGGAGAGGGGGGAAGGGGGCCGGCCATAAGAGGGGGTTCTCTCTCTCTCTCTCTCTCTCTCTCTCTCTCTCTCTTTCTCCCTCCTCTCATCAATTTATTCATTCTATATCTCCAATTATGTTCTTCCCCAAATTGATTCATCCCTCCACCAAATTCATTCCAATTCACTCTCATTCTCTTCTAATTACATTATCTAAGGAGTATTAGAGCTTGGATTGCAAGTAATACTTGGAGAAAGAGGAATTGATAAGAAGCCTGTGTCATAATTATGTCGATTTAAGCATTTCTTTGAGAATCTATCTCCCAAAAGATAAATTCTGATTTTCTTCTATAATTTAGACTCTAATTTATGCATTTAACCATTAGGAAATCTTTTTTGGCTTAGGGCTACCCATAGGAACAAGAATTAGGTTCATGTGACCCCTATTATGATTTTTATATGAAGATTTATACTCATTTTGAAAGAATTTTGAGATTGATGCATCAAGTATGTGTCATGAGACCAATTAGATCTAATTTGACTTAGATTGATAATACGAGACTAGATACATGTCCACAATTGGACACGAGTAGAGCGTATCATGGTATTTTATGATACGCTATCATGACCCACACCCGGAATAATGGTACGAGTAGTTAACGACGCCCAGCCTATGCCGCAACATCGGTGGTAGAACACTGTCTGGGTCAACCAGACTATCCAAACATGTCATACAATATATATTAGATACTTGTCAATGTCATCCCAACTCCAAAAGGAGGAATAATATGGTATATGATAATGGTAAACAATACTCAATCACAATATAAAACTAAAGAAGGATGAAAGCACAATGTAGAATAAAAGTAAGGAAAATAATAGTCACAATACAACCACAAGTCCAAATCCATAAGTCTAGACATAGCTACTCCCAAATAATATATACATGCCATGAGTCTATAAATGAGGCGAATACAATATCCCAAAAATATAAAACTAGTCCTCCTCGGTCACTGGCACTAGGTTCTCCTGCTCTAGGGAGTATCCTCTAATAGCTCACCATATTGCGGCCCGTAATAAGTGGGACACTGCTCTACAAGTCAATCATCTGAAAAACATATCCAATCAGGATTGGAGAAGTACATATCTCTAAAAGTAATTCTTCCAAATACATAATAGAGCATATATAACAAATAATAGAAAAGAATACAAGATAACTAGCAATAAAAATAGAATGAACTAGAGTGAACATATAATGTGCTAGAAATTAAAAAACAAGCAATAGAGCATCACTGCAAGTAAAGAATAAGATAAACTAGTTAATGTGCCTTAGAGTACAAGTTCGTTATGTGATCGATTTTGGTTGAACATGAATACAAAATAGTAACTCGATTACATGTGTGATATAAAATAGACATGTACACGGATACACTGGGCTTGATCACATAACCAACTTTTACTCTCCAGTCCCCAACCAATACTCATGGATCCAATCACGACATGTTACGAACAAGAATATAAGCACACTGAATACGAGTAGTATGTGAACACAAAGTATACGATAATCAATACCCGATAACACAATAAAATATATGTAAAGGAGTACCCACTGAATACGGTAGGGGATAACATCCCATGACATGATCCACATAGTACCAGTCCATATGAATACTGTATCAAAATTAAGTATACAATTCTAGAATATGTGATATATATACTATCATAAAATAAAAACTAATAGAGAGATGTACTCGCCTCTGGTCCTGGACGAATGCTATAACTAAGTGTCCGAGATGATGTCACAGAACCCTATATAGAAAATATTATATCGAATGGTGTGATGGATGAATAATGAGTAAAAGAATGCAATAACATGATTTCCAGGTCACTCTAGCTAAACTAGGCCAAACTAGGTCCATATAAGTCAATCAGGTTACTAACTAGCTAATACTAGCTTATGTTTGCCATACTAGGTTATTATCTAAGTTTCTAAATCAATACTTAGTTAGTCCTAGTCAAAACCTTAGCTCTAATATTAGTACCTCACCCCTTTGACTAATACCTTAGCTTATTAACACTAATTTAACATTAATCTTATTAATGATAACTAATGGATACACTAACTTAACTGATATCTCAACTGATATTCCAAGTATTAATTTCTAACAACTACTAACTATCAACTACTACTAACTTAACTATTTAATACAATAACTGGTAACTAATTATATATACTAACTAATGACACTATCTGATATCTTATATTCTCCATACTAACTGATACATATATACTAACTGATATTAATATATAAAATGTTAGACACTAACATTTCTAATCATCCCTATTTAATACCAATACTCAT
This sequence comes from Iris macrosiphon, assembly GCA_036927795.1. Classification (NCBI taxonomy): domain Eukaryota; kingdom Viridiplantae; phylum Streptophyta; class Magnoliopsida; order Asparagales; family Iridaceae; genus Iris; species Iris macrosiphon. Next base: position 126,225,723 of record JAYESA010000018.1, read on the forward strand.
ATTCACACTCTCTAGGTACTTGAGTATCTTGATACTCAATTCTCAGGATACTAACAACTTATATACTAACTTTCTAACCACACCAACTTACCCATAATACTAATACCTTAACAACACTCCACTTCTCAGTACAACTGCTATTACTACATGTTGCTGTATTACTCTCTTACTGATACTTCATCTACCCAAGATCCTGATACACCTCTAATGCTGCACTGCAGCTCACCAATACTGGAGACATTGGTCTTCCCTTTGCAACCTAGCAATACCTACTACATTAATTTCAAGCCTGCACCCAGTCCCCATTGCCTGCAGTGCTCGTGTGCATTAATATGTGTACATCCAACCAATCCTGAGCATTGTATCATCTCTCTCCAACCACTTTGCCATACCTGATTATAATTCTATAAAAGCTTGCACAATAGCTCAAGCCACGCTATTTCACTGAAATGCCTATGCAAGCTCACTAAACAGGCCCTAAACCTCCATACTGAGTATATGCCTCTCCATCACTAGTTTCTTCTACCTCCAGAATTGGGACACAAGCGTCCTTACACTAACCCCTCTACTACATTGCAACCAATCATGTGTACTGAACACATAGGGAACACTCTTCTCAAACTGTTGAATACCCTACCCTTCACTTTCCTTTCTCTGAACTAAGTCCACATCTGAACACAAAATGCACTGAACTGAACCTTGATATGCTCGACCCTCCCCCCATTCATCTCAATGACAACAACTTCCAAAACCTGGGCACCCCAATGTCCAAGTCTACATGCAATCTCCCCTTGCTCTCTAGCTCATTTCCTTCATATTGCTTGAGTTTTCCCCTATTATAATACTGCTACTGACTTAGACTTCTACCCTCACTAATCAACAGTAAACACATACCACACACACAACACAGTTCTCACTATACCCTAATTCTCTCTATTCCTTGCACACATCTAACACACTCACACAGTCACCCATCTATAACTAATCACATACACGTATTTGATAAATAAATCCTGAATGAATAATTACATATATATATATATATATATATATATATATATATATATATATATATATATATATATATATATATATATATATATATATATATAATCATATTCATACGTCTATAGAAGCATTTTTAAGCAAACATCTAGAATATATAACTAAAGTACCCATGATACGCACCCCATTGGAAGCCAAAAACCCCCCATATACTCCTTGTTAATCATTCCATAAAATAAATTCATCTAAATATAATTATTACAACTAGTTATAATTGAATTGAAGAGTAATTATACAAAATATCCAAAATAGAGCTCTGTATCACCCGATATCGCACTGTACCGTAATACGGCCTACTTGTGTCCAATTGTGGACATGTAGCTAGTCCCATAATCCTGATCTAAGTCTAATTATACTAAATTAGTCTCATGACACATAATTGATGTGTCAATCTCGTAATTACCCTAAAAAATATATAAAAACCTATGTAGAATTCTCTATACACAACCAATTGGCCTAAAACTTGTTCCTATTGGTAGCCCTATGCCATAAAGTGGTTTCTAATGGTCAAATGCATGATTTAGAAGTTATAATGAAGAGAAATTTAGAATTTACCAATTGAGAGATGGAATCTCAATGAAATGCTCAATGGACACAATCCGGACACGATCTCTCCACCAAAGCTCCTTTTTCTCGTGCTCCTTGCTACTCAAGCTCCAAAGCTCATTGAGGGATGAAAATAAGTAAAGATAAAAGTGAATTGAAGTTTAATTGATGGAGGGATGGAGTGAATTGGGAATCTATGAATTTGGGGATCTAAAATGAATACAAATAAAGAGGAGAGAGAGAGATGAGACCCCTCTTAAAGTGGTCGGCCCCTTTATTCTTCCTTAAGTCACCACCAAATACCTAATTTGCCCCTATATGAAGAATTAAGGAGAATAATTAAGGATGGCTATTTTGGAAAGTTTCTATACTAATGCAATTAATCTAATCGTCCTAATTAATTAGTGGGAATGGGTCTATTAGGCTCGGTCTATGTTGGGCTCACAAGTTGTCATGACAAATTTTAATTGAGTTCATATGGGTCTAGTCTATAGGCCACTGCATCGACTCTCTCAAGAATATCGAAGGATTTGATGTACCGTGGACTAAGCCTTCTGCCTCCACCAAAGCAAATCGTGCCCCGTGTTAGAGAAATCCTCAAGAACACCATATCGCCCACCTCAAACTCTAAAGGTCTCCGATTGCTATCGGCCCAATGCTGTTGTCTATCCTGTGCCTCCCGAAGTCTATCCCCGATAAGCTTTACCTTCTCAGCTGCATCCACGACCATCTCCAGTCCCAATAAGGCTCTCTTACCAACATCATCCCAAGATAATGGAGTGCGACATCTCCGTTCATACAATGCCTCAAATGATAATATCTCGATACTGGCCTGGTAGCTGTTATTATAAGCAAACTCTACCAAGTGAAGTGGTCCTCCTAAGAACCTCCAAAATCTAAAATACAGGTGCGTAGCATATCCTCGAGAGTCTGGATAGTCCTCTCCGACTGTCCGTCTGTTTGAGGATGATATGGGTACTAAACTTGAGTTGGGTGCCCAAGCTAGCCTGTAAACTCCTCCAGAAGTAGGATATGAAATAAATATCCGATCCAAGACTATGCTCACCGGAACTCCATGTAATCAGACTATCTGTCACACATACATCTCGCGAGCTTCTCCGTAGACGTACCCACTTTAATTGGCACGAAGTGGACCGATGTGGTCAACCTGTCTACGATGACCCAAATTGCGTCTTTCCCTCCTGGAGAATACGAAAGCCCTGATATGAAGTCCATCTTTACATGCTCCTATTTCCACTCTGGAATGGATAAAGGCTGAAGCAATTCCCCTGGCCTCTATCCCTCCGCCTTTACCTGCTGAAATACCAAGCATCTGGATACGAAGCTTGCCACCTCCCACTTCATACCATACCACCAAACATGCTTTCTCTGTCTCTATACATCTTGTTGGTACTTGGATGCATAGAGTACTGAGATCAATGTGCCTCCTAAAGAACCTTCTCGCACAATACTTCATTCGTCACACATAATCTGGTACCGTGCCGCAATAACCCATTCTCTGCAATAATGAAGTCCTAAGCTAATCCCATCCGGACTTACGCTATGATGCTCCTCAGAGACTCATCCTCGAACTGTACAGCTCTGATTCGGTCCATCAACTATGATTATACCTGAACTCTCCACATCTGTGCCACAACTCCAGGAGCTAACACCTCAATACCCAAACTATCATGATTAGCCAATAAATGTCTCTCCTTCGTCAAGTACATAGCCATTGGATACCTGCTCAAGGCATCAGAGACTACGTTGATCTTTCCTAGATGGTACTGCAAAGAAATACCAAAGTCCTTCATCAACTCCAACCATCGTCGCTGCCTCATGTTTAGCTCTTTCTATGTAAACTCATACTTCAAGATCTTGTGGTCCGTAAAGATCTCTACACACTCTCCGTACAAGTAGTATTTCTACAGCTTTAGAACAAAAATGACTGCTGCCAACTCCAAATCATGTGTAGGATAATTTTTCTCATGAAGACATAATTGCCTGGAAGTATAGGCAATTACCTTTCCGTTCTGCTGTAACACATATCCCAAACCCTTACCTGAAGCATCACTATAAATAAAAAATTCTTCTGTCCCCAATGGCAACGTCAACACTGGAGCTATAGTCAAACTCTTCTTCAGCTCCTCAAAAGTGGCCTGACACTCCTTAGTCCAGACAAACTCCACGTCCTTCCTGATCAGCCTAGTCACAGGCTCTAAAATCTTAGAGAAATCTTGAATAAATCTTTGATAATAGCCTATCAATCCAAGAAAACTCTTGATCTCTACCACTGAACTCAGGGTAGACCATGACTCAACTGCTGAAATCTTCTTCAGGTCTACTGAGATCCCGTCTCCTGTAATCACATGCCCGAGGAATTCAACCTTATCAAGAAAAAACTCACATTTCAAAAGTTTGTCATATAGCTTCTCCTTTCTGAGGGTCTCCGAAACTATCCTCAGGTGTTTCTCATGCTCCTCTGGGGTCTACACAACAAACTAATTCAGGTACTGATGGAACACCTTATTCATCAGGTTTATGAATACCGTCAAAGCATTGGTCAACCCAAAGGGCATCACCAAGAACTCAAACTACCCATACCGAGTCCTAAAAGCTGTGTTTGGAATGTCTTCCTTCTTCACTCACCTGGTGGTACCCTAACCTCAAGTCTATCTTCGAGAATACCTTCGCTTCGCTTAACTGATCAAACAAATTATCAATCTGCGATAATGGGTATTTATTCTTGATAGTGAAGTTGTTGAGAGCCCTGTAGTTGATACAAATACGTACTGAATCATCCTTCTTCGGTACAAATAATACCAGAGCATCCCACGGTGATGAACTGGAGCGGATAAAACTCTTGTCCTACAACTCATCCACTTGCTTCTTCAACTCCGCCAGTTCGATATTGTTCACCCTATAGATGTGTTATGATATTGGCTCTGCACCTGACACCAAGTCTATAGAACTCCATATCTCTGTCTAGTGGCAACCCCGATAACTCCTCCAGAAAGATGTCCATATACTTTATAATCAACGAATATGGCTGCTCCTGCTTCCACCAAAGCTCCACAGAAGTCTTCCTCGCTCTGCTCTACTGCTCCTCTGACAAACTTAAACGCTGGCTCTCCTGGTGTCTAAAATAAAACTCTGTCTACATGACAATCGATACTAACATGGTGCCTACTCACCCAATCCATCCCGAGTACTATGTCGTACCTCGGAAGTAGCATTACGAGTAGACACACGCTCAACTCTCGGCCTCCTAAAGAAACTCTTCGATCCTTGTAAACATTACTGACCAGAATAATGTCACCCCCGGTCATGATCTTGTAAGTCCTCGCCAATGGTTCAGTCTCAAGATGATGCTTCAAAGCAAAAGATACAGTTACGAAACTATTTGAAGCACCCGAATCAAATAAAATATGAGCTGAAAAAGAATTAAGATAGACTGAACCTAAAATGACATCACCAATTGGCTCCTCATCCTCGACGGTCAAGGCAAAAGCTTGTCCATGCTGCGAACCTCTCTGTTGCTGCTGGTGTTGTACGGACCTCTACTATTGTATTGGCAACAGAGGTCCTCTATGTTGTCCCGCTGGTGGTCTTGTGAGTGCTCTCTGTGACTGGGCTTCGCCCTGAGTTGGACGAGATTGAGACCTAGGACAAGCCCTCAACTGGTGGTCCTTTGATCCGTAGAATAAATACTGGCCTAATCTCATCATGCACACATCCCATCCATGTCCCGACTTCTTACAGAATGGGCAAGAAATAACTGGCCTCTAGATATGGTGCGCTTGTTGCACTGGCGCTCTAGCTGGTACAAAAAATTGCTGCCTCGGCTGTTGGAAGTATCTCTAATGCTGCTGTTGAAAGTGAGGCTGCTTTGCTGGCCCCGTACTACTGCTAGCTCCTGAGGGATCCCTCATCCTCTTGGAACCAAGCTCTAAATCAGCTTTCGCCTGCTATGCCTGTGCTAGGATCTCCTTAAATATAGTGGTAAGATGTCCACTAGTATAGGATTTGATCTTCCTGTTTAAGCCCTTTTTGAACTTTCGGGCCTTTCCTCGGGGATTCTATCCCTCTATAAAGTGACCCAATCTACAAAAATCTGCCACATACTCGTCCGCTGTCATGTTTTCCTGGACGAGATACTGAAACTGGCTCTTTAGAAATATCAGAGCCACATCTGGGAAAAAAAATTTCTTGAAAAGCTCATTAAAAGCTTTCCAAGTAAGTCTCGGCGCTGAGATCCTGGGGTCCGTCCTAAACCAAGTCAATGTGATGTCTTACATCATGCTCTCTACGGCCTCTACCTGCAACCTCTCTGGAATCTGTGCTAGCCGCAGGTTCCTCTTCATGTCTTCTATCTAATCATGAGCATAAATAATCCCTTCAGTGCCTTTAAAGTACTTCAGCCCCATCCTCTTAAAATCTATAATAGTCTGTAAACCCCCTCGACCAAAATTTGGGTTTAATTAACTTAGATAGCATGATTAGGGTTAACTAGATACTAATTAGAATTTATTATACAGAGTATTAAATATTTGTGCAGTGTTTATATTACTTAGGACACCTTACCGTTGTCCCGATATTTAGGACACTACCCTAGCTGTTACCCTCAGACAAATTCTATACACTTGGCCTAGACATACCAAACTACCATAATAACCTTTGTGCAACCCCCAGATACTGATTTTTGTGCCTAATTTTAGTCGCACAAAAGTCGTTACAAATGTCCGTACGTAAATTAAATTAATTGCATATTTACGTTCTGTGTCCGCTCCAATCAAAATTGAGATCCAACCTCAACCCGTTTTGACCAACCCCGATCATGACATTATTATAATCTAAGCCTACCACACCCATGACGCTTGTGCCCACCCAATTTGGACTCCCGATATTTTTAAATTAATTTAGGAACACCCGGTGCATTAATTATAATTAAATTAATGTAGTGATCCAACCTCACTCAAATTAGACCCAACTCCAACCCAAACCTACACACACACCCTCAAGTCTTATACTAAACACCATACACCATTCTAGTCTACTACAAAACACCAAACATGGTATTTTGTCACATCAAATCCTCAATTCCAGATATTGTACAATTTCCTAATTGTTCAGGGGCTTTTATGCAATTTAGCAATAAGGTGCCCCCTCTCATTGGCCCAACCACATGAAGAAGAGATCCCCCTTCCTTTGACCAGTCCACAAATAAATTTCCCCCATTTTTATGTACTCTACATCACTTTTGGAGGACACATCCTAACCCTACATTTCAAACACCTTAAATCCTAGCCACATGTGCAACATGTGGAGGCCCTTACACAACCCTAGAAAACTATCCAGCCGGCCCTAATCCCAAGGCACCCCCCCTCTCTCTCTCCTACAAATATGACATATTCCATCACCTAAATTCTTACAAAAACCCAAATATACAAAGCTAAAACCCTAAATTCCTAAAACCCACACCAACCAGCCCTCACCCTACCCGACTTCCCGTAGCCCTCCCCCGGCCAGCCACCACCTCCGGCCACCCCCGCGAAGATCCCCCTCCGACCAGCACCCACTCCCTACCTCCAGCCACCGCCACCCGCCACAGCTCCGCCTACAGCCGCCTCCAACACCACCGTCCTCACCATCAAACAAACCCCCCACAGCCCGAGCCGACCACCCGAGCGCCCCCCAGCTTGCCACCGTAGCTCGGCCGACCACCGTACTTTACCGACGTCTTCCTCAGCCAGTCCCCTCCGTCCCCACCAACGTTCGGCCCCGGTCACCCCCGCAGCCGGCCGGCACAGCCCCCGCAGTGCCAACGGTTGCCGACTGCTGCTGTTATTGTCGACTTTCCCCCGCGCTGCCGGAGCTCCGCCCGGCCACCCTCGCTGGCGACGACCCGCCCGACGGACCCACCTCTACCCCTCTTGCACCTAGGTATATATTTTATATACGTATACTGTATTTTATACATAGTATAATGGATTGCATTGCCTATATACTTGTCTATATACTATTATATATTCTGTATTTTGGGTATTTATGAATATACTTTATGTATATATAGTATATTACCGTATTCTGTATATTTTTATATATAATAGATATATATATATATATGTATTTTGTATATATATAGTATATACTATATACTTGTATTAAATACCTTGTATGTATTAATATCTATTGTGTGTGTATATATATATATATATATATATATATATATATATATATATATATATATATATATATATGTAGTGTATTTGGAATATTATATATTTAATATATATTATGTATATATAAATATATATTCTGTGTATTTAGTATATTATATATAGTATATATATATATATATATATTGGTATATTATAGATAAGTATTAAATACATTGTACATATTATTTACATATATGTAAATATATAAATATATATATATATATATATATATATATATATATATATATATATATGTTGCGTATTTAGTATATTAGTGTATAAAAAAAAATATGTTTATATATATATAAATATATATACTTTGTGTGTATTAATATAATATATATTAGCATATATTATATATATGAGTACTTTATGCATTATGTATATATACATATAAATATATATGTATTTAAATATATATATGTTTTGTATGTGTACTTATGTACATAAATTATTATTTAAATATATGTAAATATATGTGTATATGTATTAAATTATACATATGGTATTATGTATTTATATATTTAAGTGTATTTAATTAATATGTGTATATGTACATATTCATTGGTGTATTATTAAGTAATATATATATATGGTATTTTAAAATGTACAATTAAAAACATACGTATTTTTTATTATATTTAAATATGTATTTGAGTACATATATGTATAAGTGTTATATATAAATATATGTACTACGTGGTCCACTAGATGGACAGTCAAGTCCCTGCGTCAGTTTATTGCTGCAAGTAGTGTGTCGTGGTCGTACTATTATAGTGACTAATATTGATATTATTATATTATATATAGGATTGCTGGACCGTACAGGCGAGGCTTCAGGAGCAGGATATTGGCATTCGCAGCTACCGGACTCAGGCAAGTATACCTTGCTGGATTACTGTTTAATTTAAATGATAACTGTTGCAATATACATAAACTGTGTGCGTCCGAGATTGACTCGGGTGCAGTCGATGAGTAGTGTACTTGACCTAGCTGCTAGCAGACTCACCCACTACTGTGAGGATATTCTGATATCTTTCTAGACCGTGATACTTGTACACGCATCACGAGGATAAATTCATGTTGGGATGCGGGTCTGCATACCCGACTCGCTATCGGTGCGTACGACATGCATCACGGATTAGCACGTAATTTAGAGTAATCTAGTTAGATGAGACTTGGCATATAGATACGGGATATTCACGTCGTGTATTCGACTTGTGTATTCATATTGGGCAGGGAGGACAACTGATAAAGCGTATGGGATACACACATCGGACTCCGTAGTATCCAGAGAAGCCATGGATCCGATGACTTCCTATATTCAGATACCGCGCTCTTCGGAGTGATACAGACGTATATACATTACAGATACCTCATTCTTCGGAATGATGGACATTACATGGACAGATACCATGCTCTTCGGAGTATGAACGTTATGCCTATACCTACCCATACATTCCAAGGTTGTCCTTACATTGCATTCACTTAGATGGTTAGCACACCCTCCTTTATTTTATTCAGTACTATATATGGCGTGCATTTTTGTATCTTGTTACGTTCCTCTGAGGACCTGGTTCCCTTCCAGATTTGGACGAGGCATATTACCCTACTGTGTACGGACCTGGAGTAGAGACGAGGTACGCTCTCGAGGAGGAGCTAGAGGTGTTACCATCGGAGTTCCCTTGATTACCTGGTAGGCCTTCCGCCTAGGACTGGAGCTTCTTATCTAGATAGCAGTTGCTCTAGTTGCACTCTTTATTTTTATCTTCAGTACTCTATTTTTATCATTTGTAGTGGGTTTGTTCCCACCGGACATATTTTGGTTTGTACTATGACATTTTGACTCTGCACTTATTTTCCAGTATTTTATTTCAGTACTTCTTGTTGTATTATGGATGAGATTAGACTCTGCCTGTTGTATGATAGTATTAGACTTGTTAGATTTAGGACAGCATAGTACGTTTTGTTAGGATCTATTAAATTGGGATATCCTCGGAGACGTGTCAGTTGGCCAATGCCACGTGGACTGGTCCCGTATATTTTGGGACTGGGGCGTGACATGGTTTTAGTGGTGGCCCGTGCAGGTTAACTTATTCGCTTGTGGTATGGTAACGTGCCCAGCGAGCCTGCAATAGGATAGAAATTACTATGTCTCATCCACTTGATTACGCCTTTGAACCTCTTCCGTATTTTAAATATCTGTATCATGTTTGATTGATTCTGTACTCTTTATAATGAAGTTCTATCTCTTATAGTGAGATGAACCTACTTAGCGAACGTGAGACATATGGTGCCATAGTGCCATCCGCCACCGCATCGAGGGAGGAGACATCCCAGGGACCACCCGGAGAGTAGCCTCAGCCACAGGCCCCGGTGATCCCCCAGGCCCCGATGATACACTGGCACCAGACCTCTCCCGACGACAGGATACAGCAGCCAGAGGGCCAGACTTCTCAGACTGTCCCGATGCTGCACTTCGAGGGACAGACATCGAGGGCTACGTCGATGCCGCAGTTCGAGAGACCGACATCCGAGGAGACACCGATGATGCAGCCGGAGCTACCACTACCACCACCTTCGTCGTTTCCACCCCAGATGCCACCATCGGAGGGACAGCCCCAGATGTTCCAGTTTTTCCAGGCGATGATGCAGGCGTAGTGGCAGCAGACTGAGACTCTGAGACAGAGCTATGGCGGTACTAGAGAGGACACCTGCCCCAGCACCCGACCAGCACCTGCACCTGTCCACCTAGTGGGCACTGTACGAGGTTTTTGCCAGATGGTCCCGGGAACCTTTTTGGGCAAGGAGACTGCAGAGGAGATCTCGGATTGGGTCTCCAACATGGAGATGCTATTGGAGGCTTCGTAGCTACATCCAGACCTCTGGATGACCGCAGTGAGGGCCTAACTCAAGGGCAACGTCCATCACTGGTGGGATTCCATAGAGCACAATGTCGGCAAAATACAGACTTGGGAAGAGTTTTTGGAGTACTTCAATGCGAAGTATTTCCCCGCTACGGTCAGGAATGCCCTATACTCCCAGTTATTGCACCTGGAGCAAGGGAATTTGACCGTGGATGCCTACGATGCGAAGTTCAGCCGACTCAGCCGATTTGGTGTCGCCCTGATACCCAACGACCTGGAGAAGGCTAAGAGATTCCACCATGGCCTTTCCTTCAAGCTGCAGAGGTATACCACTACTCAGGCGAGGATCTCTTATGAAGAGGTTCTATCAGAGGCGAGGATCCAGGAGGCCATAGGCGGAGGAGCAAGATGTTCCAGCCCAAATGTACCAGCCAGAGTCCAGCACGGAGCAGGAGGACCGATCTGCCGTCCAGGAGCACAGGCGTAGCAGAGGACAGTATCGTACCAGCACAAGGAGCTTCCGACTTGTCACCATTGTGGCAAGAGGGTACACATTGTCAGAGACTGCCGGAAGAAGCTCGAGCTCCGCATGATCTGTGGAGTGAGCCAGCACCTTGCCAAAGACTGCCCACAGCGCAGAGATACAGCACCGCAGACCGAACAGAGGGGAGCAGCACCACCCTTGAGGATACTACCCCCGACAGGAGGTCAGCGTCCACCAGCTACCGGAAGATTTCAGAGAGGACCACCCTTGGTCCCACAGGAGGCACAGTTCAACCAGGCCAGACAGCAGGCTGGAGGGCAGAGGCACGGGCAGGCCTTTGCTTTAGCAACTATCGAGGAGGAACCAGAAGGGGAGGCTATCACAGGTACCATTTTAGTTACATCATTACCTGCAACTGTATTATTTGATTCTAGAGCTACACTGTCTTTCATATCTAGTAGCTTTGTAGCCATGCATAGAGTAGTAACTTTTCCCTTACCTAAGAGTTGGAAGATTTTTATCGGAGGAGGCATCGTACCGGTTACTAGCACTATTAGAATGTGCTCGATAGTAGTATGTGGTAGGGAGATGAGAGCGCGATTATTGGTACTCTCAATGCTAACTTTTGACGTTATTTTGGGCATGGCCTGGTTAAGTCAGTACAATGCCGTACTGGATTGCCGAAAGGGTAGCGTCACTTTTAGACCGCCAGGTCACCCGAAGTTCGAGTACATGCGGGGCACCATCGAGCGAGGAGTGGGACAGACAGCTGGAGCTTACATGGCCATGGAGACGGCACCCCCAGAAATTGTTGCAGAGTTCGAGGATATTTTTCCGGAGGAGTTACCAGGCCTACCGTCTGATAGAGAGGTAGAGTTCAATATTGAGTTAGTGCCCGGAGCAGCACTGGTATCTTCAAATGTGTATCGGTTGGCAAAGAAGGAGCTAGATGAGCTGAAGCTACACTTAGACGAGTTGCATATCAAGGGATTTGTCTATCCTAGTGCATCACCCTAGGGAGTACCAGTATTGTTTGTACCAAATAAGGATGGGATATTCTGGATGTGCATTGATTACAGAGCCCTTAATGCTTTGACTATCAAGAACAAGTACCCTCTACCGCAGATTGATGATCTGTTCGACCAGCTGATAGGAGCAGTGATGTTCACGAAGATTGACTTGAGATCGGGCTATCATCAAGTAAAGGTGCGGAGGAAAGACATTCCAAAGACAGCATTTAGGACTCGTTATGGTCACTACGAGTTCTTAATGATGCCTTTTGGATTGACAAATGCGCCTGATGTGTTTATGAACCTGATGAACAGAGTCTTCCACCAGTATCTGGACCAGTTCGTGGTAGTCTTCATCTACGACATCTTGGTATATTCGAAGAGCCACGAGGAGCACGGAGAATACTTGAGGCTAGTGTTAGAGACGCTGAGACGTGAGAGACTTTATGCCAAGCTGAGCAAGTACGAGTTTCTCCTAGATTGTCACGACCCGCACCCGGGGTAAGGGTACTAGTCGGAAACAACGCCCAGCCTACGCCGCAGAATCGGCGGTAGAACGCTATCTAGAAAGTCTATCTAATATAATGAACCACCAAAAAATAGTGTACTCAATCACAGAACTAAGATAGAATGAACACGAATCAGATAAGAATAGAATAGTCACAATACAACTCATGAGTCTAAAATAATACATCAATGAGTCTGAAGAAAAATACAGAAATATGCTGGAGACAAATCCAGTACAAAAGAATACTACAAAATTATAAAGCTACAACTCCAGGGTCAACTGTCTCAGTTGGGATAAGTCCCTCTTGAGCCAGGGTCTCAGAATCTAAACCCACAACATCCTGGGGTCCATAATAGGTAGGGTACTCCTTAGTGTCATCTGGAAAAATATATCCAGTCAGGAAAGGAGCAGAGTACAACCCTAACAGCAGTTCTCAAATAATGATAAAAACTATGTAACAGTAAGTAGCTGTGGATAAACAAGATGCATAAATAGATACAAGAAATATATAGACAATAAGGAAGTACTGGAAAGAAATACAATAATGAACAATATGCTGATAGAACAAGAATACTAATGACTAAGTGTGTGAGTACTAGCTTTAACATGTGATCGGCTTAGGAACTTGTACAAGAGTATAATGGCCTGGCTGATTATACGTGCGGTGTATGATCAACACTCACAAGGAACAAGACATGCACAAGGAGGGTATGATCACATATCTACACTAAAATACTCCCCACCCCGACTGGTATAATAGATCCAACCACGGTACGTTATGGCACTAGATTCCCCAAGAAGATAGCTAGTCTCCTCGAGAATCGGTGTCTGTACATGTACAAGATAACCAATGAAACAATACTTGCACCATATATACCAAGGAATAACATCTCATGACGAGATCCGGATATACCAATCCGTGTAACCATAGTGTCAAGAGAACATGTATATCTACACTAGATACAACGAACATAGAGGATATCATAAATGAGAAACTATCAGAGAATGTACTCGCCTGAAGTCCAATGAACAGTCTCACAAATGTCTGACTCGGTGCCTCGAAGACCTAGATATGGAATACCACATTAATACAAGGTCCCGGAAAGAGAATAAGTCAAACTAGGCAATTTCTAGGTCAATAAGTCAATTCTAAGTCAAAAGTCAACTATGGTCAACTCTAAAGTCCACTAAAGTCAAACATGGTCAAACCCAAAGTCAACCTCACAAGACATCTATAAAATAATATAGAGATAAACTACAATAATTTAGGAATCAAATTAGATTCAAAAAGAACTCACACAAAGTATACTAATAATATAATTAATATATACCCTAAAATAATATATATACAACCCAACATTTATATAAATAACATAATATATTATTACAATTATTATTCCTCACAAAACACACATATATATATATATATATATATATATAATTATAATATATAATATATACATTAAATCTGTCAAAGCGTCATTGAAAAACAGTGAATAAAATAGGATTAAATCAAAACAGTTTAAATAGTGACAGTCGGGACTGTCACCGAAGGACTGTCACCGAAACCCAAATAATAAACTGCCACTGCTTTGGTTTTCGCTGACAGTTAAACTGTCGTGGAAAAGCGTCGCAGAAAAGCTGCTGTTTTCCGCTGCTGCAATTAATGACAGGTTTGTCATTAATTGCCCGAAGGCTACAGCGGCTGCTATTAGTCGGCTAATTAATGACAGTTTTTTTTACTGTCATTAATTCACTGTCACTAAAACAAGTTGTATATATATAATTATATATATAAAAACAGAATATATTAACAATATATATATATATATATATATATATAAACAGAATATATAAAACAGTATATATAGATATATATATAAACCATTAATACAAAAATGTACATATATATATTAATATACACATAAACTTATACCTTCAAATATTTAACAAAGAACATATAATTTACATGGCTAGAAGCACACCTAAAATATTTACATTAATATCCAAATAATTACATAATAATTATAAATAATATAATTACACAATTAAACATACAAATATATTTTATAAAACATTTTATGTATAAATTATATTATTTAACATGTAGTAACATATATATTTGCATGCAAGAAAGCTACATATTATATTGTACATTATATTAGCACACCCAAAATATAGATCTATGCTACAATAATTACTATAATAAATACACAAAATAAATATTTAATATCCATATATATATACTAATTATAAATGAAGAATTGAACCACAATTAATTAGATCTATGCAAAAATACACACAATTGGAGAGTATCTCATCGTATCCCACTAGATCTAGGATACGCATGCGACACGAGTCTAACACACAACCAAATGCACCCCGAAGGACACAAACAAATCACAAATAATATTTATGAACAAATCAAAGCGTCAAAAGTAGATCTATGTGTCCGTGTCAAAATACGACATGTTCAAAGCCCCGTGTCGGAGAAAAACCCCCAAATGACACGTATCACCAAATAGTTGGGATACGAACCACAAGTATCCCAATATGGACACGACACTAGCCTCAAACACAAATCTCATGTTCAATTGATCTATAGGATCAATTGACACACACAACAAAATATAAATTCGAAATTCCAACAAAATTGACACAAAAAGCACCATAACTTTCTCCATGGGTCTCCTATGAACACAACAAAGTCCTATGGGTACTACATACATATAGGTTGATTTTACATGATTAAATCTCAGATTTAGAAGCTATTTAAATGGGAAAATCTGAATTATACCTATTGGGAGATGGATTCCCAATGAAACCTCCAATTGAGATGAACTTGCTTCCAAATTGTAGATCCTTGCTCCTCTTTGTAGATCCTTGCTTCCTTCTTCTAGATCCTTGCTTTCTTCTTCTCTAATGGTGAATTGGGAAGAATTTGGAATGAATTTGGTAGAGAATTGGATTGGGAATGGAGGGAATTTGGTAGTGGGAGAATTCTAGATCTAGATTTGGAATGAGATGAGAGGAGAGAGAAATTCCCCCCCCCCTCTTTAATAGGCCGGCCATAGCCCCTCCCCCAAGCAATTATAAAATGTCCAATATACCCCTTGGGGCCTCTCATGAAGAAATAATTAAAGAAGGAAGCTTCTAGTCTAATCATTTAATTAATTTAATCCATCTCCTTAACTATGGGCTTTCTAAATGGGCCAAGTCTAACTAATTAATTCATGTTGGTCCATGGGTCCAAACTAAACTAGTTGGGTCCACTAAAATAAGTCCAAAATAATTAAATAACATCCAACAATAATTAAATAATACAACAAAAAATTATTTACCATGCACAATATTTATTTAAATAGGAAATTACCAAAATACCCTTTCCTAGAAAATATGGTAGTGACATAGATCATGTCACTTTTCTTGGACATGTTATCTCAGGAAAAGGCATTTTGGTAGATCCTGCGAAGATTTTGTCAGTAGAGACGTGGCCGACCCCTACCAACGTCTCGGAGGTGAGGAGCTTCCTAGGACTTGTCGGATATTACCGGAGGTTCGTAGAGAACTTCGCAAGGATTGCAGAACCGATAACCCGCTTGACCCGCAAGGAGAAGGAGTTCACCTGGACAGAGGAGTGTCAGACGGCGTTCGATGAGCTGAAGAAGCGTCTGACTACAGCACCCATCTTGACCATACCTTCTGGACCTGGAGGGTTCGTGATCTATAGCAATGTGTCCGGGAAAGGATTAGGATGCGTCTTGATGTAGCATGGGAAGGTTGTGGCCTATGCCTCTAGGAAACTGAGGATCCATGAGAAGAACTACCCTACCTACGACTTAGAGCTTGCCACAGTGATCTTTGCTTTAAAGCTTTGGAGGCACTACCTATACGGAGAGCACGTGAAGATATTCACCGATCATAAGAGCTTGAAATAAATCTACACCCAGAAGGACCTGAACCAGAGACAGAGACGTTGGCTCAAAGTAATGACGGACTTCGAGATCGAGCTACAGTACCATCCGGGAAAGGCCAATGTGGTAGTCGATGCTTTAAGCAGGAGACCCATGGCATTCTTCCTGACTACCCAATAATATCTATTGAGAGATCTAGAACAGTTGGATATAGAGGTCATTATGCCCGGAGTAGACGGCCAGATATCGAGTTTCTAGTTACAATCGACATTAGTGGAGAGGATCAAGGCTGCTTTACCGACAGACGTCAGATTTCAGAGGCTTCGACAGAGGACAGAGGCTGGAGTACAGACAGGGCTGCGTATACACGAGGACGGGACTTTGAGATTTGGAGATCGTCTCTATGTTCCGAATGGAGAGCTTCGTCAGGAGCTGATGACAGAGGCACACAGTTTAACCTACTCTATCCATCCAGGAGGTACGAAGATATACAGAGACCTGAGGCAGTACTATTAGTGGCATAGGATAAAGAGGGAGATAGCCCACTTTGTAGCAAAGTGTCTGGTGTGTCAGCAAGTCAAGGCTGAGCATCAGATGTCTACCGGATTACTTCAAACGCTTTCGATACCTGAGTGGAAATGGGAGCAGATCACCATAGACTTCGTTACGGGTTTCCCGATGAGTCCTAGTGGTCGCAATGCGGTATGGGTAATCGTAGATCGACTCACCAAGTCCGCCCACTTTTTACCCTTTAGAGTCGGGCAATCTACGGAAGTCTTGGCAGACATGTATATGAGGGAGATCGTGCGACTACATGGAGTGCCAGTCAGTATAGTGTCTGACAGGGATACGAGGTTCACATCATACTTTTGGCGGAGTATGCAAGAGAGTCTTGGTACCCGCCTAAAGTTTAGTACATGGTATTACCTGCAGACAGATGGCCAGTCCGAGCGCACCATTCAGACGCTGGAGGACATATTGAGGGCATGCATGCTTGACTTCAACGGTTCATGGGAGGACCATTTGTATTTGGTCGAATTTTCCTACAATAATAGCTATCAGGCGAGCATTCAGATGGCTCCCTATGAGGCATTATATGGCAGGAAGTATCGTTCTCCAGTATGTTGGAGTGATGTAGGCGAGAGATAAATTCTAGGGCCAGAGTTGGTCGTCCGTACAGTGGAGAAGGTGAAGAAGATCCAAGGATATCTACGAGCAGCACAGGACAGGCAGAAGCATTGGGCTAATGTGTATCGACGACCCCTAGAGTTCCAGGTTGGAGATCATATGCTCTTGAAGATCTTACCTACCCGAGGAACTATCAGATTTGGAGGCAGAAGGAAGCTGAGTCCGAGGTACATCGGACCATTCGATGTGTTAGAGCGCGTCGGAGAAGTTGCTTACAGATTAGCCTTGCCGCAGACACTAAAAGGAGTTCATGACGTCTTCCATATATCTCAGCTGAGAAGGAACATACCGGATCTGAGTCATGTACTTGACCATTCAGAGATCACCGTCGGGCCGAGTTTGTCATACCAGGAGGAGCCAGTAGAGATCCTGGACCGAAGCGAGAAGGTACTGCGAGGCCAGACTATCCCTCTAGTTCGTGTCGCATGGAGGCATCATGCACCAGACGAATTGACCTGGGAACGAGAGGACGATATTCAGCAGCGTTTTCCCCATCTCTTCGAAGGCCTAGGTATGTGATAGCATTTTAATTCAATCAATAGTTTTTCCATATGTCTGTTTTAATTTCGAGGACGAAATGCTCTAAGGAGGGTATGTTGTAAACCCCCTCGACCAAAATTTGGGTTTAATTAACTTAGATAGCATGATTAGGGTTAACTAGATGCTAATTAGAATTTATTATACATAGTATTAAATATTTGTGCAGTGTTTATATTACTTAGGACACCTTACCGTTGTCCCGATATTTAGGACACTACCCTAGCTGTTACCCTCAGACAAATTCTATACACTTGGCCTAGACATACCAACCTACCATAATGACCTTTGTACAACCCCTAGATACTGATTTTTGTGCCTAATTTTAGTCGCACAAAAGTCGTTACAAACGTCCGTACGTAAATTAAATTAATTGCATATTTACGTTCTGTGTCCTCTCCAATCGAAATTGAGACCCAATCTCAACCCGTTTTGACCAACCCCGATCATGACATTATTATACTCTAAGCCTACCACGCATATGACGCTTGTGCCCACCCAATTTGGACTCCCGATATTTTTAAATTAATTTAGGAACACCCGATGCATTAATTATAATTAAATTAATGTAGTGACCTAACCTCACTCAAATTAGACCCAACTCCAACCCAAACCCACACACACACCCTCAAGCCTCATACTAAACACTATACACCATTCTAGACCACTCTAAAATACCAAACATGGTATTTTGTCACATCAAATCTTCAATTCCAGATATTGTACAATTTTCTAATTGTTCAGGGGCTTTTATAAAAATTTTAATGAGGTGCCCCCCTCTCATTGGCCCAACCACATGAAGAAGAGACCCCCCTTCCTTTGACCGGTCCACAAATAAATTCCCCCCATTTTTATATACTCTACATCACTTTTGGAGGACACATCCTAACCCTACATTTCAAACACCTTAAATCCTAGCCATATGTGCAACATGTGGAGGCCCTCATACAACCCTAGAAAACTACCCAGCTGGCCCTAATCCCAAGGCACCCCCCTCTCTCTCTCTCCTACAAATATGACATGTTACATCACCTAAATTCTCACAAAAACCCAAATATACAAAGCTAAAACCCTAAATTCCTAAAACCCACACCAACCAGCCCTCACCCTACCCGACTTCTCGCAACCCTCCCCCGGCCAGCCACCACCTCCGGCCACCCCCGTGACGATCCCCCTCCGACCAGCACCCACTCCCCTACCTCCAGCCACCGCCACCGGCCACAGCTCCGCCTACAGCCGCCTCCAACACCACCGTCCTCACCATCAAACAAACCCCCCACAGCCCGTGCCGACCACCCGAGCGCCCCCCAGCTCACCACCATAGCTCGGCCGACCACCGTACTTCACCAACGTCTTCCCCAGCCAGTCCCCTCCGTCCCCGCCAACGCTCTGCCACGGTCGCCCCCGCAGTCGGCCGGCACAGCCCCCGCAGTGCCAACGGTTGCCGACTGCTGCTGTTGCTGTCGACTTTCCCCCGCGCTGTCGGAGCTCCGCCCGGCCACCCTCGCCGACGATGACCCGTCCGGCGGACCCACCTCGACCCCTCCTGCACCTAGGTATACATTTTATATACGTATACTGTATTTTATACATAGTATAATAGATTGTATTGCCTATATACTTGTCTATATAATATTATATATTCTATATATTTTTATATATAATAGAAATATATATATATGTATTTCATATATACATAGTATATACTATATACTTGTATTAAATACCTTGTATGTATTAATATATATATATATGTAGTGTATTTGGAATATTATATATTTAATATATATTGTGTATATATAAATATATATTCTATGTATTTAGTATATTATATGTATTATATATATATTGGTATATTATATATAAGTATTAAATACATTATACGTATTAGTTACATATATATATATATATATATATATATATATATATATATATATATATATATATATATATATATATATATTGTGTATTTAGTATATTAGTGTATAAAAGAAAATATATGTATATATATATATATATATATATATATATATATATATATATATATATATATATATACTTTGTGTGTATTAATATAGTATATATTAGCATATATTATATATGAGTACTTTATGCATTATGTGTATATACATATAAATATATATGTATTTAAATATATATATATATGTTGTGTATGTGTACTTATGTACATAAATTATTATTTAAATATATGTAAATATATGTGTATATGTATTAAATTATACATATGGTACTATGTATTTATATATGTAAGTGTATTTAATTAATATGTGTATATGTACATATTCATTGGTGTATTATTATGTAATATATATAGATAGTATTTTAAAATTTACAATTAAAAATATACATATTTTTTATTATATTTAAATATGTATTTGAGTACATATATGTATATGTGTTATATATAAATATATGTACTACGTGGTCCACTAGATGGACAGTCAAGATCTTGCGTCAGTTTATTGCTGCAAGTAGTGTGTCGTGGTCGTACTATTGTAGTGACTAATGTTGATATTATTATATTATATATAGGATCGCTGAACCGTACAGGTGAGGCTTCAGGAGCAAGATATTGGCATTCGTAGCTACCAAACTCAGGCAAGTATACATTGCTGGATTACTGTTTAATTTAAATGATGACTGTTGCAATATACATAAACTATGCGCGTCGAGATTGACTCGGGTGCAGTCGACGAATGCGTCGATGAGTAGTGTACTTGACCTAGCTGCTAGCAGACTCACCCACTGTTGTGAGGATATTCTGATATCTTCCTAGACCGTAACACTTGTACACGCATCACGAGGATAAATTCATATTGGGTTGCGGGTCCGCGTACCCGACTCGCTATCGGTGCGTACGACGTGCATCACGGATTAGCACATAATTTAGAGTAATCTAGTTAGATGAGACTTGGCATATAGATACGGGATATTCACGTCGTATATTCGACTTGTGTATCCATATTGGGCGGGAAGGACAACTGATAAAGCATATGGGATACACACATCGAACTCCGTAGTATCTAGAGGAGCCACGGATCCGATGACTTCCTATATTCAGATACCGCGCTCTTCGGAGTGATACGGACGTATATACATTGCAGATACCTCATTCTTCGGAATGATAAACGTTACATGGACAGATACCATGCTCTTTGGAGTATGGACATTATGCCTACACCTACCCATACATTCCAAGGTTGTCTTTATATTACATTCACTTAGATGGTTAGCACACCCCCCTTTATTTTATTTAGTACTATATATGGCATACATTTTTGTATCTTGTTACATCCCTCTGAGGACTTGGTTCTCTTCCAGATTTGGACGAGGCATATTACCCTACTGTGTACGGACCTGGAGTAGATATGAGGTACACTCTTGAGGAGGAGCTAGAGGTGTTACCATCGGAGTTCCCTTGATTACCTGGTAGACCTTCCGCCTAGGACTGGAGCTTATTATCTAGATAGCAGTTGCTCTAGTTGCACTCTTTATTTCTGTCTTCAGTACTCTATTTTCATCATTTGTAGTGGGTTTGTTCCCACCGGACATATTTTGGTTTGTACTATGATATTTTGACTCTGCACTTATTTTCCAGTATTTTATTTCAGTACTTCTTGTTGTATTATGGATGAGATTAGACTCTGCCTATTGTATGATAGTATTAGACTTGTTAGATTTAGGACAGCATAGCACGCTTCGCTAGGATCCATTAAATTGGAATATCCTCGGAGACGTGTCAGCTGGCCAATGCCACGTGGCCTGGTCCCGTGTATTTTGGGACTGGGTTATGACATAGTCCCCGGCCTCGGCTGTTGTCGGGTAAACTGAGGTGGAGCTACCTGTGGCTGGACCAAGGCAACTCTCTCGACTGCGACGAGTACAAGCTGGTGGGAATTCTTAATGTCCTACCTCATAACCTCTAACTGGCGCTGCTGGGCCTCCACCTGGGCCAGCTGTGCCTCCATCATCTGCTGAAAGAGTGCAAACACCTGCATCAGATCAACTGCGAGTAGTGGAGGTGGAAGCTCCTCTGAGACTGTCGGCACTGTCCTCTATACTAAAGGTACCCCCGAAAGCTGCTACAGAAATGCCCACCTAGATCGGTGAAGCGGACCTCTGAACTGAAGATGCCCTCAGAGGCGACGAAGAGGGCCGACCTCGCTGATACTATGCCTGAGCGCTAGGAACGCGTCTTCGATGGCTTCTTGAAGATAGATTAAAACAGGAAATCAATTTTGAGTAAGATACGATATCATCAAAGAAGGACATAATTATTCAAAGTAAAGCAAGCATTTAAATAACTAAGGATAGCAAAACAGATATTTGAAAATATTTCCTAGTTGTGATTGAGTATGCTCTCATCCTATATCATATATCCTAAAGCAGGCTCATAGCAGTATCTCAGACTTAGAGTACTACTATGAAATCATACTTGATGTGACTCTGGACCTGCATATGCTACCACTAAAAACATATCACGAACCGCACCCGGAATAAGGGCACGATAGTGAACGACGCCCAGCCTACGCTGCAGCATCGGCGGTAGAATACTGTCTGGGTCAACATACTATCCAAACATGAATACAATATATATAAGGTACCTATAAATATTATCTCAACTCCAAACAGAGGAACGATATCGTCTATGATAATTGTAAATAATACTCAATTACAATATAAAATTAAAGCAGGATGAAAGCACGATATAGAATAAAATAGAGAAAAGAAGAGTCATAATACATCCACAGGTCCAAATCCATAAGTCTAGACATAGCTACTCCCAAATAATATATACATGTCATGAGTCTAGAAATGAGGTTAATACAATATCCCAAAAATATAAAACTAGTCCTTCACGATCATTGGCACTAGGTTCTCCTACTCTAGGGGAGTATCCTCTAATGACTCACCATCTATGGCCCGTAATAAATGGGACACTTCTCCACAAGCCAATCATCTGAAAAATATATCCAATTAGGATTGGAGCAATAGAAAATAGAATGAACTAGAGTGAATAGCTAATGTACTAGAAAGTAAAGAACAAGCAATAACGAATCACTGCAAGTAAAGAATAAGATAAACTAGCTAATGTGCCTTGGAGCACAAGTTCGTTATGTGATCGGTTTGGGTTGAACACGAATACAATATGGTAACTCGATTACACATGTGATATGTAATCGACATATACATGGGTACACTTGGCTTGATCATATAACCAACTCCTACTCCTCATTCCCCAACCAATACTCATGGATCCAATCACGACACGTTAC
Source organism: Iris macrosiphon (assembly GCA_036927795.1). Taxonomy (NCBI): domain Eukaryota; kingdom Viridiplantae; phylum Streptophyta; class Magnoliopsida; order Asparagales; family Iridaceae; genus Iris; species Iris macrosiphon. Next base: position 126,249,360 of record JAYESA010000018.1, read on the forward strand.
GAATACGAATATAAGCACACTGAACACGAGCAGTGTGTGAATACGAAGTACACGATAATCAATATCCGATACACTAGATAAAATATATGTGAAGTAGTACCAACTGAATACGGTAGGGGATAACATCCCATGACCTGATCCATATAGTACCAATCCATGTAAACACTGTGTCAGAATCAAGTATACAGTTCTAGAACATGTAATATATATACTATTATGAAATAAAAATAACAGAGAGATATACTCGCCTCTGGTCTTGAGCAAATGGTATAACTCGGTGTCCAAACTGGTGTCACAGAACTCGATATAGAAAATATCATATCGAATAGTTTGATGGATGGATAATGAGTACAAGAATGCACTAACATAATTTCTAGGTCACTCTAGCTAAACTAGGCTAAACTAGGTCCATATAAGTCAAGCTAGGTTACTAACTAGCTAATACTAGCTTATATTAGCCATACTAGGTTATTATCTAAGTTTCTAAATCAATACTTAGTTAGTCCTAGTCAATACCTTAGCTCTAATATTTGTACCTCACCCCTTTGACCAATAACTTAGCTTATTAACACTAATTTAACATTAATCTTACTAATAATAATTAATGTATACACTAACTTAACTGATATCTCAACTGATATTCCAAGTACTAACTTCTAACAGCTACTAACTATCAACTACTACTAACTTAACTAATTAATACAATAACTGGTAACTAATTCTATACATTAACTAATGACACTATATGATATCTTATATTCTCTATACTAACTGATACATATATACTAACTGATATTAATATATATATATATATATATATATATATATATATATATATATATATATATATATATATATATATACTAGCTAACTGTTAGACACTAGCATTTCTAATCATCCCTACTTAATTCCAATACTCATATTTACACTCTCTATGTACTTGAGTATCTTGATACTCAATTCTCAGGATACTAACAACTTATATACTAACTTTCTAACCACTCCAACTTACCCATGATACTAATACCTTAACAACACTCCATTTTTTAGTACAACTGCTATTACTACATGTTGCTGCATTGCTCTCTTACTGATACTTTATCTACCCAAGCCCTCGATACACTCTAATGCTGCACTGCAGCTCACAAATACTAGAGACATTGGTATTCCCCTTACAACCTAACAATACCGGTTGTATTGCTTTCATACCTGCACCCAATTTCCATTGCCTGCAGTGCTCATGTGCATCAATATGTGTGCATCCAACTAATCCGAGCCTTGTATCATCTCTCTCCAACCCCACTTTGCCATACCTGATTATAATTCTATAAGAGCTTGCACAACAGCTCAAGCCATGCCATTGCACTAAAATGCCTGTGCAAGATCACTGAACATGCCCTAAACCTCCACACTTAGCACATGCCTCTCCATCACTAGTTTCTCTTACCTCTAGAATTTGGACACAATCATCCTTACACTAACCCCTCTAATACACTACAAGCAGTCATGTGCACTGAACACATAGGGAACACTCCTCTCAAACTGCTGAACACCCTACCCTTTATTTTTCCTTCTTTGAACTAAGTCCACATCTGAACATGAAGTGCACTGAACTAAACCTTGATATGCTTGATCCCCCCCCCCCCCTCTTCATCTCAATGACATCAACTTCCAAAATTTGGGCATCCCAATGTACGGTCTGCAAGTAACCCCCTTGCTCTCTAGATCCTTTCCTTCACATTGCTCGAGTTGTCCCCCATTCTAAAACTGCTGCTGCTATTGACTTAGACTTTTACCCTCACTAATCAGCAGTAAACACACCACACACACAATACAGTTCTAACCATACCCTAATTCTCCTTATTCTTTGCACATATCTAACACACTCACATAGTCACCCATCTATAACTAATCACACACAAGTATTTGATAAATAAATCTTGAATGAATAAATACATATACATATATAATCCTATTCATACATCTATAGAAGCATTTAAACAAATATCTAGAGTATATAACTAAAGAACCCATGATACCTACCCCATTGGAAGCCAAAACCCCCAAAACTCCTTGTTAATCATTCTACATATTAAATTCATCTAAATATAATTATTACAATAAGTTACAATAGAATTGAAGAGTAATTATACAAAATATCCAAAATAGAGCTCCGTATCACACGGTATCGCACCGTATCGTGATACGGTCTACTCGTGTCTAATTGTGGACACGTAGCTAGTCCCACAATCCCGATCTAAGTCTAATTAGACTAAATTAGTCTCATGGCACATAATTGATGTGTCAATCTCGTATTTCCCCTAAAATACATATAAAAACCTATATAGAATTCTCTATACACAACCAATTGGCCTAGAACTTGTTCCTATTGGTAGCCCTATGCCATGGGTTGTTCCTAATGGTCAAATACATTATTTAGAATTTATAATGAAGAGAAATTCAAAATTTATCAATTAGGAGATGGATTTCCAATAAAATGCTCAATGGAACGATTCGGACATGATCTCTCCACCAAAGCTCCTTCTCCTTGTGCTCCTTGCTACTCCAATCTCTAAAGCTCCTTGAGGGATGAAAATTAGAGGGAATAAAAGTAAATTGAAGGTTAATTGATGGAGGGATGAAGTAAATTAGGGATCTATAAATTTGGGGATCTAAAATGAATACAAATAAAGAGAAGAGAGAGAGGAGACCCCTCTTAAAGTGTCCGTCCCCTTCCATCTTCCTCAAGTCACCACCAAATGCCTGGTTTTTCCTATATGAAGAATTAAGGAGAATAATTAAGGATTGGTATTTTGGGAATTTTCTACATTAATGTAATTAGTCTAATCATCCTAATTAATTAGTGAGAATGAGTCTATTGGGCTCGGTCCATGTTGGGCTCACAAGTTATCTTGACAAATTCTAATTAGGTTCACATGGGTCAAGTCTAACTATTTGCTAGCCCACTAACTACCATTAAAATTTAGCACAACCACAAATATTAATATAGCATACTAATTAATTATTAAATCACTAAAATAATATAACTATGCTAAATGACTAAATTACCCTTATTTAGAAAAGTGAGGGTGACATACGCTATGATACGGGGTTTAATTTTGGTGATTTGGGTAATCTCTCTTCAAACTCCTTTGTAGCAAGTTACTTTAGTTGTATTATGATGATTTTGATATGTATGAATAGTAATTGTTGAGTATTGAGAGTTTTGATACTTCGTTTGGTTGCGTATCATGAGTATCCTAATTGTGCATTCAAGGTGTTCGATGAATTGACTATTAGTATAGGGATTGTGTTTCCCCCAAGCATTACTTGTGTTATATATAGATATTTATATATGAGTATATGAGGTATTGTGTCTGGTACTAGTGTATAAGTGTGTGTGTGTGTGTGAGTGTCGGGTAAGTGACTGTGTTGGTGTGTCTTGAGGGTGCTCATGAGAGTATGGTTTATGTGTAGGGGTGAGTTAATGATTGTGAGAGAGGAAGACTGAACTGTGGGTATTTGTAGTTGCATGTGCATATATGGGTGGTGTTGACAGTGCACCCTTGTATTAGTTTTGATGCTCAGGTTGAAGAGCTAGGATGGGGTTGGCTACAGCATTTAAAGTTGCAGCAGAAGTATAGGGAGATGGGTGTCGGGTTTAGTTGTGTTGGGCTCAGGAATAATCACAGTGAAGATTAGAACTGTGTGACTATGTTGTAGGTGTGGAGTTATGTGTGTTAGAGAGAGGGAAAGTATCGAGCAACTGTCACTGCTATTTACTTGTTGCTGTGACTGTTGGTATTGTGATACGTGGTTAGTATCAGTTGTGGGCAATAGAAGTAGCAGTAAGGAGGCTTAAGGACACCTGATATCAGTAAGAGTGTGTGGTGTACAGCCTTCAGATGCCACAACAGGTTAAGGGGAGGCCTGCATTGGGCAACACTGCAAGAATAAGCTCGGGTAAGGCCTGTAGTTAGGTACCAACAGAGAGAATAGTGAAGTGATGCACACTTGAATGTGTAACAGTGAGGACTGCAGCAGCAGCAACATGGCCATATTGGCAACAGGTAATGGGCTTACTTGGAAGGGAAGAAGAGAATGGGAGAACTGCAATTCAGTTCTTGTTGTGCAACATATATGTGTGTGTGTTCTGATTAGTAGGGTCTGATATGTGATGTTTCAGTCAGTAGTATCAACCATAACTTGTTGTGTTAACTTAGTATTAGAATGAAGGAAGTCTAAAAAATAGAGTGTTGGTAGTTGTGGGTGATTGCAACTGTATATTGGGTACAAAGGTGTGGGAATATTTGAGTCAGTGAGAGGGAAGTTTCACATGTTATGTGAGACTAAGTATTCAACAACTTGAGTTGCCTGTTATTGAGATGTGTAGGAGAGTGGGTACAACTAAGTATTAGATATCATGAGTTACACTAGATTAAGTGTTATAGTTAAGCTAATACTAGCATAGATGTTTAGATATTCCAATATGGATATAACTCATAATTATTAACTAGTATCTATAGATAACTTAGTAATTTTAGTAAGTATAGTTAATACCTACTAGTTATGAACCTAGAAATCTAGGTATGACCTAGTAACAACTAGTTTACCCTTGTGATCAACCTAGAAGCTAAAATTGGGCCTAGAATGAAGGTAAACACCTAGTTTGACTAGTGTGATCTAGTATTGATCTAGAAAAGCATATTTAGTGTATTTTAGTTTATTTACCACTTCTTCATACCCATTGACATGACTTTCATATATTTGTGTGTATGACACCAGCTCGGATAGCGAGTTACATCAGTTTCTCAGGACCACATGCGTGTACATTCTCTGATAGTTTCCTTATTTGATAGTCTTTATGTACATATATTTAGTATTGAGATATTTGATTCATGACACGATGGTTACACAGATTGGTATACGTAGATCTTTGTCATGAGATGTTATTATTGTGATTACTCAGTGATTGCCGTATCATGTTTCATAATTACTCAGTGATTACCATAATATCTTAGTGATTATATAGACCGTGGTCATAGTGTATGATATTATAGACTGTGTATTATAATATACGTGTTATAACGTGTCGTGATTTGGATCTGTGTACTAGTCGGGGGTTGAAAAAGTATAGTGGATATGTGATCATACCTTATAGCCCGTGATTTAGTGTAGCCTATGATAGCTAGCAGATCATGCGACTCACGTATGGCCACGCTAGATTCCCTTTATATATAGGCCGTGTTAAGCCCAAGCCGATCACATTATCTTACTAATATTTTAAGGTATATTTATTATTATATTTTCTTTATTCTAGTTTATTACTTTGGTGTTTCTCACTATATTATTCTCAGTTTATTTCCATTATCTACCATGATACTCCTTGTGATATTTACTAGTTTTGTTACTTCCATTATCTATTTTTATTGCTATTGTTGTTTCATAGTTTCTGTTAATTATTGGAACTGTTATTGAGTTGTACTTTGCTCCAATCCTGACTGAATATATTTTTCAGATGATTCATTAGAGGAATGGTGTTATACGCACTACGGGCCACAGGATGGTGAGCCAGTTGAGATAGTACCCGTAGAGCCTATTGAGATAGTACCAGCAGTCGAGGAGACTTAGCTAGTTTATTTATGATATTGTATTTGTCTTATTTTAGACATTTTGACATGTATTATATTTAAGACCATTGTGTTGAGATTAGGCTATTCGACTTGGACTTGGACTTGTGATGTATGGTGTCTGTATTTTTTTTATCCCATATCATGACATATCTTTCTCTAGTATATTATTGTGATTGATTATTAATTACCATTATCATATTATCGTATTATCCTCCATTTGGGAGTTGAGATATCTTGACATGTACATTGTATATATATTGTGTGAGATATTTAGATAGTATGGTTAACCTAGACAGCACTCTACCACCGATACTGCGGCGTAGGTTGGACGTACCCACATACTCGTGCCCCTACACCGGGTGCAGGTCATGACAAGTGAACCCATGCGTGGGCGTGATTTGATAACCTAGTTCATAACTGTAACTTGTTAACTTAGGCTTAAATTCTTGTCTATTGTCTTAGCTTAGAATTGAACACCTTGTAATTTTACTTTCATAGTATCTTTATTCTTAGCTTAACTGAATATTTTTTTAAGGTAACCAAAATTGGAGCACAAAGTGTGCTAATCGGAGAAGAATGAGCAAGCCTACGAAAAGTGTGCATGAGATAATTGACGTATGATGCTACCTCTTGAACTTGAGCGCACTGTGTGTTGTGTCAAATATATATGCTTGCGTTTAGCACAACATGCAATTCCTTACAAAAGTGTGCCATGAACCATGCTGAAACTCTGGGCGCACTTTGCTACTCATGCGTACGTTTTGTACGAAGGTATTCAATAACTTCTTGCAAAGTGCGCCAAGGCCGTTCATGTTAGCTTAGGCAAACTTCTGAAAGAAACCCAGTGGCGCACTCTTTGTGTGCTTAGTCTCGATATCAAGATAGTGAGCCAAGCCTCTGTTGGCGTACAAATTCTATTATTTTCTTGATAGGCGAGCCTTGACTTTAGCATTGTCTCGACTATCGTGATTCTCGACTATCGTGCCTTGACTGCTGTGTCATACATTGAGACTTGTGTTTTATCTTTTGGTAGACATTCCCACACTTGATTTGTGCACCAATGATAAGAGTGCCATTTATGCGCCAACCTTCCCACTAACAAATTGGTGAAAGTGCGCCAAGTTCATAGACTCACGTTCCTTCATCAATTGTGTACCAAGTATGCCCTGATTAGTGATTACGCGCCATTGACCTTTTCCTGCTTGATTGTGCGCCATTGCCCTATTCTTGGCGATTGTGCGCCAACCCTTAATTAATACGCTTATATGCCATTGTTCCCTCCCATTAATATTTAGTAATTAATGTTTCTCTTATTTTCTTTTATCTAGATAATTTAGTTAACCATGTTTATTATGGAAATCTTAATATTGATCTTGACTTCCTGGCATGACTTAATGATTGCACACTATATCAAGCATAAGCTCATGTATCCCGATACTACATTGATAATCCAGATCTTGTCCTTATACTCCTGATAGTGGCTCGACATAGCGCACTCATGACTCAAAAATTCCTGTACTATCCTAATCAAGGCTATTAGTAGCACCCATATTGTATATCATGTATTCCCGTGGTTGATTTTGATTGTACTTGTAAAGTTATTGTCCTGTCTTGTATCATAACTAAAGGAAGATTTCTGAGTACCACGGTCATGAATCTTGATTTAACCTATTCAGGTTAATAAAACTAGATTGCTAACTAGAATTATTTAGAAAAATTTATGGCTACTTGCAATCCCGATATCCCAGCGACACCTGCAGATTTGGTGCTCTCCATTGTGAGGGGCATACTTCTAGCACACCATCGAGTGTTGCATTACAAGTAAAAATATTTATATATGTTAATTATATTATATAATCCTTACATCTGGATGATCTGGATATACTGCAAGGAATGTGGTTATATAAAATTTCCAATTACATGTGTTAGTAACAAAGATTGTGACACCCCTAGTTAGTTAATGATTAGCAAGCTGTAAGACATGCTTGGCCATGATTGATTATTTGTTATTCCTGTCATGATTAATCATTCTAGTTTATTATTTTTTTACCCTATCTTGTTAGCTACACCGGTTCACTTTATTAAGGTTTTACTTCTGCTTATTTAATTCCTTGCTATGATTGATATATTGGTTTTAGTTCATAAGTTTGGCTCCCTTGTGGTATTTGATGTTTGGGGTTTGACCTCACTGATTTTGTGTGGCCAAATTTTGGAGCAGTACCCGAGGATCTCCCGTACCTTCCTCCAGATGGTGACAACAATGAGCACTAGAGGACACGAGTGGGTTTCTTCTCCATTCAACTACTTGTTATGTAAATTATTCTTTTAAGGCATTTAGCAACCGAGTACGTGTATAGCTCCTGTTTTGGACCAATGAGATCTAGCTTACGGGCATGGCATGATTGGCATATTCTAGACTATAGCTAGAGTTGATCATGCGTAACTTTACTCTGGTTAGTTCTCCTCATTTGTATAACTAGCTTTATGATCATCTGTGTATGTATAGTTTGTGATGCCTTACTATTATATGTGTGATGATGATAAAATCTTGTAACATATTGCTTGCTTGTGATTGAGACACCTAGGATTATCTTGACCAGAGATTGCCCGTTGGATTGTAGAGTGAACCCTCACATGTCTTAGACAGCCGTGACCGTATTATCAGGGTATTGGTGTACTCTGGTGTACGTAGCTGGCTTTTTATGCCCCCGTTCTCTAGTACTCTAATTTTGGATCGTGATACGGTTTAAGTGGTGGCCCATGCAGGTCTGATATTTCAAAATATATAGGGGTTTACTAGTGTTTAGATGTCTCAATCATGTCGCTCCTTGATCACCTTTCTCATGCTACTCTATATCCTTGAATCTTGATATATTACCTGCTTGCTTCCTTGATCAATCTCATCCTTCTGATTTTATCCTTGTGTCCTTTACCTTTCAGGGATACTGTTCATGGTCCTTTCGATCATCCAGTTAACAGCTTTGGGAGATTCAACCTCAACATTCTGGGGCAGAATCCAGGATGGCACAGATTGTGGAACCCCAAGTTCAGTTCGACCCTCCGGTTGTTCCAGAAGTAGCAATCTTGCCAGTACCATAGAATAAAGAAGAATATACCTAGGCACTGATGGGGATCATCAGATAATTGTTAGCATCGCAGGAACAACGAGGTGACGCTCTTACTCAGTTAGTGCATAAGGCCTTGGAAAGAGGAGGACATCGTACTAACAATTTGGAGAATAATTTCAAGCGCCTCCAACCACCGTATTTCTATGGGACCGAAGATGCAATTGCAACAGATGCATGTCTCCAGGATACTGAATCTATACTTAAGGCAGAAAGAGTTTCGGATAGGGAACGAGTAGCAGTAGTACGACTTCAGTTGCTAGATTTGGCCCAAGACTGGTGGGCAGCTCAAGCAGTATCCTTGGCAGCACCTGTCCTATAGGAAGTGTTCAGTGAGAGGTTCCAAACGAGGTACTTTGAAGCGGTGTCGCATTATGATCTACAACAGAGATTCAACAACCTGAAGCAGATGAGCTGGACTGTCAATGGCTACGCGACAGAGTTTTGTAGGTTGAATCGGTTTGCTCCTACCTTGGTGGCGGTCGAATTGAATAGAGAAAGAAGTTTCCAGCAAGGACTTCACCTAAAGATAATCTTGGCAGTGGAACAACATGAGTTCCAGATATTTGATGCCATGATGCTAGCGGCAAGATATTTATAATTGCTGGGGCCCTCATTGTCCTCCCCTGCCATGTATACGGTTCTCAGATGGGGAGAAGTGGATAGGACGGTAGATGTTACACTCGTTGAAGTCAAGAACTCAAATGTGATTATCTTTGTCAAGCATCACGTCACATACCGCTTCGGCTTGCCACGGAGGATCATTCACGACAATGGACCACAGTTTTCAAGTCACACTTTCTACCAATTTATGACAAAAATTGAGTCCAGAACGTGGCCTCGACTGCCTACAATCCAGCAGCAAATGGTCTGGCAGAAGCATTCAATAAGACCATCATAAAGCTACTCAAGAAGTTCATCTCATCCAATAAGCGAGACTAGAATGAGAAGCTGGGTGAATGTCTTTGGGACTTTCGCACAACGGTCTGAACACCTACTAGCAGTATGCCACTCTTTTTGGTTTACATAAGCGAAGCAGTCCTCCCGTTCGAGATCCAAATTCTGTCACTTCGAGTAGCTCTGTCCAACCGATTGACCGTTGACAAAAATTACCGTCGACGGCTACAAGAGTTAGAAGCGCTCAACGAGAAATATCTCTTAGCTCAATAGTACATTGAGCTATACCAAGCATGCCTCTCAAGGGCCTTTAGCAAACAGGTCAAGAAGAGGACTTACTAAATGGGTGACCTCATCTTGACAGTAAGAAGACCGATGGTTTTGACCCACAAGATGGTCAATAAATTCTAACCTAAATGGGAGGGTTCATTCATTGTGGAGTCTATATTCTCTAATGGTACCTATCCAATGGCAACTTGATCATGATTCCTATCAATGACAAGTTCTTCAAAAATTATTATGTCTAAGCTAGACTTGTACTTACTTTACTATCATTTGGACAGCCAAAATATACAGTGGACATTCCCCGATGTTCATCTCCAGCAAGTGGGTAAGCACAATATGCACTTCTCTTTCACAAAAGTTTAAAGAAAGCCATTGTCTGTATTCAGGAATCCTGATTCTGTAATAGACAGTGGATCCTCAAAAAGCTCTCCAGCGGAGACACCTTCAGGTTTATCACACTTTGGGGTAGACCACTCATAATCAGATTCCTTGGGCATTAGTTCACATCCAAATCATCTCTGAACTACTGTCCTAACCGATTATCCTCAGCAGGGTTTGCCATGTCCATATTACCTCTGAGCAAACATCTTTATATGGCTAGGGTTTGCCATATCCATATTACCTCTGAGCAAACCTCTTTGTATGACTATCGATTATCATGTCCATATTACCTCTGATATCGGTCATCATCTAAACTTATCATCCGTACTTAACTCTAAGTACGCCAGCGATATTAAGACCACAAAATCTATCACGTCCATATCATCTCTGATAGGGTTTTGTTTTGAACTTATTACTTGCACTCAAGTGCGAAAGAAGTAATGGGACCATAAAACTTATCACGTCCATATCACCTCTGATAGAATTTTGTTTCGAATGTATTACTTGTACTCCAATATGCAAGAAGTAATATGTCTACCAAAGATCTCACAGTGGAATATCCTCAACAAAAATGAATAGTTCACGTTCATATTACCTCTGAACTATGAGCTGCCTATGTTTCCCATCCAAAAAAAATAGCCATGTCCATATTACCTCTGGCTCGTTTCCTTTTTCTTCCACAATAATACCATAATCGTACCTAACCTCTCACTATGACTATCGTTTAGCTCACGTTCATGTTACCTCTGAGCTATCATCCTCACATCCTCCCTAGTAGAGTTTTTTATGTCCTTCTCACCTCTGAGAAAACCACTATACTTGACTATCAATAAATATGTCTCTGATATCGATCGTCATCTAAACTTATCATTCGTACTTAACTCTAAGTAAGCCAACGATATTAAGTCCACAAAATCTGCCACATCCATATCACCTCTGGCAGGGCTTATCTCAAATCTATTACTTGCACTCAGGTGCACAAGAAGTAATGGATCCACAAAACCTATCACGTCCATATCACCTCTGATAGGGTTTTTGCTTCGAACTTATTACTCACACTCAAGTGCGTAAAAGGTAATAGGTTCACCAAAGATCCTCAGTGGGATATCCTTAATAAACTGCGGTGTTGTACTACATCCATATTACCTCTACTACTATATCCAAAGTTCACATGGATAATTTCCAAGAAAAAGAAAAAAACTTTTATTTCTTTCAAACGGGGAACCAAAAGCAAACTAAATTTGAAGAATTACTAACGCCTCAAATCAAATCTAGTAAGGCAAAAAGTGAAAGAAAAGCAAAGCAAAGCGGCAACGTACCTATGCGGCATCACAACCATGCGACCGAAAGTGCTTGACCATGCTTCTTGTTTAAAGTATTCAAAACTTTTTATTTTTAAAACTTTGTAGGGGGTCTTGTAGGAGTCCCTTCGATGGGACTGGTTTGTTGTATGCTTTCTTAAACTTTTTTTGCTACTTGGTTTTGATGAATGTACTTTCGCGTCTGTGTCTGCATTCATTTCTGAGAATTTTGAGAGCAAAGATTGAAGAAGGATTCTAACATGATACTTGGTGCCATTGCAGGAATATGTGAAACTGACGTATGATCGTTGCAAAGTGGGTCTCATACTCTCGGCATATTCTTTACTTTGTGGGTGGTTCAGACCATTCTCTTCTATTCCTTCACGTCAATAAATTCTTACCTTATCGAAATATTAAAATCGACGATGCCCTGTTGAATGTACCATATATTTTATAGCCACAATGCAGGTTGTACCACTAAGAATAGAATATGGGATAACTGTAACTTACTAGTGTATCTATACAAAAACTATATAACACTAGATTTAAAATTCAAAGGGAGTAGTTCTGGTTCAAAACCACAAAACTTTCGGAAGGGATGCGATATCAAAAACATTGGTGTCATGGTGCTTCGGTAACATTCGATGCCTATAGGTTGCCAAATTAAAACATACGACTTTGAGAAAATATGAATTGTTGCATGAGTAAATAGATATTTACTGCTTATTTTTGCTTCATGTCATGCATATTGATAGCCAAAATGTTCATGCATTCGCATGGTCATGGAAAACTTGTGCACAAGGTTTGGCATTTTCTTGAAATGGTATCCGGGGCACCAGAACCGAATCAAACTAGGAGAAATATTAGGAACGCGCTTCGGCGCGAGGTATTACGGGACCTCCAATTGGGATTGTAACCCAAATTTATAGGGCACAACGTAATGCCATTGAATAAGTCCTTCATGGAGTCGATATAACCAATGACCGTATATAGATAGGGCACATGCTAATGTATTATCTTATGCAGGGTCGGTAAGTATTATCGCTGTTTTTATGGTTTCTAATATTTACTGCTTCCATATATGCTGTAGATATGGACTGAAATTCACTATAGTTATAATAGCAAGGTAACTTTAAATGTATTATTTACCTTAATAATCATTGTCGATTAGGCGAGTGGGTTCGTCCCGCTTACTAGTGTATTTTTAAGTGTACCGATCTCCAACTCCCCAGGTGTCGAGAACCTCGAGGGTGTGCACGATGCTAGCTGAAGAAGGAGAAACGACTTAGACCTCTTCCTATTTTGAAGTATAATAAAGCCGCTTCATTTTGAAGGCATTTTGGTTTTAAGCTATACAATAGTGTAATGTATGGGACGACAAGTATTATTTTATGGCAACTTTTTAGTCTTTTTGTTATTTCAAAGAATGTAGCCGACTAGGCATATCAACGTATTCAAAGATGTAAATTATATTTCAAGTTATCAATAAAAAATCATTTTCTTCCTATATAATTTGTTCAACTCTCTGTTGCGAATATGATTTACTCTGTGTTCAAATGAATTATCAAAATTATGTGATCTTGTCTTGTGCGTTGCACAACTTAGGAACGTACGACATCACGTCTGGGGGACAATTATCGACTCTACAGAGTCGAGACGTGACACTTAGTCTATGGAATAAGCCTACTTGTCTTTTTTAATAGCATTTCATGTGAACAAATATAGACTTTATGTGACAATTACATAGACTTAGTCTACTTGTTATTTTCAATTGTCTGTTTGCCTTTTTCAATAGCTCTTCCCTGAACATCACCTATTTCTTAAGAGATCCAACCAATTTTTTTTAACCCAAGCCATTTTTTTTTCTTGGTTGTCTCTTTTACCACTTGTAAATTATTGACCACATGTAAAGAATTTGAACACATGATCAATAATTACACATTTTTGACATCTAAAAACATGCAAAAAAGAAAAATCTACTAGTAGTTTTATGACAGTCTCTGCGTTACATCCGTCGAACACAGTATTCTATCTGTCATTGATATTTAGGAAATAATTAAAAAATCTCTTTATATTGGTAACAACTCTACTACCTCCTCTGGATTATCAGCCTCTTCAGGTATATACTCTTCTACCAGATTTCTTGACTCTAGTGCATCAAACCATATGACTTATAATTCAAAAATATTTGAGACTTTAACTCCTCTTTCCTCATCTCCTATAATTCAAACTGCTTATGGTATTACTATTAATCCAAGTCATATTGGTTCCATTAAAACATCTAATAACCTGACTATTTTAGATGTTTATCTTGTACCAAAACTATCAATGAATCTTATATATGTTGGACAATTATATGAGCAAGGGTTTGATATTAACTTCTCATCTTTAGGTTGTGTCATTCAGGTCCACTCAACGAGGAAGCAAGTTGGGACATTCCGTAAAGTTGATCGCCTTTTTGTTCTGGACAAACTTCACATCCCGTTCGCCATTGGTACCTCATTTATTGCTCCAACAATTTTTTTCATCTCCTTTTATGTTTTGGCGCTCCAAATTAGGTCATGTTTCTTTCTCTCAACTTCGGTATGTGATTAATAAAGGACTGTTGGGCTCTGTCCATTTAGATAAAGAACCTTATTGTGCTGCTTATAAATTAGCTAAATAAATCAGCTCTTTCTTTTAATAATAGTATAACCTCTTCTTCATCACCATTTGATATTGTGCATTCTGATGTTTGAGAAAAAGCTCCAATAAAGTCCATAGGAGGTGTCCAATACTATGTACTTTTTGTTGGTGACTATTCTCGTTATACATGGACATATTTATTGCATTCTCGTTCAGTTTTTCGTAAAGTATACATTAATTTTTGCACAATGATCAAAACACAGTTTTTAAAAACCATTAAAACATTTAGGTCGGACTCTGGAGGCGAATATATATCCAATCCTTTTCTTGAATTTTTGAAATCTCAAGGGACCCTTCCCCAATTATCCTGTATTACCGACTCCACTGATGGTTCTGTTGACTGATACAAGACATGTCTGGCTGCAAACGATTTTACCCAAGAATATGGTATTGATTATAAAGAAACTTTTGCTGCAGTTGCTCGTATGACTACTATACGAACTTTGATTGCAGTTGCTTCTATTCGTCATTGGAAATTATATCAAATGGATGTCAAAAATATCGTTCTTTATGGAGACCTACAAGATGAAGTTTATATAAAACCACCACATGGCCTCCCACACTCTCCTCATCAAGTTTGTAAACTTTGTTGTGCTTTATACGGTCTCAAACAAGCCCCTCAAGCTCGGTTTGCAAAGTTTTGTACTTCTATCATTACCTATGGTTTCACCCAGAGTACACATAATTCTGCTATGTTCTTTCGCTCATCTAATGAAGGCATTATTATTCTTGTCATATAAGTAGATGATATGGTCATTACAGGTAATGATATAAACGGTATTCATGCTTTAAAGTTACACTTTAGCACTTGTTTTGAGATGAAAGATTTAGGTACTCTCCGTTACTTTTTTGTGATTGAGGTTGATCACTCTTCTAATGGATATTTTCTTTTTCAAGTAAAGTATGATCTGAAATACTTCTTCGTGCAGGTTTAACTGATACTAAGACTGCAGATACTCCTCTTGAATTAAATGTCAAGCTTCATGCATTCCCTGATCCTACTATGTATCGCCAGGTTGTAGGCAGTCTTAATTATCTCACTATCACTAGACTAGATATCATTCATGCAGTTCATATAGTGAGTAAATTTATGACTTCATATCGTTCTATTCATTATGCAGCTATTCTTCGAATCTTGCGCTACTTGAAGGAAACTTTGTATCAAGGACTATATTTATCCTCTGCCTCCACGCTTACTCTTCGTGCATATTCTGATTCTAATTGGGCAAAAGATGTTACATATCGTCACTCTACCACTGGATTTTGCATATTTTTTGATGATCCTCTCATTCTTGAAAAAGCAAGAAAAAATAGTAGTTGTCCGCTCAAGTGCTGAAACTGAATATAAAGCTCTCACCTACACTACGTCCAAGATTATTTGGCTACACTGGCTTCTTCAAGACATGGGCGTTGACCTTTCATCATATACTCCTCTTTTTCTGTGACAGCAAGAGTGCTATTCAAATACCTCATAATGATGTCTTCCATGAGTGCACCAAACACATTGAAGTTGACTGTCATTTGTCAGGGATTATTTTACAAAAAGAATAATTCACCTACCCTACATTTCTTCGAAAGCTCAAATTGCATATTTCTTTACAAAGTCATACCCCCTAGCTCGATTTAAATTTCTAGTATCGAAACTCCATATGTTTTCTAAACAATCTTGAGTTTGAGGGAGGTGTTAAATAAAGAATTAGACACCTACACACAATTGTGTATAGCCGTTGTGATCATTCCATCCTAAGAGTCTTTCCTTCTCTAGAACCCCACTGTTGTACTCTTCCTATATTTCTCATTAATTATAAAGTGTATAAATTGAGACTTACCTCTAATGAATAAAATCCAAGAAATTATTCCAATCTTTTTTGTTAACACATATATCATCTACTAAATAATAATAAAATTCAAACATTCAAAAAACAAAATCTAACTACCATATATGTACTCTTACATAGTCTACCAAAAATAAAAAAATAAAAATTATTCTAACTATTTGAACATATACTAAATCCTAAAATATATTCAATATTTAAATTATATTTAAACTAAGTACATGATATTATCTAACTAAACACATTTTTAAAATTTTAAAAACATATCTATAACAAATTCTAGTTAAAATATGTTTAAAATAATTTAATCTCTACTATTATAATGCAGGTTGGAAATGGCTCAAAAATGAACCGTCCAAGCCGTATGTATATCATCCACTAAATAATAATAAAATTCAAAAAAAAAAAAATCTAACCACCACATATGTATCCTCACGTAGTCTACCAAAAATAAAAAATTTAAAATCATTCTAACTACTTGAACATATAACAAATTATAAAATATATTCAATATTTAAACTAAGTACATGATATTATCTAACTAAATACATTTTTAAATTTTAAAAACATATCTATAATAAATTCTAATTAAAATATATTTAAAATAGTTTAAATGTTTTAACAATATTATACGTGAAGGTAACTAGTTTTATTACAATCAAGTGGGCAGACATACTACGAAAAGTAATCTAAAAGCTTTTTTTAGGTGACTGAAGAGCTCTGTACTTTTCTTAAGTGGCCCAGCCCAAGTTCACCTCCACGTTCGTGTAAAGGATATGTTGATTGTGGCACAGCCTCCATTGTTTGACACAATTTCTGTGTCGTGTTTTATGTTAAGTATGATTAGGGTTATGGTTGGCTTGGGTCAAAACTACATAAACCTTGTTAACGTTGTCGAGAACAAGTTCGTTAAAATTAGTATGTGAGAGCAGTCAATTTATAAATGAGTGATAGCAGAATTGACATAATTTATTTTCTAATGTCAAGGTCAAGAGAAAATTAACACTACAATTTTTTTTTTCTTTCAAATTAGCGACTAATCATAGCGACGGAAGTAAAACAGTCGCTACGTAATGACGGACTAGCGGCTAAACGTAGACTGAAATGTGGATTTGAAATACAAGTTTATATTTTCGTCACTATTCCGTCGCTGAAGAATCGAAAAACAATTAGCTACTACGTAGCAATGGACCGTTTCCGTCGTTACGAAATGTAAAATTAGCAGCAGGCACAGGCTCCTCATTTTTCGGCTTCCCAAAATTTCCTCCCAAATTCTGATCCCTCCCCTGCTCTCACGACCACCGTTCTCCAGCGGTTCGACCCCCCCTTCTCTTCATCTCAGTCGAGCGTCCCTCTCTTTGCTTACGTACGGGTGATGCAAGCCCTATGCCCCGGCCTTCCTTTTCTCTGTCGCTAAGTTAGTCGTTGATGTAGTATCAGAGACGATCGATATTTCCGTCGCTAAGTTAGTTGCTAATGTAGCGACATAAATATCAATCGTTATTTCATTACTGATATTCTGTCGCTATTTTTGTCGCTGATTAGTCGATTCAATGACGAATCAACAACAACGAAAAATAATAAATTAAAGACGGAAAAAAAAATTCGGAACTGAAATGTTTGTACAATACCAGGGTATATTTACGTTTGGGATCTTGATATTTAATGTAGCACTTACCTTTAAGTATTCACTATGTGCTTAATTTTTATAGCCATGTTCAAAAGCACCTTATAGAATGTGAGAAAGTGACCAAGCTTTAATCATTGGAACCAATGAGATCAACATGATTAAAACATTAATAAGAGTATAAAAATTAGTTCCCAAATTTTGTAAGAAATATTCTATTTATGCACTAGCTAAAACTGGAAAGTTATATAATCATATTCCTCCTTATCTCCTCTATATAATGTCAAAACTAGGCTTCACCGTGAAAAAAATTCGTTCCAAAAATACCCTTCATTAAAAACAGTAATTAAATACGTATTAAATGTATGTATGCGTGCATGAGACAACTTGGAAAATGATAGTTCATAAAACAAAGATATGCATGCATGCAAAGTATGTAGTTTGGAGAATGAAACAAAAGTTAATAAAGCATGCATGCAAAGTAGGCACATGAACCCAAGAGATAAGATAAACCTTTTATATTCCCGTCATTTAATTTCTCCCAACTTTCATGCTCTTGGCTATTATATTTCTACCTATAATAAAATTAAGAAATTGTTGGTTGCTTAAACTATTTTTTTTCAAGTAATATGAAATACGTGCAACGCACGTGCATATATACTAGTAATAGAAAACAAAATACGATATAAACTTGAAGTGATACTTCGCCATAAGGAAGTGATAAACTTGTAACAAAAAGCACTTTTCTAAAATTGAGGACAACTGTGTGAATGTGTGATGAGAATGTAATATAGGAGTAACTGTTGTGTTATAGCAATTCTACTTAATTGCATAAGTGCTTGTTTACTGATTCTGTTGTAAATTTGAAAATAGGAATATGTAAATTGGAGAAGAGAATTTGTAAATTTGACAAAAGGATTATGTAAATTGGACAAGAGATGAAGTAATTTTACAGGCACGCGGTGTGTCAAAATAACTTTGACAAAAGGAATATGTGAAGTGGAGCATAGCAGACCTGAATTTGACTTTTTCAAAATAGTCAAATAGTTCAGCTCCTTGAATATTATCCAAATTTGGTGGAGTGGACTTGTCTAATTTTTAAAAAGAGTGAACATGTAAAAAAAAAAAAAAAAAAAAAAGTCGTGTACCATGTTTTCATAAACGAAAAAACAGGAAAGAAAAATAAATAAAATTTGGATGGAGATAGTATAGTATATTTGCTTAACTAACATAAATAAATTTGTACTTTTATTGCTTATCAGACAAGTTTTTATTTTTATAAACAAGTAACAACTATATGTCAAACATGTTTATTGTTTATAAAAAAAAAACTAAAAGAAAATTTTGAAAAAGCAAAAAAAAAACAGAAAAACAGAAAAAAAAAAAAAAAAAAAAGTGATACAAAATAGGACCTTATTGATACATGTCTAATTTAATGTAACCCCACACATTATTATTATTATTATTATTATTTGGTCACAATCTTTTAACATCGATTGGAAAAACATGCCTCTTTAGATCAAATTTGGGCAGATGTGATTAATGCCACATCTCTATGAAAAGGGATCAGGATCCTCGTTCTTACACATCTTTGCATGTTTTTCGAAATAACAATCTTTTGATTGTCTTTTTTTGACCATTCAGATTAGATTATTAAATTATTCAATTTTCCACTGAACGGTCAAAAAAGAGACAATCCAACTATTACTATTTGGATATATATATATATATATATATATATATATATGTTCTAGCTGGAACCATCAATGTAATCTTTATAAAATTACCTCTACTGTAAGTATGAAAAATAGAAACATTTTTACGTTATCGGCTCGTCATAATTCAATTTAAGTTTTGGATTTTTCATCTTATCTATTCGATTGAGTTTAAATTTTTCCGGAGACCTTGTTTGGGAGAGATTTATCTTTTGCTTAGTCTGCGAGACAACATGCAATTGGTTGGACGAAATGAGACCATCCTCCCGACATGGCTAATTATAGATCAATGTTTAGTTGTGTGTGTGTGTTTGTGTTGGATCATCTAGGAATCAAACACCTAATTCTTGATACTGATAGTAGAATCTCAAATGATATCGATGCCAATGCCGATGCCAGGCTCATTTCGTATACTAAAAAAAGGAGGGAAAGTTCAAGACAGCAAGCAACTGTCAACTAACTTGGTTTATTCTGTACAACAGCGTAAAGGGGGGAGAGAGAGATGGCCATGATCAATACAATTTACAGTTTGAGAGGCTTATAGACGACGACGGTGACGTACTTGGACCTGTACCTGTGGGTCAGACCAAGGGCAACGAGGGACTTGGAGGCCCATCCTTTCTCGATGTAGAGGTGGTTTAGGATGCCGTGCTGGGGTTTCTCGGGAGACGGTCTCTCGCTGCTGTTCTCCGAACCAAGGACAGTCAGATGGAGCTGGGGTGGCACGGTCGGTGGCTCTTTGGCGTACTCCTCTTCCTCCAGGAAGGTGTGACTATATCCGGAGACCGGGGAAGGAGGGGACTCGAATTCTTGTATGCCGGCAAGGTTTTCTGGAACGTTTTCCTGTATTTCAAGAAAATAATAATAATAATAATATTAGTTGTAAAAAAAGGAGAGTGTAAGAATAGTGTGACATGATTGCAAACTACTTCTTAATCTTAGCATGGTGTAATACTGAAACCTTGACGGTCAAAACATGAGGTAGCATAATGGATACATGAAGACGACATCTCATAGTATAAGACCCAGCTTGAGATGGTTTGTAGCATCGCCTACTAAATTCCTGATTCATTCATGGCTTGATAGATGGTTTATGTTTGCATGGGCACACGAATAAATGGTGCCCATATCCGAATAGTATCCGTACAAGTATTCATGCAACATAGGTGGCTACACTATATTTATTTGAGAATGTTTGTATCCCATATTTGTACCTACGTTCTATCGGTATCCATGTCCTTACTCGTGCAACATAGTATATGATACATCGAAGAGTCAGTAAAACATAGTAGATGAGACATCGAAGAGTCCATAGAAGTTAAAGACGCACCCGAGGTGCACCTCGCACCTCACTAGGCGAAGCGTCTTTCTCCAAGCGCGCCTTACAGCAAGACGCCAACAAGAAAAAACACGCCTTTTTTTAACGAATTTTTTTGTGGCAGGGAGATAGGGAGGGAGGTAGCCCTTTTCACGGTTGTCAGACAAGAGTTGAACTGAAAAAACTAAAATATACTAAAAACGTGGTAAAAAAATGGTACTAAAATTTGTGTTCCTTTTATTTTGTTATTTTTAGTTCTGATGACTGCTACTACTGCTCTGCTAGTTAAATTGGTTATGTTTTAAAATATTTTTGTTGGTTTTAATATGTTATTTGGTTTTATTTCTTACATTAATAATTTATTTATTTATTTATTTATTTATGTACGTATATTTTTTTATTTTTACGTCTCGTTTCGTTCGGACGCACGTTTTAAGTGCATCTTGCGCCTCAGACGAGACGATTTGCATCTAGAATGCGCCTTTGACTACCTTGGAAGAGCCAATTCTATGGTTGCAATTTGGACTACTCTCTACCCGGAGACCGGAGTTATGGCTATAGTAGCACACGGATATCATATATATGTCATATACCATGTGTATAATGTAAAAGAAACTGAAGGTTGAAGACTACAAAATCGTGAAATAATCTAAAGGTCTCACTCAGTCAGAACAACAGTATAAGTCTTATAATCTACATTCATCTTTAGAAGAAAAAGAAAAGGTTGGACTATAATCAAATCCCAATATATGCTAAATTACACATGCTCACATTATTTTTAACAGCATGCTGCGCTTAAGATGGTAGATGAGATTGAGCACATCCCAAGATGGGTTGCTCATGGTTGAGCAGTTGGTCTGAGATCACTGTTCGACCAAACAAACCCGACAAAGTGTAGTACAAGTTATTAAACATAAAACTGCAGCATATTGTTGGAATGACTTACAGTTTGGTACTTTTTCATCCATGTCACTTCCATTCAGAAAGTGCATATACGGAATGGAAGATCCAAGTTTGAACTTGGGATAGCTAGCACTGGGGGCTATCCTCTATTCTAAAAAGGAAATTACAACATTGAGATGGTCATATACAAAAAGTGCACTATCTACAATCAACAAGTTCCAGTTAATATTTATCAATCCCCACCCTTTTTTTTTTATCAGTTTTCTACTTTTTACAACATTAAAGTTAACTATATAAGTTGTTCCGACTGTAATAGCTAAACCATGTGAATGGTCAAAGGACCTAAAAACATTCATTCTGTAGTGCACCAAAACCAAAGCATGCTTTATACTAAGTTGTTAGGTGCTCATATTGAAAGGGAATATGTGTTCTTTAAGGTTTATGATAATGGAATGAATACTCACATTGACATCAAGGATGTTACAGATACGTCCAGTATCATCAATAATGGAGGGAAGATCAGGGATGTATCTCCATTCTCCATCTACAACAAACTTGTAATGGTAAACTCCAGATGCGAGAACTAGCAGAATGGAATGATCTTTGCCTGAACTATGGAGTGTCTTCCTAATAAACACAGATATGTCATTCATGGCCTTGCAAAGCAAGTTCCAACACCCAATAATTTGTATTGTCTTAAGAAAATGGTAGGATGATGAGCATATAGAATACATCATTCATGGAAGATAAACTACCTTGAACTCCAGTTATCCCATGAACCTTGTACTTCAACTTCATTTCCTCCATGGCCCCATGTAATCAGTGTGGGAATTCCCTTTTCAAAGGGTACATCTGGAGATTCATGAGCATCATTTATCCCTAGCTGACTGAAAACAGGAGATAAGGAGTCAACTGGTCTCTGCAGGGGAGAAACTGGAACCTGAAAGGCGGAGACAAAAAGATGGAGTGAAAAAAAAATGAATTATAGATTTTTGAAATGCCAAGGAGCTGTCACATGTATTAAAAGAAAAATGTGCAATTCATAGGTGACAATTGTTTCTTTAAGTATTTCCTTCCCCAAGTTTCATAATTTATATGATACTTAGGAAACTTCCATCCACTAAAATTCGTCATGTTTGACATTGACACGTATCAGCGTTCAACACCCATGTAGATATATAGTAATTTGTCTGCTCTACTAAATATAATATATTCCTAAGGTGAAGAGTACTCGAGTTCCTCTCTGGAAAATACTGTAATATTTCAACATACTTCCCCTTTTTCTACTTATTAACTTCCTGAATATTCAAACACAATCTACAAGATGCAAACTGAATCATCACTAACGAACAACTGTGAGTGGTTAAGAGTTCCCAAAAATGCTGACATAGTGGACTCAGTGCCGAAACTAGGGAGAGGGGTGATCATTGCCAAGACCAGAATCATGGAAAAGTTAGACCCATACTCCATCCATCCCTTACAACAATTCTTCAAGGCCTGATCAATAACTCTGCATAATTTTCTTCAGTAAAATATCAGTCTTCAAGGAATTTCAGAAAAGCAAGATCCTGAACCAAAAAAGCTCCTCAGTTATGCTAAAGAAACCCGACAAACTATCAATGTTGCCTTGTTTTATGTTTATATAACTCATATGAATCTGAAACTGAGAGGAAAAAATCAAGACAGCAGCCACAGTTGTGCCCTCACCCCAAAAAACACCAGCAACAACTAGGGATCTTTCATTCCCAAGGTACTCTCTTAAGTTATAACACATCCCAAGCTGATGCTATGGCTCACTTGGATCCTTCTGGGTTAAAATGGTTCCCTGACACAAATTCTACTGCACTTTGTCTCCAGTTCCTATACAATATAATATAATATAACATTGGCTTAAGAAACAAAATTCAGATAGCCATTCAAAATATGAGAATGTCAAACACCAATGTCCGATATTGAATATAAATCAAGGTTCAAAGTATCGGTATCGGAATCGGTATCGAACCATTCCTATGAGTATCGGGATCGGCGGTATCGGTAGTATCGGCGGTTTCGGATCGGAGTATCGGATTTTTTGGTATCGGAAAGCAAACAACTATTAGTAAATTATTAACATTTTAGAGAATATATTTTATACAATTATGCATAATTTAAAGTATTGTTTCTTAGTATTTTTGATATTGAATGAAATAGTAGTCATCCTTGTCGATTGATTTATATGCGATAGATAAGTTTTCCTCTTTTATATGTTTTTACAACCTTATTATGCTTTTACATCCTTTCTAATTGGTCTTTTTAATTCAAATTTTTTTGCCGAATTGACTGGAAAAGAGACCTCTAATGTCGGTATCGGTCAGTATCGGGTATCGGTCGGTATCGGATCGGGACATTCCAAACTGTATCGGTATCGGCCGTATCGGATCGGTATCGGCCGATACTTTAAATTAAATATGTAACAGTCACCAACACTCTAGAGTTTTAGTGTAGTGACATGGATCTTTAACATGCGCTCAGATCAACCGATGTTCAATCTTCTTTCTGCCCATTTTAAGCGGATTTTAGAGATTAAAAAAATAACACTGCATGAATCTAGCTCTCAACCCATGAAAATGGGTCTTCGGCCAGTGGTGGTGGTGGTGGTGGTGGTGCGGGGGGTGGGTGGGGGTTGTCATGTGGAGGGGTGGGCGGGGGGTGCATGTTGAATATAAATATAGAGCCCACATCCCTCACCAACACTCTCGAGTTTTGGTTTAGCTGCAGGGGTGTTTAACGTATGAAAAACCTATCCAACAAATGTAGAGAGCAATAAAGGTTCAATACAAAAAACCATAGCAGCCTTCCCATCCAACACTCAAATTGTCTCCTCTCAGATATCTAACCACACAAATCATGTTAATCATATAATGGTTTACATGTAACACGTCTACAGAACGTGTGTAATGGTTTACTAGTGCGTAGCGTGTGGTCTATAGCACATCAACTTGCATGCTGAGCAGTCCCTTTTCATACTGCACTACGCCTTTTGTGAATAATGGTTTCGTAGAAGGGATAATAGTATTTTGATCTCAGGCTATGTAAAATTCATCCAATGAGGCCTCTGTTTGCTTAATGAGTTAAACATTACTTGAAGTCTTGGCTAAAATTGCTCAGCACTTGCAGTATCAGGATAGCTTAAGTTTTGCTGGACACACATGTTATGTCATTTTTGCTTACAACCACTGTGGATATATATAAAATGGCTTTCGTCCTTCATATGTTGAGGATCGAAATAGCTTAAGTTTTGCTGGACACGCATGCTATTCCATTTTTGGTTACCACCACGGTGGATATATAAGATGGCTTTCATCTTTCTTTTCTTTCTTTTTTTGAGAATAAACAGAGGATAACTTAAATAGTCTCCTCTCAGATATCTAACCACACATATCATGTTAATCATATAATGGTTTACGTGTAGCACGTCTACAGAACGTGTGTAATGGTTTGCTAGTGTGTAGCGTGTGGTCTATAGCGCATCAATTTGCATGCTGAGCAGTCCCTTTTCATACCTGCACTACGTCATTTGTGAATAATGGTTTTGTAGAAGGGAGAATAGTATTTTGATCTCAGACACGAGTACAAGTATGGATTCCGGATTCGATCATCTATGGTGACAATCAGACACAGCAGATGAAGAAGAAGAGTTATTGACAGCTGGAATTTCCATTTAGACATCTTTGGAGAACTATATGTCATTTGTCAAGGGAAATAGTTATTGACGGTTGCCATAAAGTTCTTGAGGCAGTAAAGAAATTATTTTGGCAAAGGGTGGAGCTCTAGACAAATGTATCTTGGGAATAGTAGACTCATTTATGGGAAGAAGTATTTGGAAAAAGGAGTTGGTGACAATTGTCATCGCCCTTTTTCTTGAGGAGCTGAAGGGTCAAAAAGTTGTTAATCAAGAGAGTTAATGCAGGAAGAGATGAATGTGTTGGCATGCAGATTAATGTGGCATGCAGATTTAACATGGCGAATGTGCCAAAGAAGGAAAAACAATTACAGTATAAGGAGAACATAAAAAAGAATATATATATATATATATATATATATATATATATATATATACCCGTCTGCATACTCAAAGTTTGGATCATTTTTAGCCGAGTACGCGTGTCCTCTAATTATGAGTTGAAGGACCCGACTCTTGGATATGTACCCGACACCCTTACCAAGTCGAGGTGACATAGCCTCTTATTCTTTATGTATGCCTTCATGGGACCAACAAGACTACATCATCTATATGGGTTCGCTATCTGATACCAGGATCTTATTCACGGCTGATCAACATCCTAAATGGCATTTGTGATAATCGTTTGGAAATAGGCACTCTTTAAAGCAAAAGGATTTCCTTTATGACTCATTATTATATCTCCTAAGTTTTCTAGAAACAAATACTTCATATGCATATATAACCAAATATGGTGATTCAATGACTTCCAAGTAATCAGAATGCCAAAACTGGCACTCAATCAACTGTACCAATTAAAAAAATTCAACCTCTTCATAGCTTTCAGAATATGGAAAATGCAACCCACTGGATCTTTAACAGGAAACAACAGAAGATACTTGAAGTGAATGCAACAGCAATACTAACAAAGAAGGCATCCTCTACAGTCTACACGCTTTGAATACAAACCAGTTGCTCACTTATGATTTTAAAGATGTCTAAAGGACTATGGATACGTAAATTGAATAATAATTTCCTAGGACTAAGATATATACTGCTTCCAGAAAGATTAAAAGAATTAAATCGTAGTGTAATATGGCAAACTTTTTCAAAAACAATCCCACATTTCTTGGAAAACAAAATTCATAATCCTCCCAGTTATGAATTTGGATAACATAAGTCATAAATACTGAAAAAGTCATAAATAAATCAATCTCATCGACCTCATTTTCATTCTAATTTCTGATGTATGACAAGCGCGACTTGCCTTCACCTATCTTCCCACAGTGTACACTAAGACTGACAATACTGAAAAACTAAATTAGTATCATCATTGTAAAGTCAGACTGGCCAGAAAAAGTCATATCCACCTTGAAGCCGTTTCGGGAGGATGAAGTTGTAAAAAATTGAGCATCTATCCTAATGGTTCTTGTCCTCCGCTAAGCTCAAGTGAAACCTTGTCCCAGGCTATTGAGACCTCTAATTGTTCACTACTGAAGG
Organism: Iris macrosiphon; assembly: GCA_036927795.1. Classification (NCBI taxonomy): domain Eukaryota; kingdom Viridiplantae; phylum Streptophyta; class Magnoliopsida; order Asparagales; family Iridaceae; genus Iris; species Iris macrosiphon. The sequence continues at coordinate 126,276,265 of JAYESA010000018.1, forward strand.
CATGCGTACCTTCTTTGATTGGGAGACGTGTATGCGTATTTGCCTCTTTTACCAGACTAGTATATATGCACATGCAACACACGTATTTTATGGATCATTATTAGGAAGACTAAAAGATAGCTAATGTATCTATTCTAGATTTTATTAAGACTGCTTAGGAAGACTAAAAGACATCGACCTTAATTATTTTAAATTTATTATTATATTAATATTTTTATATATATTATTTTATATATGTATATGCAAGACAAAGACTATTAAGGAAGACCAAAAGACAGCTCCCGTAATTACCTACTTGTCCCTATTAACTTTAATTGAATCATTTTAATTACTAAACATATGCAATAATATTTTTAGAACAAAAACTTTCACGATGAAGCCTAATTTTTCCTATTATACAATAGTATAGATTACTTTATTGTCTTCCTAATGTATAATGATATTTAGATTCTTACCATAGATATATATACACGAACCAATAGCATGTAGACCTATAGCTATATCTCCCACGTCATATAAAAGACCATCAATGTCAACAATGGACAATGTTCTCTATACCATAAAAATATACGGCTATTGCTCTTCTCGCTAGTAGCCAACAAATCATTCAGATATGGGAAGATACTACAACCAATTACGTTGTCGTCTTGATTTCGTAATGTATCATGATATTTGGATTCTTACCATATAGACATATATCCATGAACCAATGGCATGTACACCTAGAGCTATATCACCCACATCGTATAAAAGACCATCTATGTCAGCAATGGACAATGTCCTCTATACCAGAAAATTATAGAGCTACTACAAATCATTCATATATGGGAAGATACTACAACCAATTACGTTGTCGTCTTGTATTGAAAATGCAACGATCGGTTATACGGACCAACCAATTGTCATCATCGAACATAGATCAAATCCGCAAAACTCCCTTCCAGTAAAGATTCTCCACAGAACCACAATCCACTCAAACCAACAGCAGAGAAAAATACTCCGATCGTGACGTTACAGAAATAAATAACAATGTGCTATGACGCAACATGTCTTTGTATGTACTAAATCTAAATCAACGTCGTGTCTGTATCATATAGGTGTCAAGACAACCCTAAAAAATCAAACTTTATTCAAATTTAATCAAAATAGAAACTAAATCGCACCACTAATTCAACAAAAAATGCCTCAAGTTTACTACGAGATCCACAGCTACATCCATCACATTCGAATCAAGAAACTAACTAATTCCAGAGAGAGAGAGAGAGAGATCCGTCGTCACCTGCGGAGCGAACAGTAGAGGCGCTCTGGACCGCGGATGGACCTCCGGCGGCGGCTCGACCGGGTCCGGCCTGCCGGCCCGGACCGGAACCCCGCGGCCGTTCGCGTTCCCCATCCCGACGAGAATGCCACCGGATCCGACCTTATTTACGGAACTGCCACCGGCGACGGAGTTGGATTTAATTACGGTGAGTGCCACCGGCGACGCGGAGAAGAAAGAGAGAGAGAGAGAGAATTGAGGAGTTGTTCTTCTGTTGTAATTTAAGGGGAGGGGTGATGACATGGCAAGAACACGTGCGGGAAATTGCAACAAGTCTGGATGATGGTGGGGACCCAGTTCAAGCTGTAAATCAGGCCAGGCCGGGCCGGCCCGCAATCCAATTTGACCGGGTCGGACCGGGCTTAGTCCGGAAGAGAAAGTGGGCCGGGCCGATCCGGTCTGAAGGGAGAGGGAAGAATCCGGTTTGGAACCAGACCCGGATAGTTTCGGGTCGGACGGGTCAAGGTTTAAACCGGGTCGGGTCGGACCTGAATCGCGGGCCGAGAAATTAAAAAAAAAACATATGTTAGATTGTACTTATATATATATATATATATCTCGTTTATGTCTATTAAAACATAAATTTGAGTTGGAATGAGTGGTTAGGAGAGAGAGTTATTCGTCATCACTTGTTTACATGAAGTCTTGAGTTCGAGTCCCTCGCTGGTTGGGCAATCTTCATTTTCAGCCCGAACTTGGTGGGAAAGACCGGGCCGGCCCAGATCGACGTTGATCGGGTCGGGTCATGTTCGGACCGGATTTCGGGTCGTCCGATCCATTATACATCTTGATGACCCAGTTGGTATAGTTTCATAAACGTCATTTTCCTCTTTCTAGTTACATCTCACATTTTTTATACATCTTCATTTTCAGCCCACCGGGCCGGCCCAAATCGACGTTGATCGGGTCGGGTCATGTTCGGACCGAATTTCGGGCCGCCCGATCCATTATACATCTTGATTATACACCTTGATGACCCAGTTGGTATAGTTTCATAAACGTCATTTTCCTCTTTCTAGTTACATCTCACATTTTTTATACATATTATTTGAACCGGTCAACGGGTTCAGTGGACTTAACGGGTTCATGAATCGGGTCGGACCGAAGATTTAACCGGTTCGGACAGGTTCATGAACCGGGTCGGACCGAACTTTCGGGCTGAGGGCAATGAAGATCCAGTCCGTACCCGTTAACTTGGTGGGCAAGATCGGACCGGTCCGTTGACCGGGTTCAGGTCGGCCTAGACCGACGTTGACCGGCTCGAATCCGAACCGAATTCCAGACCGCCCGGTCCATTACACACCTGAGGACCCAATTGGTATAGAAAATGTCATAAACGTCCTTTTCCCTCTTTCTAGTTACATCTCACAGAAAAAAAATATTTTTAATTTTGTTTATTAGCGACTAAATATATAATACAATTTTTTTTCTTTTTTCCTTTTTTTGAGGGTAAGCAAACCTCATATTTCGCAAACAATTTTGACTTGAGCCTTTTCTTCGATGGCGGTGAGAATGGAAGAGGGGAAGGGGATTGAATTTTTTAATTATTTGATGGACAAAGTTCTCTATTAAAAAAATTCAGAACTTTGAAACCCCTATTCTTATAATAACTAAGTAAATGTGTGTTATACATAAAATAATTTTTTTTTCTAATATTAATATAAAATTATTTAAATATGTAAATATATTTGAATTAAAATTTAATATATATATATATATATATATATATATATATATATATATATATATATATATATATATATATATATATATATATATATATATATTAATCATAATTTGTTATTGATATGTTTTTACTTTTCATAAAAAGTCTTCAAACAGTTAGCCGTCTAAGCATTTCTCCTCACGTAATTAAAAATAAATAAATTTAATTAATTGTTTAACTACTTAATATTATTTAATTGTAAACAAACACTCCTTTTAACTCGTTTAGTTTAATTAGAAGATATTCTCTCTGGTTGGCTGGGTTCGAATCCCTAGAGTGCTTGTATACATTAATTAATTATTGTATACAATCACTCTAGAAATTCGAACAATTAATTATTTTTTAAAAATTAATATTAAGTAAAAAAATAGTTCAAATTTTTTATAAGTCGTTTATCATCAATTAATTATATTTTAAAAATTAATATTACGTAAAAAAAATTATTGAAAAATTAAATTTGTTATAAATAACACTACATGGATTCAAACACAGCCAACCAAGGAGAATACATTCCACCTTAACCACATGAGTTAAAAAATATATATTTTTATAATTATATAATATCACATAATTAAACAAGTAGTTATATTTATTTATTTATTTTAAATTTTAATTACGTGAGGATATACGTTTAGATGGCTAAGCGTTTTGAACACTCTTTATGAAAAGTAGAAATATATCAATAACAAATTTTATATATATATATATATATATATATATATATATATATATATATATATATATATATATATATATATCTTAATTTAAATAGTTTTAAAATAATATCAGAAAAAAAAAATTATTTTACGTGCAACGCACGTGAATTTACTAGTCATTAGATAATGTGCAAAAAAAAAAAAATTATCTCATATCGATAATATAATAGTTAATAGAATCACTGCGATTAGAGGTAGACATAGATGAACATATTAGAAGTATTAAAGAATAATCTGAATTTTGTTAGTTTACAGAAGAAATAGCCATCCATGTAGTTGTATGGAAGAAGATGATTCAAGCAACTGAACTCAAAAAATTTGGATAAATTTTTCGTTATTTTATTATTGTTGATTAAAAAATTTTAAATCAACCAACGTATATTTCTGCTACTCAAAATTTCTTTTGTCCCGCTAAGTTGAGTATATTTAGATGCAAATGAGTAATAGTTCACAATATTCATTTCATTTTTCTCACTAAGTTACATGTTTAGTTAGAAATGAGTGTTAGTTCACAATAGTTAGTTTAAATTAATACATTGAAGATTGTTAAAATATGAGGAGCCTTGTCCTTACAAAACAAAAAACAAAAACAAAACTCTACACTACTACATAACTCCGCAATATTGTCCTAATCCAATATAGATATACACTAATCTTAAAAAAACATAAATAAATATACATTAATCTTAAAATAAATAAGGGATAAAATTATAATTTAACTTTAAAGAAACTAGCAACTAATCCATCTAAATGTCCTTCCAAATAAATGTCTCTCCATGAAGGCATGAACAACTACGATGGTGTTTGATTGAACTTTTTTTACATGAAAAATAATTCCATCACAAGAAACTTGCATGTAATAGTCATAAATGATCAACTCTAGTTATAGTCTAGAATATGCTAATCATGTCATGCACGTAGGCTAGATGTTAATTCCAAAACACGAGCTAAACACGTGCTTGGTGGCTAAATGCCTCCAAAGAATAATGTACATGAACTAGTGGGTGAATGAAGAATTAAGAAACCCACTCAGGTAGTCCGGTGCTCTAGGTAGTCACCATCCAGCGGAAGATATGGGAGATCCTCTGGTTCCGCTACGAGATCTGGCCATACAAAACTAGTGGGGTCAGACCCCAATAGCAAGTACCACAAAGAAGACCAAACTATGAACTAAAACCAACATGCAAGCAAAAACAACAATATACGAAAAGCAACAAGTAACCACTGGATAATATAAAGTGTACCAAAAAATATGAAAGAAAACTGAAAACATGTAAAGTAAACAGGAACATGTGAGCGTATATTGTTGGCCCAAACTGGTCACATTCAGCTCAATTTTGATAATCGACTAATTATGGTCTGATATGACTCAATACGACACATAAAATGAAGACCGGCACATCTCTATTACATCATTATAGACAAAGTCATTACATGCTCAATTGACAAAGTTGTGGTTTTACTTGAGTCTGAAATTTTTATGTTTATTTGAGTCTAGAAAATGTTGTACATTGAGTCACACTTGGCAACTAGGTTCTCAACTCATTTCCACAAACTTCAGTCCAACTCAAACAGCCTAAAACCCTAGTCTAAGTCCAATTATCCAAAAACCAAACTGCCAAAACTTAACTGAAACATTATGGAATTAGGGTGACCGAACTCGGTCTATGACCGAACTCATGCTGAACTCGGGCCCTAGGACCCATTATTTTTAGTTTCCTGAAATGACTCCTTCAATCCTTGGACCAGGAATTCAACATTCAAATTTATGAACGTTGGGGGACCAAACTCAGCCCGAACTCAGTCCCCCAATAGCCCCATAAATAGAGCTCAAGTTTCTCATTCTAAAAACACCAATTCACTTTCATATCTCTTCTCTCCTGAGCTATATATCTTCTCATCTCCAAAGCAACATCTTTTGAAGCTCTAAGTGCCAAAGTACGAGTCGATTAGAAGTTGTTCAAGTTGTACTAGTTTGAAAAATTCCAAGTCTGCTTTCCATCATAAAGTGTGAAGTCGTCGTGCTCTTAGCATCAAAGCACGTGTCTGTAAGAAGTCAGCAAGCCTTCGGATCAAAGCTTGTGTTTCACTGATAGTGGATTCAACTCCGAGTAAGAGTTCTCGGGACTAGATTAGTCCTCCACGAGAGAAACTAGTATAAATTTCGGTGTTAGTGTATTATGATTTCTTACTCAGTGTTTCTTTCATATACATGCTATATTTTTACATCTGCTAGCATAAGTTATTAGTTGGTTATCAGCCTTAAATTTTAGTTGATAAATATTATCACAAACTCTATTCGTCCCCCTCTAAAGTTGTCTTCAATTGGTATCAAAGCAGGTTCTCTTCTATAGGATTTACATCCTAAGAGTAGAACACATAAAAACTGTGAAATCTATCTTCACTGGTGAAGGCCAATCCACAAATAGGCCACCTCTATTTTGTCTTTTGAGGTTTTGGCCATATCATTATCATTACTTTGTTTCAGGTATAACTGAAATGTCATAGAACATAAGTAGCAAATTGGATACTCAGTTTATATTCCCCATCATCCAGTTTGCACTTGATAGGATCCGTACTTACATCCTTTTTTGGAGGTTCTTGTGCCTATGATACTACTGAAAATCTTCAGTTGAAAAGTGATTATTTCTATCTTTAGGTTATGTTGTATTTATTTTTTCAAGTTTTCCTCAAGGTTCACAATATCAGTATCAGAATCTGTATCGGATCATTTTCTATGAGTTTAGAGGATCGACGGTATCGGTAGAGTATCGACAATTTTGAATCGGAGTATCAGATTTTTTTGGTATTGGAAAGAAAATAATTATTTAAAATTTAGAAAAATATTTTATACAATTAAGCATAATTTTAAGTATTTTCTGTGTTATTTTGGATAGTTTTAAAATTGAATGAAATAGTAGTCACCCTTGTCGATTACTTGACTTGCAATATATAAGTTTTCATATTCTACGTCTTTAAAATGGTAGAATACTCATCTTCGTCACTGGTGCAAATGTCTCATCATAGTCAATGTCGTACGTCTGACTGTATTCTTTTGCCACCAGTTGATCCTTATAGCGCTCTACTTTTCCATCTGGATTCTGTTTCACAGTAAAGACCCATTTGCATCCGACTGCCCTCTTTCCCTCTGACAGTTTTACCAGTTCCCAAGTGTGGTTCTTCTCAAGAGCGCCTAACTCCTCATGCATCGTCGCTTTCCACTTTGGATCATTCTTGGCAACCTTCCAATTGTTAGGTACAGTAATACTATCCAAAGATGCAATAAATACTCCATAAGAAGAAGAGATGTTATTATATGAAACAAACTGAGAAAGGTCCCAACCATATCTATCAAGAGGATTTTTCACATTGCTGCGAGTGGTCCTCCGTACTGATAATGGTGTGGGAGGAGTAGGAAGAATGATATCACCTGAAGGAGAATCTGGTGGTGGTGTTATAGGTATCTCAGAAGTTGAGACGGAGGCAGGCAAAGAACTTGGCACTGGCACTATAGGTATTGGTCTTGCTGGTCCTGCAGTTTGCTTCCCTTTCCTGCTGTAGGTAAGTAACTCCCCATGAGCCGTGGGCCTAACACCTCTCATCGCCTCCCCCTGTTCCTCTTCACTCTCCTACTCCTCCTCAAACGTTCCTTCATGCCATACTCCTAAATCGATCACCACACTCTCACCAATCTCCCTCTCTCGCCTCATACTATCAGTATCAGGTGAGTTGCTCATGGATGAGGTTTCCTCCTGATTGTAGTATGGCTTAAACTCCCTGAAGTGAACATCCATGCTCACAAACTTCTTCTCTACTGGGCTCCAGTACACGTACCCCTTCTGAGTCGTCGAATATTCCACGAATACACACTTGACTGCTCTGGGATCAAGGTTCCCAACAGACGGTCTGTTGTCCTTTACAAAATATATGCAGCCAAACACCTTTAATGGGAGTATCCCACTATTATTTTCTTACAATATCTCACATGGAGACTTTCATCCCAATACCTTCGAGGGCATCATGTTGATCAATCGAGCTGTTGTCAACACTGCATGCCCTCACAGACTCTGTGGAATATTCATGACGATCATCATGCTCCTTGCCACCTCCAGAAGGTGTGTGTTCTTCCTTTCTGCCACTCTATTCTGTGCTGGTGTGTATGCATAGGTGGTCTGATGCTGTATCCCTTGGACTGACAGATATTTCTCAAGTACTCTGTTGGTATACTCTGTTCTATTGTCAGACCTTAGTACCTTCACCACTGCTCTATACTGAGTCTGGACATGTTTATAAAAGTCCCAAAAATATGCAAAGAACTCACACTTATTCTTCATCAAATACAGCCAGGTGACACGAGAGGAATGTATAATATCAAAAACAGAATAGCTCATATGGCTCGCACCAACATATGAGCTCATAGTAAGTTTGCCTAAATCATATGCATCACATACTAGTTTTTCCTTATTTGCCTTCTCATAAATAGATGGATACAACCTACTCAAAATACCAAAAGAGGAGTGTCCCAACCGTCTGTGATGGAGTATCAGTGTATCATCGGCACTCATCTTTGGTCCTCGCATTCCTTCCCTTTCTGCCATAGACACCAATGCCGAATCCAGTCCTTCCCGATCTAGGTACCATAGTCCATTATGCCAAGTGCCAGTCCCAAGTCTTCGTCCCGTCTCCTTCTCCTGGAAGATCATCTTAGAAATATCAAAAGAGACAATGCATTAGTTGGATGATTATAGAACTAATGGACAAAATATTGACTAGAAAAGAATGAGCATGTAAAATATTGGATAATCTTACTGAACCTGTACAATTGACAGTACCCTTACCGACCACTGGATGGAAAGAACCATCGGCTGTTTGAATGTTGTCTGTAGATGCTAGGTGAGTATAGAAAAAAAACTCACTAGCATTCCTGTCACGTGTCGAGACGCATCCGAATCGATAATCCAGTCTGACGATCTAAGGGAAGACATAGATACAAGGGCTAGTGAGTCATCAGTACCTTCCGATGGATGGGCATGCATGGCATTGTTGCCTCTGGAGAAGACTGAGGTGGACGCCTCCTCAGTCTCACTCCTCTTGTCTTCATCGCTTGACGCTCTCTGCTTTCTCCTGAGTACTTTCAGCATGCCCAGTAGTGCATGATCCCCCTCAGTATAGGCACCATTAGCTCCCTTCTCGCCTTCTATTACTAGCAGGTTCGCTCGATAACCTCCTCGACCACCCCATCGACCCCCACGACCACGGTTACGTCCTCCAAACTGTCCATGTCTGCTATATGAATCTCCCTCTTTGGGTGGTTTGGTGCAAGCATACCTCAGATGGCCCACCTTCCCGCAGTTGTAATACTGTTGGGGTCTTCCTTAGGTCCTGTGCCGCCTGAATTGGCAACTATCAGTGCTGTCTTCACTTCAGGAGGACCACATATCCCTGCCTGTAGCTTGATACTAGTCTCCTCTTGGATCATAGCCGAGATGGCCTCCTCAAGTGTAGAAATCTTCGGTTGGGCTAGAAGTACTGTTGTCCTCTGAGCAAACACTGCGGCTAGTCCCTTAAGAAACTTTATCGTCCTCTCCTGTAGATATACATGTCTCTCCTTACACTTCGGTTCCTCGCAGCTTGTCCGATCTGAGAAGTGATCATAATCCAACCATAAATGCTCCAACTCTGTGGCATACTCATGTACCATCTTTTCTCCCTGTACAGTGTCGTTGATTTTCTCCTTGATCTGGAAAACCCTCAAGTTATTCCCCACACCATCGTAGGTTCTCCTCAACTTCTCGCACACGTCTTTCACCATCTCAAGGTCATCCACTGTGGCAGCGATCGACTGGACTTAAGAATTGAGAAGCCAAATATATACCACCATATACTCGTCGCATACTGCCGAGCCCTCATCCGGCTCTGTCTTCTCTCCTGACAAAAAATCCTCCAGGTTCTTCCCTGCGAGGGTTCTCCTCACTCGTCGTGACCAACTCAGGTAGGTGGCCGATCCATCAAGCTTTAGATCGATGGATGGAAGCTCCAACTTCGTCAATATTCGTGTCGCGCTCTCACCAGCCGACAGTTTCATTAGCTTCATCAACGTTGCGACCTCCGCAGAGTCCAACTTTATAATGATCTCCTCCATCGATCCTCCTCTTCTCCGATCACCTCATACCCGTCCTACGATTCACGTTCGCCCTCTTCGTCCTCTCCTAGACCCGATCATGTCTCTCCTCCATCAGATCTAGGCCTTCAATATCAACGTCTGGAACGACCCGCGGGAGACGCCAGGAACCGCGGCAGAAGGCTCCGCTGTAATCGCGGCTTCGCGGTGGTGGTGCGGACGAGCGGCCCCAGTCGTGGCGGGCGAGCGGTGCGGCAGCGGTGGTGGCGGGCGGTGCGGCAGCGGTGGTGGCGGAGCGGCTGCAGCGGTGGCGGAAGGTGTGGCAGCGGTGGCGGCTAGGGTTTGGGAGGTGGTGGCTAGGGTTTGGACTCTGATACCATATAGAATATTTTGGAGTAATTATTATATTTTATATTGATAATCTTTTGACTATTTATAGCCTTACAATCCTTCATCTTACATTAATACCCTATTAAAATTTTTTGTAGAATATTCTAATATTCCAACAAATATACCAAAAATATTCTAATATACCAACAAAATTCTTACTATGTTTTTATATCATTATTGTTTGGTCTTTTTTATTTAATTTTTTTTGTCGAATTGACTAGAAAATGAACTCTCAATTTCAGTATCAATCAGTATAGTATCGTTTGGTACCGAAACATGCCAAAGTGTATCGGTATCGGCCGATACCGTAAAGTGTAAACTATGATCTTTCTTGTCTCTTTCTGTATGCAATTGCACATGCATGTGCTTGTATGATATTGATGGATGATCTCTCTTCTGCCTCGTGTCTTCTCTTCATTCTCAGGATCTTGTGTTAGCTGAGAAGCTGCGAATGAAGCCATCTTGCATGCACTTGGGAGATGGTTGTCTACTAATCAACAAGTTCTGGTTTTATTATTATTATTATTATTATTTATTTAACAGCAGTGCTTTGGGGGACACTGTTTTTTTTCAAAAACATGTAAATGAATAATTTTGTAAAATTAATGTCCGGAAGAGAGTAAACTTGGACCACTTAAGTTAACACAATTGAACCCATTTAATTTGATCCAGTGTCTTGTCCAGATCAATTTTCGGTACAGTTTTTAGAACACTTATTTTCACTTTTTTATTTTCTTATACTAACCAAACACATTTATCTCCCACCAAGAAAATAAAAAAATGTGTGAATTTCCATCGATTCATGGACTTGCGTACATGTTCGAGAGGTCTTTGGTTTTGAGCAAGTCCAACCTAAAGCAGTATAAGTTAGGGTTTATTAGTCATCTCCAAAGTATTGTAAGCAATATGCTATCATGTCGGTAGTGTTTTTAACAAGGTGAGCAGAAGTTTTGAGTTGAAAAGGCTTAGGCACAATAACATTTTATGTAATAGAAATCATAGCAATTTCATGAATGATAAAAATGGTAGTTCAGTATGAATTAGTCTTTTATTGTTCTCAAATATAATTCTTGTTTATCATGAATAAAATTTTGATTCAGTTCACTGATTTACCAGTCAATTACCAGTCAGTTCTCAAATATAATTCACATTTTTGATGCGAATGTGGGTTGAATTACCAATTTTTGTATATTTCTAAGTGTAGCTGACGATATTAATAATTATTTACCAATAATTAGTTAATATACATAAATTATTAATTAGTTATCAATAATTAGTTATTAATAATCTGCATTTTTTTAAATTTCTAACTGCAGTTGACAATATTAAAAATTACTCAATATACATAAATTAAAAATAAATATTTTGTTTAAATAATGTCATCAATAATTAAGTATTAATAAAAATAAATCAATGGAATAAATTTATTTTTTGACGATATTAATTATTAATATTAAAAATAAAAAAGTTAAATGATAGTATTAAAAAATAAATATTAACTTTGTTAGCTAATCAATTATTTTTTGTTATTCTTATAATATAATTTTCATTTTACCCACTTTCATAGTCATCAAAACACTGAAAGTACGAATTTGACCAATTTCAAGTTACAAAATATCACATATCCAAACATTGAGACGTACTTTCAGTATACAACAACTAGCATGAAACTCAAAAGAATACGCATTTCATTTTCATCAAACAAATATCATTTTCATACTTTCTTACACTTTCAAGCAACCAAACAACCCGAGTTAACCCAATTGAGAATAGTTACAGTGTTTCGATGTTTAACATTGTAAAAATTACAATGTGATCTGAAATTTTCATAAACTATTATAGAGAATCTGCAGGGTGTTGTGTTCATCTGGATTAGCCAGAAATGTTTTTAGTTCTCAATCAGAGTCTATCCAGATTATGATGCATCATCTGCACTCATGTACTATGCATATAATCTGGAGCAGAGTCCAAAATAGTATTCACCAACCCCTTAAAAATAGAATTTTCCATACCCAGAATCCCCAGTAAGGAAACAAATCACCATGAAACCCTATATCACTCTGCTGCCACAAGCTTGGCTTGCCACCAATGGATGAAAAGGGAAGAAGAAATTGAGAGATTCAATTAAAAAAAGGAAAAAAGTTCCACAAGGATTCAAATTGTAGCATGTCTATGACTACTGAAGATGATTTTAAAACAGATACATCAAGAATAAGCATCAACATATTTAGAAATAACATACGGAAAATTGGTAGGTGTCGACAACTAAATTCATTCTTCACCAATCTTGTGTACATACAACAACAGCTTCTGATCAAAGAAGGGTATTGTTATGATGGAACAAATTATGATGAATAGAGCAATTTCTCAGAAAATGATAATTGTTATTATACAATTATATTTAAGCGGGGCCAGGCACCGTCTTCTGTGCTGACAGGATAATAAGATGAATACAAAAACTAGGCCAAAGCAGGCACAAAGGAAAGGTACAGAACCTTGCTTGATAGGGGGAAGCCGCAACTTTGACACTTGGTGAGAACTACTCCTCAGAAAATGAGATTAATTTCCCTGCAGTCTTGCTCTGATCTGGTTTAGCTTAAGAATCACTGTGAGAGTTCACCTCTTCCTCTATGTTATTCTGAACCATATGTGTAGTATACGAATCTGTCGTCTTAAGTTCGTGTGGCCAGGAAAGGTTTGAAGGTCATGACGAGTCCAACAAATTCCACCATATTTAGGACGAAGAAAACCATATGATCGCCTGCACATCAGTAAACACTTTGAGAGAAATATATGACTAGATTTCCTTTATGGTCTATGCATTCAGAAAGAGGTGTGCATTAGTCTCTAGAAAGAAGAAGTTTATCCATGTGCATGTGAGCAAGATTTTAACTAAAAATAAAGTTTTGGAAGCACCCAAGCTTGTTGAATTATGTTTTAAATAGACCATGGCCAACGACATGGATTTACTTGTCAAGGTTTATCATCAGTGCACAGTAAAGTATTCAAAGTAAAATAGGACATCATGAAAATAAACTATAATTGTATAAATTGGCCATTAGATGACAAATAAAAAGTAATTTTTAATTATTTTAATAGAAATTTAGTAGAATACTTGGCTTGTTTATTATTGAGGTGGAGCTACATATATATAAGAGAGACTAACCCCTCTCTCTACTATTATACTCAATGTGGGACTAAAAGCCCATTAATACTCTCAACACTCCCCCTCAAGATGGGCAATAGATATCAATCATCCACATCTTTTTACATAGTTTAGAAAGACTCAATGAATTAAGACTCTTAGTAAGACAATCTGCGACTTGTTCTTCTGAGTGAACATGATCGAGCTTTAATATCTCTATCTCTAACATCTCTTTGATGAAGAATCGATGGATCTCGATGTGCTTCGTTCTGTCATGTTGAACTGGATTGTTAGCTATACTTAGTGCAGCTTGACTGTCACTCAGAAGGCGCAATGGTGTTCCCTCGTCCAGCTTCAACTCTGTCAGCAGTGCTTTTACCCACAACTCTGACACTCCTACTGCCATAGCTCTATATTCTGCTTCAGCGGTCGATCATGCTACCATAAACTGTTTCTTGCTTCTCTATGAGACTAGATTACCCCCCACAAAGACACAATACTCTGAGATAGACCTTCTATCATCCATGCAGCTTGCCCAATCTGCATCGCAGTATCCCTCAACACACAGGTGTCCATTGTTCTTGAACCATAGTCCTCTTCCAGGAGCCCCATTCAGATATCTCAGAATATGAAAAACTGCATCAATGTGGCTCTTCCTTGGATCATGCATATAGCGACTCACTACACTCACAGCAAATGAGATATCAGGGCGAGTGTGGCATAGATAAATTAATATACCTACAAGTCTCTGATATCTCACACGATCAATCGGCTCTCCCCCCTCTGCTCCCAACTTATCTTTCTGATCGATTGGAGTGACTGTCGATCGACATTCCAGCATACCAGTCTCTGTGAGCAGGTCTAGTACATACTTCCTCTGAGAGAGGACGATCTCATCTCTTCATCGAGCTACCTCGATCCCGAGAAAATACCTCATCATTCTCAAGTCCTTTACTTCAAATTTCTTACAAGTTTTGACTTCAGCTAGGTAATCTCCTCATCATCACCTGTGATCACTATATCATCTACATATACTGCAAGTATAGTGACATGGCCTCTCGCATATCGGAAGAAGACCGTGTGATCTGCATTGGTCTAGCTGTACCCCATGCTTATGACAGCTTTCCTGAATCTTTCAAACCAGGCTCGAGGAGATTGCTTGAGTCCATATAGTGATTTCTTCAGCTTGCACACGTTTCCTGTGGACTGCTTCGTACAAAACCCTCGGGACGTCTCCATGTATACTTTCTCTTGTAGATCTCCATGAAGAAAGGCATTCCTCACATCTAATTGATGAATTTGTCATCCATGGTTTGCTGCAATAGAGACCAGTATTCTCATTGTGCTCATCTTTGCTACTGGAGCAAATATCTCATCATAATCAATGTCATAGGACTGAGTGAATCCCTTTGCAACCAATCTTATCTTGTATCGCTCCACATTTTCTTCTGGCATCTCCTCTAATGTGAAGACCCATTTGCATCTAATTGCTCTCTTTCCTTTAGGTAATGGAACAAGTTTCCATATTCCATTTCTTTCAAGTGCCCCAAGTTCCTCCGATATTGTAGCTTTCCATCTTGGATCTTCCTTCGCTTCCTGCCAACACTTAGGAAAAGATGTGTCTAACGATGCAATGAATGCTCCATAAGTAGAAGATAGATTAGAGTAGTCCCGCATTACTGCAAGAAGATCTTATTAAGGGAATATGAGATAGTGGAGGAGAGATCATACCATCCGAATCAGAGGGATCCGCATCCGAATCAGAGGAATCCGGTACGGGAGGTGCATCTTCAGGAGTTGGGACAAGGTTAACGAGGGACATGGCACAGTATGGATAATAGGCACAGTAGTGGACTGCTGCTTTCTCCTTCAGTAGACTTAGAGCTCTGTAGAATGTTCTGTAGTCGGTTCCTTCCCCTCTACTGGAGCATCACTTTCTTTCTCCTGATTGTGTGCATCCTCCTCGCTATCTCCCCCCTTGTTCCCTTGGACCAACTTCCATCATTGGGCATGGAACTGACCCGACAATCACGCTTAGGCCCATCTTTCCCTCACTCCTAACACCTCATGTGTTAGTTGTGTCACCAAATGCGGAGCTTTCACTTGAATGATTGTGGTAGTATGGTTTCATTTCTCTGAATGTAACGTCCATGCTCACAAAGAGTTTTCGCTCCACAGGACTCTAGCAAGAATATCCGTTCTGAGTCCCTGAGTAGCCAACAAAGACGCACTTCACTGCCCGAGGGTCCAACTTTCTCACCGCAGACCTATTATCCTTCACAAAGCATACACATCCAAATACCTTTAGGGGAACAATATACTTATTCTCACCTGTAAGCATCTCAAACGGTGTCTTCCATCCTAACACCTGAGAGAACATTTTGTTGATGAGATATGCAGCCGTCAACACAGCATGTGTCACGCCCCGGACCCGCCCGGGCCGCCGCTCCGCCCTGCCCCTCCCCGTGCGGTCGGGATTAACGAACCGGGCACGAATCACCGTGCCTCGGCGCGCCGGACGCGAATCACCGCGCCCGTCCCGCGGGTGCGAGGAAGGGAGCTAAGCAAATGGCCCGTTCGAGCTTTCGGGGGACGTGATGCCGCACGGGCCTGGGGTTGCGCCCGTGCAAGGCCAATCGTTTAAGTTGATAGTTGGCTATCATCGCATCAATCGAGTAAGCAGCGGAAAGGGACTTGTTGCAATGCAATGCATTAGCCAACTGAGTGTTCGGGACAATCGAGGCAACTTGGGTTTCCTTTAGCAAAGGCACACGTTCGTTCCATACATTATGCCCCCTTTTACGATAGCATTCTCGGGGCAACAATCGAAACCAGGATTTCGGGTCTTCGGGACTGTGGCACGCCTATCGCTCCCTCGGACGATCCAGTACCTGCAAGCAAGTAAACTGTTGGTGGGTCAGCACTTTATACAAGTACTGGTGAGATAAATCAACTGAACAGAAACAAGCATTCACTCAAACAGGCACTAAGTAATCATGTTATAAAACATTTCATTACTAGTGATCTTTCTAGTTTTACCTAGGTTCGTTTCATGCAGTTCGCTAGCAGAGTCATATTACATTATTTGAAAACATGTTTGGAAACAGAGTTTCATATTGAATATGCAAGCAAGCAAACCGTTCATGTTTCAGGGTGTGCGCAGCGTGTCTCATGCGACTCCAGGGTCAGATGTAAGCTAGACACACAATGCACAATCTTAGGGGCAGTCACTATCCAAGCCAACACAATGACTTAGCTATATGCAGGGCGGTCCCCGAGTATCTCAGGATCGGCAGCTGGTGGAACAGCATACCAATGACTCATTTCTCTGATGCTAATGGCAGCTGTGACCCATGGTGGCTATGACGCATGCAGTTCAGCTCTCCACCAAAAGCCATTGTCCGACCGCGTGCGAATGCATGGAACACTATCAAATAAACTCTAGTATGCAGACGAGACGAACCATCAGAATACAATCGTTGTTGCGGGGCAATCCGACTTATCACTTGAACACGTTCAGGCACAGTATGGTTCTCTCGAAGCATAGACGATAGTGAACATGTTCATGCATTCTAAGCAAGCGATTCAGGATTCTCGTTAAGCAGACATTGTTTCAAAGACAAGCTAGGTGAGTTCGTTCATTAACATGCAAGGCAGGTTCTATCATTCTCTTATGAAAACATTGCAAGCAAAAACTCAGGTTATTATTAAGGCGTGCAAGAATTAGAGAACGAAGTTCTGCCCACTCACCTGATACATAACGCCGGCGCGGAGCGGGGCGTTACAGCATGTCCCCACAAGTGTTTAGGAACATTCATAGCAAACATCATTGACCATGTCACTTCCAACAGGTGCATGTTCTTCCGCTCTACCATGTCATTCTGTGCTGGTGTATAGACACATGAAGTCTGATGTATCCCATAGGCTGATAAGTACTCTTCAATAGCCTTCTTGGTGTATTATGTCCCATTGTCAGACCTCAAAAAAATCTTCACCTTAGCATCGTATTGTGTTGTAACCCTGCGATAAAAATCTTGAAAGCATATAGAGACATCACTCTTACTCTTCATTAGGTATATCCAGGTGACACGAGTGTAGCTGTCAATAAAGGTGACAAACCACTTTAAACCATTAACAGTTATAGGACAAGATCCCCACACATCAGAGTGTATCATATCAAAAGCAGCTAAACTTCTATTTTCAGAACTCACACAAAAGTTTTTGGTATGTTTTCCAAGTTCACAAGCATCACAAACCATCTTTTGCTTATTAGGCTTTTGATAGATAGAGGATACATCCGACTCAGTAGAGTGAATGAAGAGGATACATACCTTAACTGTTAAATGCTTGCCAAACTCTCGCTACCAGGACCTGGAGATTTGTCGGATGTATCCTACCAATTTTGTATCCTCTATCTACTGAGTCGGATGTATCCTACCAATCTACGCATATTCTACGTCATATTCTACCTGGAAATATTTTCCACGTTTGTGGAAATATTTTCCACGTTTGTGGAAATATTTGTTTAGTGAGGTAACATTTAACATAGCGAGAGTTCAACTTCAGTCGTGCCTCTTCTTGTGCCATAGCGGCTATGACCTCCTCCAGTGATGGCAGTCCGGGTTGTGCAAGTAGCACATTCCTCCTCAGCTCGAATGCTGGGTTGAGCCCCTTCAGGAACTTCATCATCCTCTGTCGCGAGACATACTCCATGAACTTCTTATAATGTTTCGCAAATGCCGGTTCCACTTGCTCATCCTCTACGCCAATGAGATCATAGTGGTCGAAATCTGACCAATACTTCTTCAGCAAACCCGCATACTCAGAGTTGGTGTAATCTTCTTGGACCACCTTATCAAGTTCATCATGTAGTTGGAAGACCCTCATAGGATTGCCCGACCCTGAGTACATGTCTCTCAACGTCATCCAAATGTCACCAGCACCCTCCATCGCTTCCACGTTGCCCGACACTTGGTCGGTCAATGAAGCTGTCAACCATCCAGCTATAACATTGTTGACGATTTTCTACACAGCAAACTCCCTGAGGAGTGATCTTCAGGTGCTTTGGTTTGGCCATTCACATAGCCCACCAAGTCCCTTGCCTTCAGAGTCCCTATCACCTCACATGACAACTTCAAGTAGTTGGAAGTACCCTCCAACTTTACCTCCAGTTTCTCCAATTTCTCCATTTTGTATGGTGAATGATCCACATCTGCGTGTGCAGCACGGGAGTTAGTCTCGGTCAGCCTCCTGGAGAAGAGATCGTCCACCAAAGCCTTCATATTTTTTGTCGTCAACATGCCATAGATCGTCTCCATCGTCTTCTTCTCTTCCATCAGCGGTGGAAGATCTAGATCATCTCCACCTTTGATCGCCGTCCTCTCCACGTCTACTGTTCCTCCTTCAGCGGCAGCGGCATTGGCGTCCCCGAGAGCCGCTACTCATGTCCCGTGCATGGCAGCGATCCGAGGTCGCATGACCTGACGAGGAGGAAGGCTGCACTGGCGGCGACGGAGAAGGTGTAGGGGCCGGCGTAGAGAAGGGGGGGTTGCTGGCCGGTAGGGGGAGGGAGGCGGCTATGCTGGCAACGGGAGGCTGCTGCCGGTGGGGTGGTGGCTATGCTATTAGCGGAAGGGTAAGGGGGCGGTGGCTAGAATGGGGGGTTTGGTGGAGGCGGGGGGCTGTGGAGTGGGGTTAGGGTTAGGGTTTGGTGGCTCTGATACCAAATAGAAATTTAGTAGAATACTTGGTTTGTTTATTATTGAGGTGGAGTTACATATATATAGGAAAGGCTAACATTTCTCTATACTATTCTACTCAATGTGGGACTAAAAGCCCATTAATACTCTCAATAATTTCACATAAATGTATCCAATTATTTCAAATTCCGTCTACCGTATTGTGAAATCTCTCAAAACATATTCCCAATTTTCAATTTGTTGCGATGATCTAGGAAGCGTGGACACTCCAAAAAATTGAACTGTGTCGTATCAGACACGTCCGGACACCATCCAAACATTTAAAATGCACTAGGACACAACAAACTAGGTGCCATGTCCGTGTCGTCGTGTCCTTAATGTGTCGTGTCATATACGTGTCCGTGCAACATAGCTAAAGATTAAAAAAAAACTAATTTGATGCATCATGTCAGTTGAGAATAAGTTGTACCTGGTAAGAAGGATGCATATTGGCGCTTTTGTGCCCATGAAAATCTGCAAGAAGAAATAAGTTACGACTTATGAAAGACATGGCAGAGGATCAGTGGAGATGGGAACATAACAAAGATGGAAGGTTCTGCTTTAAATAAGTAAATCAACAAGGTAGAGCTCCATATCCAGAAGTAGAGTGGGAAAATGAAGTGTGGTTCCAAAGGGTTTTGTGAAAAGATGAGACAGAAGTTTGTTAACAAGGCGAGGGTTGTTATAAGTATGGGGATGCCTAACGACTAGATGTGTTACTTATGCGAACAGGAAACTGAAACAAATGAACAACTATTCTTTCAATGTTCCTAAGCCTATATGTTGAGTAAGGAAGTTATGTAGAGGAAAGTTACAGGTGTAGAGTAAATTCACCTGCAGATTACAGGACGAAATGGAAGATAACATGAAGGAATTCAAATTAAAGAATCAGTTAATTTTCTTGGCAGGATATGCATTGTCTGTCAGGAATCAAGATCACAGGTAGAAATATATGAGCTCTACTAGGTCTCAGATTGTATAGACTTTGACTTGGCTTCCCTGCCGTTTCGCCCCCTTTCACTCCCATCTTTTTTTATTGCACACTGAGTTACTGATTCTCAAAAAACATAAGACAATTCCAAAATGAGAGTATGCAAAGATTGGAGCGGTATAGAAGAGTGCACGAGGAGCTTAGCATATTCATGACTATGGGTATGGGAAAGATGAGAGATGTAAGAACTGTATCTACCTTGAAAAGTGGGGACAAGAAAACAGTCAAGGAGAGATAGTTGAGAGCACTTGAGGACTCTATTACAACATACTTTGTCATTTGATATAATTATTTGCTTTTCCAAGAAAAAATGTGTCATTAATACTTACATAGCGCCTGCAGCTGCTGGAGCAACAGCTTTAAACATAGACATCAAAGTCATTGCAAGGCCATTTGCAGCTCCTCTTTGCTCTTGAGGCTGTCATCCCAGTATGAAAATTCATTAGTCTCTAAATACTTCTAAGTTCAGACGCAGTTTGCATAGGTGAGAAAATTTACCACAGCATCATTTTGCAAGATGAATGTTCCAGTTGTGATAGTCGTCTGCTTGGAAAATGAACGAACATTAGTGGTTTTTCTAAAGTTGTTTGAAAAAGTAGCAATCTTGCAAAAGCAAACGTATATAAGCATGCATTGGTGTTCTTGTTGACAATTAAAAAACACAATCCCAGACAGGTGTATTCATAAAGACCACTTGGACCCTTCAAATCCAATATGCGAAGAAATATAGCCAAAACGGCCAACTCCACCTAATAGAACAAATAGCCTAAGGAGAGCCTAAATGGCTAGGAGAACTTAGGCCTAGTTGTGTGCAGGATCGGCTGCGCACCAGGTCCAGCCTCTCCTCGGGCTCATTGGCTTGCAGGCTCAGTTATGCGCAAGCTCAGTTGTACGCCAAGGTTAGCCCCTCTGCAGGCTCAGTCTAGCCTAAGGCCCAGTCCATCTGCAGAGCCAGTCAAGCCCAAGGCCCAGTCCATCCGTAGAGCCAGTCTTGCCGAAGTCCTAGTCCCTCCAAAGAACCAGTCTCGCCGAAGGTACAACTTCACCTAAGGCTCAGTATAGCCCAAGGCTGCCCAGTGCTCCCAAGCATCAGGAGCGTTTTCCAGGTCGTTTAACCTACTTATCCCCAACATGATCAAATTCAAAGGACAGTGAACATCCTGATTAATGGTTCATTATAACCATAACTTCCAAACTATTGGGAGGAAGGCGAACACCCTTCACTCGGCTATTCCGGCTACTGGGTCATTACTGCACCCATTACTGCCCAAGTAACGAGAGGAAGGCCAAAAACCTCAGCTCAACTGCGCAGCCCTATCTAAAACAAACTGGTAAATTCAACAATGCTTCTGGACCTAAACCTCCAAAAGAATATTCTTTCAAGGACGAGCATGTCATCACGATTTTCAACTTGCTTAACAAAGCTAACAAGTTGAAACTACCGGAGGTCAAACACCCTGATAAAATAGTTCCATAGGATGGTCCATCATCCTACCACAAAATGTTACATACTCAAGGATAAACTTCAAGCACTAGTTGATGCCAAAGCGTTAGCTCTACGCTCAAAACAGAAATAGGTCACTTCGAATATGGTATCCCTCCAGTTTGGAAGCTTCCCGAAGTAGTGATTCAAGACTGACTAACTCTGATTCCGACAAGAAAAATGGAGATAGTTAACATAACTTCAGAAGATCAGAAGACTAAGGGGCTCATCCTTTAACGACCAAGCCTTGAGAGATTACGTAAATATTTCGACATCCTCGCGAACAGAAATGGTTGTCAAGTCAATCCAAAGCCAAATCTCGCAAGAACAAAGGTAAAACTTGCAATGCCATTTCTTTATCACAAGATGAAGATGCTCCCATAGAAAACTACACAAGATGAAGATGCTCCCGTAGAAAACTCTCACAAATTATGACCAAGAAGCAATTGTGAAGCTGATCCTATTACATCTCAACCAACGGATGCTCGCTCGAACAGGTCGTACTTACGAAATTATGACCCGATCCCCGACAATATTCAACAACCAACAACAAGGGGAGATCCCGCTTGCTTCAACTGCTATGCCCTTGGATAAAGGTAAACAGAAAGAAGCAATATTTGACAAAACCTTGAAGCACAACTCGTTGCTAGGACTTGATACCCCCTATCACTTCGACATATTGGCTCAGTTTGCCAATGTCCCATCTAGTATTACTCTACATGAGCTTCTTCGTTTATCCAAAGAAACAAAGAAAGCACTTAGGAATGTGCTTGCTAGTAGAGAGTCATTCCTGGCCAATGTACTTTCAAACCTCACTAGTGAAGACGAGACGTCGTGTCCTCGATGTCATTTGGTAGGGCAACGGAGCCCGAGCATTACTTTCATTCCAGAAGACAAGCACATTTGAGTTCAGAATGACTGACCTCTGTATTTTACATGGTATGTTAGTTCTATCCTAGTTGGATGAACAAACATAGACCCTAGGTCTGCTTTGAGCATCACTCCGAGGAGACTCCTCAATTTCCTTGAAATTCCTCCAAACTACTATTTACGGTTTTAACGTCAATAGTAGTAGACGCTTGGGTAAGGTCTGTCTCAAATGCCAAATAGGGAAGTTGAATACGAAAATAACATGTTTTATAGATGTTGACACATCGTACAATCTCCTACTCAGACGACCTTGGATCCATCACAACATGATCGTCCCATCTAGCCTCCATCGATATTTCAAGTATGACGATGTAAGGTGGTGGTTCAAACAGTATTTGCTGATAAACAACCGTTTAAGGGAGTAGAGAATTATTTCACTGATTTTATACTTTATCAAGAGCCTAGGAAGCCATAATTGAATGATCCCGACATCGATAACAATGCAAATTCAGAGTAAGAGAAAGATAACTATTGGGAACACGTGCGCTCCGATACCACGTGTTGGTCGCGCAGCGGAAGAAGCGCTTGCCAATCCACCTGAGATGACCAACCAATCTACGAACACCAAGCACAGATGAAGACAAGTATATGGCGGTAACTACGTCACCTGGACAAATTTTAACCTTTATAACTCAGATGAAATTACAAGATTGCAAAAACTAATGTTGAAATCCTTTGCCCTAATAAGTTCAACCCCTTCATCACACTCAAGAAGAAAGGCAGAAGATTACAATTGAAATAACTCATCAACCCGTAGCAATCTCCCTAACCGAAGTTAACTACTCGATTAGATCTCCTTCTTCCTTCTGTCTTGGATGGCGAAGTCTAAGAGCAAAGCACGGGCTTTCTCTTAGATTTTTTGTGGACGAGCACTCTGAATCTCCAATTTGTGCTTCTCCTTTGTGCCTCCACCCTCCTCCCTATTTATAGGATGAGAAACCTATTTTAGGGTTAGGAAACCCTAAAAATAGTCAACCATAAGATCCAACCGTCCACTAGCATCCAACGGTCCAAAATATAACCTAAAAACTCCAAAACTCGAGCAGCCGCCGCCGACACCGAACTCGGACCGACTTCGGTTTTGAGGTTTTGGAACACCACACCGAGTTCGGCCCGAGCTCGGCCAGGGACCGAGTTCGGACCGAACTCTGCCCCCTTCAGCAAACTTGATTCCCAACAATAACGTGGTCCCCTTGGATGAGCAACCTCTTGTAATATATCTTAACTACTTAAATCTGGATTGTAATTAGGACATCACCAATGATGCAAGCGAGCTTGTGCTCAATGATAATGTCAACTTCAACTATCCCTCATTTCTGATGATACACTTGAACTAGTCGATGCACAATTACAAATCCCGACACTATGTAACACCCGCATTGCACATGCCCATCCCCCCAACCTTCCAAGAAAATAGACAAGTCGAGAGTCAAGACGATGATATCTTTGTGGTACCAGCATTCAGAAAGGGTCAATCTCCGATTATACTAAAAAACATCCTCAAAAGCCAACATCTGCAATAGACTATAATAATGATGATCAAGAATCTCCACAATTCTGTCAATAAGACCCGTTTGTGCACCGTATAATGAAGAAGATGAGATGTGATCGACTTCGCCGAAAGGGGTTAAACTTCAGTAAATGGCACTGCATCCCATTATGACCTTTTGTGCCGAAAGGAAAACTCGACAATTACTATGATTGGATACGCAAAGGGTTGTGACTTGTAGAACTAGACAACATACTACCACGATGCGACGACGTAGGCAGAGCTGTCCAAGTATTTGTGTAACCTCCGATTTTCCATTCCGAAATAATTAGATTTTTAATTTATTTTAAATACCAAGTTATAAAATATTTTCTCCTTGAATTTTTGTATTTTATTTTGAACAATGTTTGATTTTTGTAGGTGATTTGAAATCTTTTATAAAATTCATTTTTCCTAAATGCCGATTTTATTATAAAATAAATAGATAAATAATATGTATATAGCTTCGAATATTTATTGGTTTGAAATTATGAAATTATTTGTTTGATAAAATTAATTAAAGGACTAGTTATTTCTTCAAAATAATTTTATAATTAATGGAATAGTAAATAAATAAATTACATAGCTTTCCTAAAATATTTTCTGAAATTATAATCTTTTCGAAATAAAAGATTACAAGTTGCCTTTTTCCCATTAACTAGCCAACACACCCTCATTTTTTTCCACATGAGAAAACTCGTTTATTTATTATCCTGGCCATTCATTATTGGGCCAATCCTCACCCTTTAGCCCACAACTCTCTCTCCCTATTTAAGTCCCTCATCACCATTCCCAAGAAACCCTAATCTCCAAATTATTAGCTAGCCCCCACATTTTCCCACAAGCCAATAAGCCATCACCATTTTTATGTGCTCGTGTCCGCGTGTCCAACATTACCGTGTCAGCCGTGTTGGCCTCGGGTCCGACCCCGGCGAGACCTCCTCCGTCGACGCCGGAACACCCCTCCCCGACGTGAGCCCCCTCTCCGTTCCCTCTTTCGATTTCAGTGAAATGTTTGGTTTTTTAATTAGTTTAGTTAATATATGATTTGATTAGTTAATTAGTAATAATCAGTAATTAGTTATTAATCAGAAATTAATTAGTAATCAGTCAGTAAATAATTAATTAGTTATTAATTACATATAATTAATTTAATAATTACATATAACTAGTTTAGTTTATATAATTAGTTATTTTTATGTGAATAGTTTAGTTATATGTAAATAGTTAATTAATGTATAATTAGTTCAATTTATATATAATTAGTTTAGTAATATATATAATATATAATTAGTTTATTTGTATGTAATTAGTTTATTAATTTCATATAATTAGTTTAGTAATTATATATAATTAGCTTATTAATTATATATAATTCATTTAGTAATATATATATTTAGTTTTATTGTTTATAATGTATGAATTTAGTTATGTATTATATATAAGGATTTGGTAATATTAATATGTAATATTGGTATATGTATATGTATATATTTTGTATATACTTAATATATTTCAATATAAAAATTTGTATATATGTATATCTGTATTTTCAGTATATTTTGGTATATACTTATATATACGTAGTATATGTTAGTATTTGAAATTGGTATATATGTATATACATATATATATATATATATACGTAAGTATTTGGTATGTAAATATATTTAGTATATATATAAAACTGTATTGATATATATGTACTTGTAAAAAAACGTATTTTGGTGTATAGTATGTGTATTTCATTTAATATATATATGTAGGTATTTTGGTATAAAAATATATAATTAGTATAAATGTATATATATATCTTGTACATACAATTAATGTATTGTATATGTATTTAATGTGATGTACTAGTATTAGTATATATTTTAATAATAACATTGACAATATACATATATATATTTTTTTAAATATATTTTAGCATATGTATGAGTATACATATATAATGTTCAACTAGTATAAATCAAATATATATTTAAAAGATATATATATATATATTGTAAATACATTTAAATTGGTGCATGTATATATATTGTAAGTATTAATGATAATTAATAATATGTGTATTTATATACGTATCCCTACTAGATGACCCTAATTGACTAGTGCCCTGCCTGGCATAGCCCTGAGTTAGTATTTTGTTTGTGTGTTAGTATAGCATCTGATGCAAATGTGATATTGTGATATGTTTATAGGACTGTGGGTTCACCCAGGGGATACTCTGGAACAGGACATCAATAATTACCAGCTAAGGACCCAAGGCAAGTACATTCTCTGATTAGTTTCTAATTTATGATATCTCCTATGTTCACTGTATCTAGTGTAAATATCCATGTTCTTGACACATTGGTTACACGGATTGGTATACACGGATCCCGTCATGAGATGTTATTCCTTATTCATGGTGTAGCTTGTACAAGACTTGTTTTCCTTGTTATCTTGTGCATGTACAGACACTGATTCCCGGGGAGATTTGCTACCTTCTTAGGGAATCCCGTGCCATAGCGTACCATGATTGGATCTACTATACCAGTCGGGGGTGGGGAGTATTTTAGTATAGATATGTGATCATACCCAACTTTTCATGCATCATAGCTCACCCCACGTCTCACGTCGGGTGCGGCCTGACCATCTCAGTGCCTCATAGCTGTTACGTGTGATTAGCCTGACCTCTACATGCATCATAGCTAACCAACGGTTAGCCTGACCTTCGTGAATCATAGCTAATCACATGTAACCAGCCTGATCAAGTTCTCAAGCCGATCACATGTTAAAGCTAGTACTCACACACTTAGTCAGAGGATTCTTGCTCATTGACATATTGTTCTTTTCCTGCATTTACTTACAGTATTTCCAGTATTTCTCTCATTGTACATTTCTCGTACCTATACATGCATCTGGTATGTTTCCATCTAGAACTGCTACATAGTTTATGTCATTTATATAGAACTGCTATTTAGAGATGTACTTTGCTCCTTCCTGACTGGAAAATATTTTTCCAGACTGTGACCTTAGTGGACTTGTTTCTGACACTTGGGGATTGGTTGTTACTGATTTCAGGTATGATTATTTTGTCAGTAGACTTGTGTTGTATTCTTTTGTTTCTTCAAATTCTTATCGTGCTGTAGTTGTGATTGAGTATGTTGTTCATTTTATAGTGTTATCCGTGTCTCCTTATGGAGTTGGATACTAGTGTGAGATTATTTAGATTGTACTTGACCTAGACAGCGTTCTACCGCCGATGCTGCGGCGTAGGCTGGACGTATCCACGCTCTCGTGCCCCTAAACCGGGTGCGGGTCGTGACACGTTTTTAGTGGTGGCCCATGCAGGTCAGACTTCGCAAGTTATGCGATGTCGTGGTAGTGTGACGTCTTAGTTGTACTACTACATGCCTGCTATAGAATATAGGATATAGGATACTAGGATGAGAGAGAATACTCAATCACAAATTCTTGAGAGATTCCTGGGACGACCCCTTGAGAATCTTATTATAATTTCCAAATTAAATCTTTTTCCTTGTTTCCGTCCGCTCTCGCTTGTTGTTATTAAACTTGATTCTTGTTGATAAGTTATTAAATTAAAATCTTGGTATCATTGTTGAGTTTGATTCTTGTTGACCAGTTGTTAAATTTAATTCTTGGTATCGTTGTTGAGTTGATTTCATATCGAGATGAATTTTACGGGCTAAATTTACGGTATCATCTGATGACATATTTTGATGAGGACAGAGAGAAAGGTAAAACGTCTACTTTGGTTATGGAACCTAGAGTTTATCGCAGCCATATTAGCTGTCGTGACGAGGACATAGGAACCTAACTTGGATGTACATACTATAGTTATGAAATTTAGAGTTTCTCGCAGCCATACCGGTTGGCGTGGCGAGTATTCTAGATGACATGATTATAGGGTTGCATACCTTAGTTACGGAACCTGTCGTTTATCACATCTATGCTTACTGGCGTGGCGAGGATTCTGTGTGTCATGATTTCTGACGGACGTGTATGATTATCAGGTTGTACCTTAAATTGGTTCTTAAAGTATCATCTCAAGACTTATCTATTTATGTTATTCCAGGACTTTGTTCCATCGCTTCTTTTCTTTACTAGCAGTAAAGATACCTTCCGTCCTTGATCCAGTTCCTTTTTGAGCTTTTATTCTTTGAGGATTCCTTGTTAAGTATGATAATTAGTGACTTGCAATTTTGGTTGTGTCTTGTATTGGTATTGACTGAGTGTTGCTTGTGAGTTGTAAGTGTTTCCTAGTTGGACATGTGAGCAGTAGGCCTTGATCTAGAATTAACCCATAGCATAATACCTTATAACAATGGTTCTAGGATAAGTGTCATTATAGTACTATAAGTAGAAGGAGAGTATAGAGTATCAGTGATAGTTCTCAGAGTTAGTATCAGAGCCAATTACCCGTCTTGGATAATCATGATTATGTAATTGAGTGATCTATGTAAACAATTAGGTATCAAGACAATTGTGTTAAGAATTAATGGAGCATGATGTTCAATTTGATGATTGATATCGGAAGTGTTAAGGGTAAGAAAATATATACGCATAAAGTTAATGAGGTGTCATGAGTAGAGAAATATCGGAATGGGTAATGAAGATGGTGAAGCGTATCACGGATTAGTTAATAGGCTTTAAAGGATTAAAGGAAATACATATACAACCATCGAGATGAGGAACCATATACTTGCCCATGAGAGTAAAGAAACATGAGTGTAATAGAGGATACAGGAGATCATGAGTTCTAATGAGCTTGATGAGATAATCCATTAATGAAGCTAGTGATATAATACCAAGAGTGCTAATGGTTCCATATCAAGATTAGTCGAGAATGACACAAATAACAGTAAGCACGCTGCTTGATGATAATTAGCTTATAGACTAGTTGATTTTAATTGGAAAATCCTGGAAGAAAATACATTGATCATTTGGAGGTAATGGTGCAAGTGATTCAGGCAGTACAATTTTAGTACGCAATTATAGACACTAGATGCATTGAGTGCACCTTGAGTATCAGAGACCGTGAGCACTAATACGTACATTTGTAGAATTATAAATTAAAAGGTGGAAATAAGGTTTTATTTTTAGAATAATTGAGGAGTTGAGATTATGTCATTAAAATTTTGAGAATTCAAATATGAATTCAATAAACATGGTTAAGGCTACAAAGATTTTTGGAGTGATTAAATTTTATTTCGATATCGAGTATCTGATTTTGAGGAAGTATATACAATTTATTTTAAGTTGTTCGAGAAGTTAAACCTTGACGATTATTTGAGGATTAATTTTATGGTAGATGAGAGATATGAATATTAATATATGAGTAGATAATATACATGTGTAAGGATCTGGTGATTGAGCATGATTGAGATGGCACCGCAGACTGACTTGGGTGTCCATCTAAAGTTGTATTGGAAAGAGCAATATTTAGTATGGTGTTGCACTTGACGTATATTTGAGTGATAAGAACGACTAGTATGAACAATTGTAGTAGGAACGGGAACTGACAGAGGGTATGGTACTAAAGAGATAGAGGTATCAACTTGGATGCATTATTGAATCATGGTTATATTAGAGATTCATGGCATCAGATTTTGGTGTTAATAAACAGGTGTGTGCAATATGGATGTATTTATGGATTTTGTGGATTAATGAGTAGTTGATATGGGTACCAGTGTACATGAATAGGAATTTGTTAGTGAATGTGATAGAGTTAAGTGTTTGTTAGAGATAGTAGATACTACAAGTAATATGTTAGCAGGTTCTTTTTCTAATGTTCCCGTCTCTTGATTGATTGATTTCCCTAAGTGCTGTAGTTCGTATTCATGATTTTCTTGTTAGGATATAACTAGTAGTACACCTTAACAGAGACTGAAATACCATGGCAAAAGATACATGACCTATATATTTTTCTTAAATTGCATGGCTGTAGGTAGAATTTTCTTAAACCATGATCATTAGGGTTTTGACCATAGCAAAGAATCTATAACAAGGTTATGACTGACAAAAAGGGACAAGATGATTAAATTATGGATGAGCATTATTTTAAATAAAGAATTTAGGGGATTGTTATAACAGAGTTGATGGATCATTGATTTTGCGAAGATCGAGGTACGATTGAAATTCGAGGATAAACATTAACTTAAATGGAGAATTAAGAAACTCACAGAGCCAAAAATTTGAGAATTTATTAATCTTAGGAAGGTCTTGATATGATTAAATTGATTATTAAAATTTGAGAAAAATTGGAGAGATTATCATTTATCTATTTGATTGCAAGATAGAAATTTATTTTATATTATGAATGTTGCATTGAAGATTCTGAAAGTATCGCATCGTTGAGTATTTGAGGAAAAAGAAAATCAGGAAATAAAATCGTTAATGGAATAAGTGTCGAATTCAATTCTCGGGATGAGGATTTAGATTTGAATAAACATCAGTTGAATTGAGTTAGAGGAGTAAGATGATTGATGAGTGTTTAAAATTTAAATTTTGGGATACAGATTTTTTTTAAGTTTTATAAATATGCATTGATTGGATTTCGATTGAAGGATTGGATATTAAATCCTTGGGTATTTAGATGCGAACTTAAAATTTTTGGAGGAGATTATGACAAAGGGGATTTGATTTTTTAAACTTGAAGATTTTTCAGGAATATGATGTTGTATAATTTTTGAAAGGTTGTGAAATAACATTATGAAATTACTTCATGATTATTGGTTTAAAATTTAAATTTTGATAGAAATAATATGATGAGTAAAGACAATTATTGAGGATCCTAAATTTCGAGGACGAAATTTTTTAAGGTGGGTAGACTTGTAACCTCCGATTTTCCATTCCGAAATAATTAGATTTTTAATTTATTTTAAATACCAAGTTATAAAATATTTTCTCCTTGAATTTTTGTATTTTATTTTGAACAATGTTTGATTTTTGTAGGTGATTTGAAATCTTTTATAAAATTCATTTTTCCTAAATGCCGATTTTATTATAAAATAAATAGATAAATAATATGTATATAGCTTCGAATATTTATTGGTTTGAAATTATGAAATTATTTGTTTGATAAAATTAATTAAAGGACTAGTTATTTCTTCAAAATAATTTTATAATTAATGGAATAGTAAATAAATAAATTACATAGCTTTCCTAAAATATTTTCTGAAATTATAATCTTTTCGAAATAAAAGATTACAAGTTGCCTTTTTCCCATTAACTAGCCAACACACCCTCATTTTTTTCCACATGAGAAAACTCGTTTATTTATTATCCTGGCCATTCATTATTGGGCCAATCCTCACCCTTTAGCCCACAACTCTCTCTCCCTATTTAAGTCCCTCATCACCATTCCCAAGAAACCCTAATCTCCAAATTATTAGCTAGCCCCCACATTTTCCCACAAGCCAATAAGCCATCACCATTTTTATGTGCTCGTGTCCGCGTGTCCAGCATTACCGTGTCAGCCGTGTTGGCCTCGGGTCCGACCCCGGCGAGACCTCCTCCGTCGACGCCGGAACACCCCTCCCCGACGTGAGCCCCCTCTCCGTTCCCTCTTTCGATTTCAGTGAAATGTTTGGTTTTTTAATTAGTTTAGTTAATATATGATTTGATTAGTTAATTAGTAATAATCAGTAATTAGTTATTAATCAGAAATTAATTAGTAATCAGTCAGTAAATAATTAATTAGTTATTAATTACATATAATTAATTTAATAATTACATATAACTAGTTTAGTTTATATAATTAGTTATTTTTATGTGAATAGTTTAGTTATATGTAAATAGTTAATTAATGTATAATTAGTTCAATTTATATATAATTAGTTTAGTAATATATATAATATATAATTAGTTTATTTGTATGTAATTAGTTTATTAATTTCATATAATTAGTTTAGTAATTATATATAATTAGCTTATTAATTATATATAATTCATTTAGTAATATATATATTTAGTTTTATTGTTTATAATGTATGAATTTAGTTATGTATTATATATAAGGATTTGGTAATATTAATATGTAATATTGGTATATGTATATGTATATATTTTGTATATACTTAATATATTTCAATATAAAAATTTGTATATATGTATATCTGTATTTTCAGTATATTTTGGTATATACTTATATATACGTAGTATATGTTAGTATTTGAAATTGGTATATATGTATATACATATATATATATACGTAAGTATTTGGTATGTAAATATATTTAGTATATATATAAAACTGTATTGATATATATGTACTTGTAAAAAACGTATTTTGGTGTATAGTATGTGTATTTCATTTAATATATATATGTAGGTATTTTGGTATAAAAATATATAATTAGTATAAATGTATATATATATCTTGTACATACAATTAATGTATTGTATATGTATTTAATGTGATGTACTAGTATTAGTATATATTTTAATAATAACATTGACAATATACATATATATATATTTTAAAATATATTTTAGCATATGTATGAGTATACATATATAATGTTCAACTAGTATAAATCAAATATATATTTAAAAGATATATATATATATTGTAAATACATTTAAATTGGTGCATGTATATATATTGTAAGTATTAATGATAATTAATAATATGTGTATTTATATACGTATCCCTACTAGATGACCCTAATTGACTAGTGCCCTGCCTGGCATAGCCCTGAGTTAGTATTTTGTTTGTGTGTTAGTATAGCATCTGATGCAAATGTGATATTGTGATATGTTTATAGGACTGTGGGTTCACCCAGGGGATACTCTGGAACAGGACATCAATAATTACCAGCTAAGGACCCAAGGCAAGTACATTCTCTGATTAGTTTCTAATTTATGATATCTCCTATGTTCACTGTATCTAGTGTAAATATCCATGTTCTTGACACATTGGTTACACGGATTGGTATACACGGATCCCGTCATGAGATGTTATTCCTTATTCATGGTGTAGCTTGTACAAGACTTGTTTTCCTTGTTATCTTGTGCATGTACAGACACTGATTCCCGGGGAGATTTGCTACCTTCCTAGGGAATCCCGTGCCATAGCGTACCATGATTGGATCTACTATACCAGTCGGGGGTGGGGAGTATTTTAGTATAGATATGTGATCATACCCAACTTTTCATGCATCATAGCTCACCCCACGTCTCACGTCGGGTGCGGCCTGACCATCTCAGTGCCTCATAGCTGTTACGTGTGATTAGCCTGACCTCTACATGCATCATAGCTAACCAACGGTTAGCCTGACCTTCGTGAATCATAGCTAATCACATGTAACCAGCCTGATCAAGTTCCCAAGCCGATCACATGTTAAAGCTAGTACTCACACACTTAGTCAGAGGATTCTTGCTCATTGACATATTGTTCTTTTCCTGCATTTACTTACAGTATTTCCAGTATTTCTCTCATTGTACATTTCTCGTACCTATACATGCATCTGGTATGTTTCCATCTAGAACTGCTACATAGTTTATGTCATTTATATAGAACTGCTATTTAGAGATGTACTTTGCTCCTTCCTGACTGGAAAATATTTTTCCAGACTGTGACCTTAGTGGACTTGTTTCTGACACTTGGGGATTGGTTGTTACTGATTTCAGGTATGATTATTTTGTCAGTAGACTTGTGATGTATTCTTTTGTTTCTTCAAATTCTTATCGTGCTGTAGTTGTGATTGAGTATGTTGTTCATTTTATAGTGTTATCCGTGTCTCCTTATGGAGTTGGATACTAGTGTGCGATTATTTAGATTGTACTTGACCTAGACAGCGTTCTACCGCCGATGCTGCGGCGTAGGCTGGACGTACCCACGCTCTCGTGCCCCTAAACCGGGTGCGGGTCGTGACAATTTGTATCCCACAAAGTGGGAGCAGATCGTAACAAGTAGCAATTGTCCAAATGCTATCACTCCGGAAGTTACTCGACAAGTTGGGATTGCGTGAGAAGGGAGTTCAGATAGCATGATAAAGGGACAAAGAGGACTAAGAATCGTAAACACTGCATGGCTATGTCAAAGGTAATTCAAAGTATTTTGAAATTAGAACCAACTCATTTCGGATTCTCAAGAACTTTGAAAAGGGTCTTGTTGATAATTAATAAAAAAAACTCCAAGACACCACTTGGACCCGACAGATCCATTAAAATCTAATATGGGACGAAATATAGCCAAAACGGCCAAGTCCGCCGAATAGGAGAACAAATAGCCTCATGAAAACCTAAATGGCTAGGAGAGCTTTTAAGGTCAGTTGTGCACACGCTCAATTGTGCACCAGATTCATCCTCTCCATGGGCTCAATAGAGCGCAACCTCATTTATTCGAAAGCTCAGTTTCGCGCCAAGGCCAGCCTCTCTGCAAGCTCAGTCTACCCAAAGGCACAGTTCATCTGCAGAGCGAGTCTCGCCGAAGGTCCAGATTTGCCCAAGGCAGCCAAATGGTCACAAGCATCAAGAGCGTTTACCAGGTCATTTGACTTACTTATTCCGAGATGGATTCAAAGGACGATTACCACCCTGAATAATGGTTCATTATAACCATAACTCCCAAAAGTATTGGGAAGAAGGCGAACACCGTTCAGCCATGCCGGCTATTGTCATTAAACCCATTACTCCCCAAGTAACAGGAGGAAGGCCAGCAGCCTCAGCTCAAACGTGCTGGCCAGTCCGACAAAAGATTATCAGAGGGGCCACTACACCCCTTGGAAACTATATAAATAGCCCCTAGCGGTCTGGATCGAGAAAGGAGGAGATTTTTTTTGGAGGAACTCAGCAACTTGAAAGAGATAATAATCCTTACTTCTTCGAATAATTCACCAATCACTTGCTAAGTGCTAACTTTCCATTTTCCTTCGAGAAACTTCGACAAACGAAGCAGGAGAGGATCGAGTCATGTTTTTTAAACGTCAACAAAACAAAGTGGTCGAACGCTAACCAGAATTCCACCGACACACTTTCCCATATCTACTTGTAGAGGTTCATTGTAATTTTCTTAAGTGAGAGTATTCCTTGTAATCTTTTCTGCGTTTTAATACAAGTTTTTCATCGAACACTTTTTACGTAGTTGGACCCACAATTTCATAGATAAATTCATTCTTAAATTGATTAATTAATTGATTTTCTATTATTTAACTTTCTAATCTTAAAACTGTGAATCATATCAAAACCTTACTAAAATCCGAATTAAATCTTAAATATATTTCATTGTATTGTATATATTCATTTTACGTATTATCATTTACAGATTTAATTCATTTGGAATGTACTTTACTTTGACATTTTATTTATTGTTATTTATCAAGTAAAATAAAATATGTGGGAGTATCGAGAGAGTGTCGAGAGCCAAGGGTCAAAGTATTAACGGCACGGGTTACCAGCTATTATATATGTCCTTTATGTGTCCTACCCGCGCCCGAAGGCTGCCACATGCGGAGGGGTGGGATTCGATCCCGTGCCCTTCCGGCCGGAAGACCCACGATTAAGGCTACAACAGCTAATACAACTCATATATATATATATATATATATATATATATATATAGAGAGAGAGAGAGAGAGAGCGATCCACATACCCGATTTTTTGTATTTCCAAGTTATCAATCGTTGGATCTTGTTTAAGTCATTTAATTTTAACCATTTATTTGAATGGTTCAAATCAATGGCTAAGATTAGATAACTTAAACAAGATCCAACGGTTGTAAACATGGGGATGCTTGGGAATGCATTATAGGAGGGGATGTAGATCCCTCATATATATATATATATATATATATATATATATATATATAATGAGGCTTCAAAACGGTTCAAAAGTGAGCCGTCTAAGCAGTATGTATATCATCAATTAATTATTTTTTAAATTTTAATATTACGTACCAGGAAGAATACCTCCCACCTTAACCACATAATTTAGAAAAGATGTTTGTTTATAATTAGATAATATTACGTACCTAAATGTTTTCAAGACTCTTTATAAAAAATAGAAATATATCCATAACTAATTATAATTAAAATATAATCAAATACATAAATAATTCTAATTAAAATATAAAAATATATATAATAAATCTTAATTTAAATATATTTAAATATTTAAATAATTTTATATTAATATCAGAAGAAATTTTTTATTTTACGTGCTAGTATATATAATGTCACTTGCACACATATTCCTTACATCAATTCTCCCGAACTATTTGGGGCCTAATAGTCTATTTTGTGTATGTGTTGCTGCATGAGTTGTGTTTGAGTTTGTGCATTTGTATGCATGTGTGTGCGTTCCTCTACAATCATAAGGAAATAATTTTCTCTTTCCAGATTAGGAATCTTCTGAAATATGTCATTTAGGTTTTTCAGATATTATATTTGTTTAAGTTTCTTTTTGGAGCAACCAATGTTTTAATACTTAAGAAGTCATATTGTGATATTAAATTTAAAACGACTCTACACACTGCAATGAATCAATTAAGTTTGTCTCGATTTTAGCAAAAGTGGCCTTTGTTAGTTCCGCCTTGGCACTGTGTCTATCTTCTTTAGTAACATGGGCTAAAATTTCACATATCATACATGACGTGTAGCAAGGGGTGTCCTGCTCACCCCAGATTATATCGTTATGGAAAAGAATAGTTAAGAATCATCATCATTATCGAAGTATTTTCCGCATTTGAATTGGGTCGAGAATGAAGCAAAACTTGCAGAAAGAACACTCCATGTACGTCCAGAATAAAATTCCACAATTAACTGTTAAGCTGATTCTCAAATCTTTAAGAATAGGGGCCATATTCCTAGACAAGGTAATGTTTTTTTATTTGTCATAGAAAAGGGCATCATCATAGATTGTTATTTTCTATTCGCAAGTAAAGTAGTCCAAATATATCAAAATTTAACAGACTCCCAAGTTCCTAACAAATGGGTGTGTTTTAACTTTTATGAAGAAAATAACAGTATGTGTTTTTTCTGAATCGAGGAAATGTTAGTGGTGTTTCCCGTTGTATACCCTTTAAATAATAATATGCCACATGGCATACAGCACATTGTATTCATCTATTTTTCAGAACAAGTATAACACTAATGTATAATATCATCTAATATAAAATAAAGTTGTAATCCATATATCCTGATGCTTATTCTATAATCCACTTCTTTCAAAAATTAATAATTTTCTGCAAGTCTACCCAATGAATAATTTCGCAACAACCACGTCATAGGAAACTTCTCATAATTGTCTGCAAAATGTGTACTCACAGAGAGAACAGTCTTTAACAAGGATGCACAATTCAACGTTATTGAAAGCAGACGTCCTGACAGATTGGTCATAAAGGGGTAACTTGTGAGCAATGGTATAGACAAAACCTGCATATCAGAAGAATCAATATCATAGACAGACCCAAACAACAAATACTATTGCATCAATGCTGAAAAATGTAAAATTAACCCATACCGCCGCAGTACGAGCTAAATTGATGGGCCCAAGGAGTCTCTCAGCTGGGGGATAAAGAAAGAGTTGAAATACTAGAAGAGTAAAACCTACATGTCAACAATTTTACATTAAAACTTGCCAAGGTAATTTAATATAAGATATATAGAGAACTTCTAAAAATAGACCAACAATAATGAGGAGTTTGCTCAATAACTAATCTTACCTCTTAAAAATAAAATCAAAATGTTTATCATGATCTGGGAACAATCGAGAATGATTTGTTGTTGTTGAAGCTTTGACTCGAATCCTTAATTGGAAGCAGACCCAATTACGGAAGTTACTAAGTCGTGCCACATAAATTTGAAAACCATGATTCCCATTGAGAGCTGGCCTTAGTGTCCAATATTACTTAGGATACTATTCAACTATTGAAAAAGATTAGCGGCGGCATTGGGGTAATGGGCTTGAACTCTAATTTTAGCAGATTTTATATGTGATCATTCACAATAGCAGCAACATGAATGGAATATTTAGAGGATCTCAAATTTAGGCACACCAGCACCATAAATGTATCGGGAGTCTCTTTACTTTCTAATTTCTTGTACAGATCAACTTAAGCCTTAGATTTGGCTTCAGTAGCTGTATAATAAGGATATCGTGTGGCGCGATGGTAAGGCTTGTTGCTTGCATAATGGAGGATGCGGGTTGGAGTCGCGGAAACGGTCTCTCCACATATAAGGGGGGTAAGGCTGCATACATCTTGATCCTCCCAGCCTCATGGCACTGGGACTACCCTTTAGCCGTATAAGGATATTTATGATTTATTCAATTGAAAATTTAAAAAGTCATGAAGCTTACACTTATAGCTATATTGATGGATAAGAAGTTTCACCACAAGCTCTTTTTATTTCAAACGTTGTAGAAAGGATCGAGAAAAATTGCAGTGATACTGTACTGCTTTTGGTAAGAAAATTGGGTGGAGGATAGGTATAGTCATCCCACGAGAAACTTTGGAGAGGCTTGGTAGTAACTGCTCTGGATCCGATTATAAGAATTTTGTGATGTGGATAGATATATATTGAACATAGAAGATTTAAAAATATGGTCTACATAGTGTCCTATTGTAGAATATTTTGGAGTAATTGTTATATTTTTTTTATTGATAATCTCTTGGCTATTTATAGCCTTACAACCCTTCATCTTACATTAATACACCATTAAAAACCCTTGTAGAATATTCTAATATCCCAAAAAATATACCAAGAATATTCTAATATACCAAGAATATTCTAATATACCAACACTCCTCCTCAAGATGGACGAAAGATATTCACTAAGCCCATCTTGTCACATCCTCTAATCATATCTGCAGAGCTAAGTCCCTTGGTCATACTGTCGGCTACCTACTCCTTGGTTGGAACATGACCTAGTTCCAATAGTCCACGGTCCAACTTCTCCTTAATGAAGAACCTATCGATCTCGATGTGTTTGGTCCTGTCATGCTGCACTGGATTGTTGGCGATACTGATGGTTGACTGGTTGTCACACCACAGCTTCATCTTGGCTCATTGATCCAGCTTCAACTCCACCAGCATACTCTTCAGCCATAGCAACTCTGCAACTCCCAAGGTCATAGCTCTATACTCCGCTTCAGCTGTCGATCTGGCCACCACCGACTGCTTTTTACTCTTCCAAGAGACCAAGTTGCCTCCTACAAATATGCAATAGCCCGAGGTAGACCTCCTGTCATCAGTACAGCTAGCCCAGTCAGAGTCACAGTAGCCCTCGATGCTCAAGTGATCATTCTTCCTGAATATCAACCCCTTTCCGGAGGCACCCTTCAAGTATCTCGGAATATGGTACACTGCGTCCATATGACCCTTCCTTGGGTCATGCATGTAGCGGCTCACCACACTCACTGCAAAGCAGATATCAGGATGTGTGTGGCTCAAACAGATCAACTTGCCCAGCAGCCTCTGGTATCTGTCTCGGTCAACTGATTCTCCAGCCTCAACACATAGCTTGAACCCCTGGTTGATCGGCGTCGCTGCAGGTCTGCATCCCAACATCCATGTCTCTGTGAGAAGGTCCAGCGCATACTTCCTCTGAGAAAGAACAATCCACTCTGCTTCTCGAGCAATCTCAATCCCAAGAAAGTACCGAAGAAGGCCAAGGTCCTTCACCTCGAACTCATTGTCAAGCTTCCCCTTGAGTCAGGCAATCTCCTGCTCATCATCTCCTGTGATAATCATATCGTCCATATACACCGCAAGCATGGTGATATGGCCTCCACTCCGACGGAAGAACACAATATGATCAGCATTGATCTGCTGATATCTTATCCCTATCATCGCCCTCCTGAATATGTCAAACCACGCTCGAGGAGACTGCTTCAGTCCATAGAGGGACTTCTTCAACCTACAGACCTTGCCCACTGTCTTATCGGTACAGAATCCTGGTGATATCTCCATGTACACTTCCTCCACTAGATCTCCATGAAGAAACGCATTCTTCACATCCAGTTGGTGTAGCTTCCATCCACCATTCGCTGCCAAAGAAATCAGGATCCTGACGGTGCTTATCTTCGCCACTGGTGCAAAGGTCTCATCATAGTCAATGTCGTATGTCTGACTGTATCCTTTTGCCACCAGTCGAGCCTTGTAGCGCTCTACTTTTTCATATGGGTTCTGCTTCACAGTAAAGACCCACTTGCATCCGACTGCCCTCTTTCCCTCTAGCAGTTTTACCAGTTCCCAAGTGTGGTTCTTCTCAAGAGCGCCTAACTCCTCGTGCATCGCAGCTTTCCACTTTGGTCGTTCTTGGCAACCTGCTAATTGTTAGGTACAATAATACTATCCAAAGATGCAATAAATGCTCCATGAGAAAAAGAGATGTTATTATATGAAACAAACTGAGCAAGGTCCCAACCATATCTATCAGGAGGATTTTTCGCATTGCTGCGAGTGATCCTCCATACTGATAATGGTGTGGCAGTAGGAAGAATGATATCACCTGAAGGTGAATATGGTGGTGTAGGTGTCTCAAGAGTTGAGACGGACGCAGGCAAGGGACATGGTACTGGCACTATAGGTACTGGTCCTGCAGCTTTCTTCCCTTTCTTGCTGTAGGTAAGTAAC
Source organism: Iris macrosiphon (assembly GCA_036927795.1). Lineage (NCBI taxonomy): Eukaryota > Viridiplantae > Streptophyta > Magnoliopsida > Asparagales > Iridaceae > Iris > Iris macrosiphon. The sequence goes on from JAYESA010000018.1 coordinate 126,316,940, forward strand.
TCCTCCTGAGTCGTGGGCCTAACACCTCTCATTGCCTTCCCATGTTCCTCTTCACTCTCTTGCTCCTCCTTAAACGGTTCTCCATGCCATACTCCTAAATCTGTCACCACACTCTCACCAATCTCCCTCTCTCGTCCCATACTCTCAGTATCAGATGAGTCGCTCATGGATGAGGTTTCCTCCTGACAGTAGTATGGCTCAAACTCTCTGAAGTGAACATTCATGCTCACATACTTCTTCTCTACTGGGCTCCAGCACACGTACCCCTTCTGAGTCGTCGAATAGTCCACGAATACACACTTGACTGCTCTGGGATCAAGTTTTCCAACAGACGGTCTGTTGTCCTTCACAAAACATATGCAGCCAAACACCTTTAGTGGAAGCATCTCACTATTATTTTCTTACAATATCTCACATGGAGACTTCCATCCCAGTACCTTTGAGGGCATCATGTTGATCAATCGAGTTGTTGTCAACACTGCATGCCCCCACACTCTGTGGGACATTCATGGCGATCATCATGCTCCTTGCCACCTCCAGAAGGTGTTTGTTCCTCCTTTCTGCCACTCCATTATATGCTGGTGTGTATACACAGGTAGTCTGATGTTGTATCCCTTGGACTGACAGGTATTCCTCAAGTATATTGTTGGTATACTTTGTTCCATTGTCATACCTTAGTACCTTCACCACTGCTCTGTACTGAGTCTGGACATGTTTATGAAAGTCCCGGAAATATGCAAAGACCTCATACTTATTCTTCATCAAATACAATCAGGTGGCACGAGAGGAACAATCAATAAAAAAGACGAAATACTTGTAACCATTCATAGTAGTTGTGGCGCACGGCCCCTAGACATCAGAATGTATAATATCAAAAACAGAATAGCTCATATGGCCCGCATCAATATATGAGCTCCTAGTAAGTTTGCCTAAATCATATGCATCACATACTAGTTTCTCCTTATTTGCCTTCTCAAAAATAGATGGATACAACCTACTCAAAATACCAAAAGAGGAGTGCCCCAACAGCCTGTGATGGAGTATCAGTGTATCCTTGGCACTCATCTTTGGTCCTCCCATTCCTGCCCTTTCTGCTATATACACCAATGTCGAATCCAGTCATTTCTGATCCAGCTACCACAGTCCATCATGCCAAGTGTCAGTCCCAAGCCTTCGTCCCGCCACATTCTCCTGGAAGATCACCTTAGAAATATCAAAAGAGATAATGCATTTTAGTTGGAGGATTATTGAACTAATGGACAAAAGACCGACTGGAAAAGAAGGAGCATGTAAAACATTGGATAATCTTACTGAGCCTGTACAATCGACAGTACCCTTACCGACCATTGGCTGGAAAGTACCATCGGCTGTTTGAATGTTGTTTGCAGATGTTAGGTGAGTGTAGGAAGAGAACTCACTAGCATTCCCTGTCACGTGTCGAGGCGCACCCGAATCGATAATCCAGTCCAACGATCTAAGGGAAGACATAGATATAAGGGCGAGTGAGTCATCAGTACCTTCCGATGGATGGGAATACATGGCAACGTTGCCTCTGACGAAGACTTAGGTGGACGTCTCCTCAGTCCCACTCCTCCTGTCTCCATCGCTTGACGCTCTCTGCTTTCTCCTGAGTACTTCCAGCATGCCCAGTAATGCCTCATCCTCCTCAATATAGGCACCATTAGCTCCCTCCTCGCCTTCTGCTACTAGCAGGTTCGTTCGATAACCTCCTCGACCACCCCGTCGACCCCCACGACCACGGCCACGTCCTCTAAACTGTCCACGTCTGCCACCTGGATCTTCCTCCTTGGGTGGTTTGGTACAAGCATACCTCAGATGGCCCACCTGACCGCAGTTGTAACACTGTCGGGGGTCTCCCTTAGATCATGTGCCGCCTGAATTGGCAACCGTCAGTGTTGTCTTCACTTCAGGAGGACCACATGTCCCTGCCTGTAGTTTGATACGAGTCTCCTCCTGGATCATGGCCGAGATAGCCTCCTCAAGTATAGGAATCTTCGGTTGGGCTAGAAGTAGTATTGTCCTCTGAGCAAACACTGCGGCCAGCCCCTTAAAAAACTTCATTGTCCTCTCATGCAGACATACTTGTCTCTCCTTACACTTCGGGTCCTCGCAGCTCGTCTGATCTGAGAAGTGATCATAATCCAACCACAGACGCTCCAACTCTGTGGCATACTCTTGTACCGTCTTCTCTCCCTGTACGGTGTCGTCGATCTCCCCCTTGATCTAGAAAACCCTCAAGTTATTTCCCACACCATCGTAAGTTCTCCTCAACTTCTCGCATACGTCTTTCACCATCTCAAGGTCATCCACTGTGGCGGCGATCGACTGGACTAAAGAATTGAGGAGCCAAATGTATACCACCATATGAGTGGACTTCCACTCGTCGCGTCCTGCCAAGCCCTCATCCGGCTCTGTCTTCTCTCCTGACAAGAAACCCTCCAGGTTTTTCCCTGCGAGGGTTCTCCTCACCAGTCGTGACCAACTCAGGTAGGTGGCAGGTTCATCAAGCTTCAGATCGATGGATGGAAGCTCCAACTTCGCCATTGTTCGTGTCGCGCTCTCACCAGCCGACAGTTTCATCAGCTTCATCAACGTTGCGACCTCCACAGAGTCCAACTTCTTGATGATCTCTCCCATCGATCCTCCTTTCTCCGATCACCTCACACCCGTCTCACGATTCACGTTCGTCCTCTTCGTCCTCTCCTAGACCCGATCATGTCTATCCCCCATCAAATCTAGGCCTTCGATGCCAACGTCTGGAACGACCCGCAGGAGACGCCAAGAACCGCGGCAGAAGGCTCCGCGGGAGTCGCCGCTTCGCGGTGGTGGTAGCGGGCGAGCGGCGATAGTGGTGGCGGACAAGCAATGCGACAGCGGTAGTGGCGGACGGTGGTGGCGGCTAAGGTTTGGGAGGTGGTGGCTAGGGTTTGGGCTTTGATACCATGTAAAATATTTTGGAGTAATTGTTATATTTTTTATTGATAATCTCTTGGCTATTTATAGCCTTACAACCATTCATCTTACATTAATATCCCATTAAAACCCCCTATAGAATATTCTAATATCCCAACAAATATACCAAGAATATTCTAATATACCAACAAATATACCAAGGATATTCTAATATACCAACACCTATAACTTGGACAGAGTCGTATGTACTCAAAAAGGTACAAATATGTCCTGTATGGTTATCGATGACACCTGGCTTTGGGAAATTGTGGTGCCTGCTATTTGTTGGGCATGTTTTTGGAAAGAACCAACAAGATGTTTAACAAATCGCAAATAGCATAACTTTGGGCAGGAGGTACTCCGGGAAGTGGAACCAAGATGCAGGGAAAACAGTACTAGAAGCAAACCCTTGTCAACAGAGAACAGCAGAAGACCACTCCTACACTGGTGTCAGTAATATTGGTCCTCATGTAACTTTCTTCTCTTTTGACTTCAGAAAACTTTTTACTTCTTGTGACGGATGTATCATCGGATTATTACTTTCTGTTTCACTAAATCTGCTTACTAATGAAAAGCAGAGGGAGACCTTTGCTCACACCGATTATATCAAAAGAAAAAGTCATCAAATGACTCTATAGTTATGTGCACATATATTTTATATCTTATTTACATAATCATGATTCATGATACAACTACAGCTGGCCTATACCAAGTGTCATGAAGTATCATGTTATCGAAACCTTCCAAATGCTTACTCAAAAGGTGAGTAAAGATAGATTAGTTAACTTGGAATCACAAAACTCATTCAATATTGAAATGATCCATCGGAATGTTGATCTCTTAAACTAGAAATTAATCATAAGATCCTGAAATGTCACTTACCAGTAACTGCGAGAACCTCTCCTACGTCTTGAGATGAGAAATTCAATCCTCCAAACTTCCTATCACTCTCAGCCCACAGGGAGAATATCTGACAACACACTTTGACCATTAATAACATAGCTTACAGAACCATCTACTAATAAAAAATTCAGTAGGAAAAACTACAGAGAAAGAAGAAAAGGATAAGAATTCTCTATGAGATTTAACTAAACCAACAAACAATTGTCTTTGTAGCAAGCTTGGCATTCTAAAGAGATCCTAAATACCAAGGCTTCTTGAATTCAGATAAACAATTTAAGCTGAAGAAGTAGCCACCTAAGATTTACAAACAAGAAACCTTCTAAACATATGGGGTCAAACTAAGGGGAAGAAATTTTGCATTATGTAATAAAACATGGTAAAATATGTTACCTCTGTGTACGCCATATCGTGGAGGGAAAAGATGCAGTATACCATAATAGATGACATTAAAGGCCAGTTCATCAAAAGGTTCCCCTTAGATGCCGACACTTTCCCTTCAGTTTCTTTATATTTTTCTCCCAGATTAGAACCATAAGAAGCTTCCAGAGCTTCAACTGTCTCATCATTGGTTTTTTCTTCATGATGGATGTGCAATGTTTCCTAGAAAGTAATTCAATTTGGGACAACATTAGAAGATGTTGATATCTAATATTCACTCATGCATAAAATAAGAGGCTAAATGTAATGATTAAGTGCAAAGTCAAATAATCTAATAATATCACATTTGGCACAGGGATGAAAATTCTTAGGACCAAACCTCGTCACGTTCAACTAGAAAATATAGTAAAAATCTCTATCCATCAAGTACAATAGGACTGGAGAATCTTCATAACACAATCAATCAGAAACCTCGTCTCAATATTGATGAGCTAACTCAATAATGCAAGTGACCCAGTTCAACATTATGAAGGAAGCATATAGTGGAAGAGTGTTACTTTCTTCGCAAGATATATAAAGTATATAGTCCTGAAAATAAACCAGCTAGCAGGTTGTCTGTGTTTATTTTTAGTTTGAGGTGGAGAGTAGACAAATTCAATAGCTTAAGTACAGAAGACCAGTATACTAAATAGTTGTCTTGAATTCCTTGGAGAACAGGCAACAACCCAGTCGACCTGATCCTCCTGGAAGACCTAGACTTCTGTGTCAGAGTTGACTACTGAACGAACGAACTCCAGAACTGCTATGCATGTATGATGGATGTAAGTATACATGGATGCATGTATGTATGTAGTCTCAGATTGAAGTAACAAAAGTCATTTGCTCCTCTTAATCTTCCACCTTGAGCCCTGAAACTACCAAGATCTGTTACACTACAGGTGTTGCACCTACATTGACCACCATTTTGCCAACTATGAACTTGTTCACTGTGAATTTACCATAAGATGAACGAAAGATTCACACTTGTTACACCCTGTTTATAAATAAAAAACACAAATGAAGAACTTGGACAATTACTAAGAAATGTATTGGACAAAATCAGCAAATTCTGAAATGGGATAATCAGCAAAAATTTTGAAATAAGACAGAACTGGCATATTGGGCAGGATCTGCAATATTCTGAAACCAGACAAAAACATCAAAATAAGACAAATCAACAAGGTTCTGAAGTCAGACAGAATTAACAACATTCTGAAATCAAACAGAACCATCTAAGTTATCAAAGTGGCAACTTTAAGAACAAGTTTTCTTGTATATTCTTCCCTTGTAAATTACATCCTTGATTCTAAAAGAACATGAAGTAATAACCTATTGTACCAGAGACATCCCATGATTGTAGGGAATCAACATGGCAAGAAGCAATGTAAATTATTTTTCTCTCCCAAAACATTTAACTAATTTAATCCAAGAGAACCAAACAATTATAAGTCAGGAAATAGGCTACAAAGCTTAGGGGAAGCCTTAGAAAATGGATCAGTAACTTACAGGAAGCCAAATACACATGACAAGTACTCCGGTAGCAAAGATCGAGATAAGAAGGCAAGGTAAAAAGTAAGGAAACCTACAAATAATGTGATTCTTTGGATTAGTATAGGCACAAATAATTAGATGACTAAATTACGGAAGAAGGTGCGCCATAGCACGGGTACCTCCCAAAAAAGGATTCTGTAGAAAAGATAGATGGAAATTTCTCTGCAGGCTGATATTGATCACATCAAAAAAAAAAGATTAGAAGTTCATGCAGCATTAATGGTTTCAAATATATAATGAACTACTATAGAGATATTTCTAGAATGACGATCACAATAAGATGCAATAACTTGTGAAGTTCAATGAGAAAATATTATACATCTATATATCAGAGTAGGCTCTGCTCGAAAAGATATCATATGACAAATATTTATAACTAGAAAACTGTCATTGCGTCTAGGTTGGTATAATTTGTATTCTTGTACAGCTAACTAGCCTTTCATCCCTGTATTGTATTGTTAATAATTTGGTATTATTTCTGTTCATTTAAGATGCCTTCATCCTCTATTACTGATAGGAACTAGATTTAAAAGGTAGGGAACAAGTTCCTTACATCCGATATTGTCCTTACCAATTGGATTACTAGTATACCTATTGTGACCTTTTCTTGTTGCTTGTGTTTGTCACATATAATTTGTACAAACATACAAAGCAACAAAATGTTTAACCAAATTTTAGCACATGCTAATTTTGTAGAAACATATTCATGTATATTTCTATGAAGATGAATGCATATTCTTCTAATTTAATGTATGCATACAGCTCATAAGAAATGGTATTAAAAGATGTCATAATATTTTCCTAGTACCTAGTTCTAACATGTCCATATTAGAATTCTAGCGAAAGTAAAAAAAAAAAAAAACAGTACCTATAACCAGGAAACATGTGAAATGTATAAAATAAATTATGTTCTACTAATTTGTAAACCATTATTACCTGTGCAAAGAACCCTCCAATAGCTGGGCCTATTATCAAACCTATGCCCCATGCTGTACTTACCTGAAATTAGGGAGTATGAAATATTACCAATTTAAAATGGTGCATTTAACTTGGATGGTGCAAAAATAGCTAGATAGTGTGTGTCCATATCAAGGTTCACAATATAGGCATCAGTTCTGGACCCTTCTATGAGTACGGTTTTAGACGATTCTTATCGTTATGGTGGTCAGCGTAGACAGTTTTTTCTTGGTTTCAGAAAAGCAAAAAAACAATAAGCTATTATTCAAAGACTAGAAAGTGTATTACTTGTTATTTCCCGTTAATTTTGGATAAAATAGTATTTAACATTACTAATACTTGCTTTCTGACAAGGTACCCCACAATAGCTAGTTTTGAATGGAAATTGAATAATATTAAGATGCATGATATGTTGCATGGACACAGATTCGACACGAACCATTTCAGGCACAGCAACACAGAGGTTCAGCAACTACTATTTTGGTGTGTCCTAGTGTATTGTGGAGCATGTGTCCGATATGACAAATGAATTTTGGAGTGTCCATGCTCCTTAGTGTATGAACGTTGTGAATTTGTCAGATTTGCAACTGTTAATGGTTGCATGATGTTGAAAGGAATTTCACCGACACAAAGCAGCATGCTGACTTTCGGCACCATCGAGTTATTGTGTCAGATTGTTTCTTGCCGTACTTCACTCTGTCTTTTTTCTTAAGTTTTTCTTTGCAAAATTGACCAGGAAAGACCAGGAAAGAGTACCCCAAATGCGGTATTGATTGGTAGCATTGGGGTGAGTATGGAATCAGACATGCCAAAAATGATACGACACGGTTAATACGTATCTACTTATTGATATCAGCTGATTTGCGAACCTTGGTTCATATAGATCGAAACTTCTCATGTTCCCAACTACTACTTGACTGATTGCCCTCTACTTGGAATGGACAAGATGTGACAACAAGCTGTAAAGCCCTAAGATTTAGTCTTGCATGGGATATGAGATGAGAGCTTGATCGGTTTATATATTAATGCTTAAGTCTCATATGTACATCCAGATTGACCGTGATAATGCACATAAAACCCATGCACGGGTCATTCCTGGCAGGTCCATGGGCTGGTACAACTAAATAAAATAAGGCATGTAGCCTTCCTAAAATACAATAACTCAGGTAGCTCTAGAAATTGAGATTGTAGTTAATAACTAAAAGAGAATCTCAAATTCCACACTTATCTCCTTCATATAGTCTATCTCCATATACTAACCCCTCCTCCTCCCAAGACATTCATAGCAACTGCGCTTAGCGAGCGAGGTAGGACACACACACACCCACATGTGTGTGTGTGCGTGCGTTCATGCGCCCGCGCGCACGACTAGTGCCTTTGGCGACCCGAGTGCCTCCCTCACAGGCGGCTCCCCCGACCCTGTGCTCACGCCGCTGCGGGCTGGGGATGGATGGATCTCCTATATCGTCGCCTGGTGACGCGCGCACGACTAGTGCCTTTGGCAACCCGAGCCTTTGGTGACCCGAGTGCCTCCCTCACAGGCGGCTCCCCCGACCCTGTGCTCGCGCCGCTGCGGGCTGGGGGATGGATGGATCTCCTCCGTCGTCGCCTAGTGATGCTCCTCGACCTCCCGTCATCGACCGCGCCAGCGAAGATGGGTGGATCCATGTCTTTAGGCACCGCAACAAAGGACACCCATATCCGGCTAGGGTTGCGGGTGAGCACACCTTCTAAGATGTGTCAGTTCTGAGGAATGGGATCAGATCCAAGTCCTGAGGAATGGTATCGGCCCAACGCCGCCCATGTTGCTGGTTCGCGACAGATTGACCAACGCAAGGAGATGGGGTCCTAGGCCGCTCCATTATGTGACCCTTTTCGCAGTGGCATGGGCAAGACATACATTCTCGGGATGCTTGGAGAAGTGCAATGAGGGCTCTCGACAAGGAATCTTATCTACATAATAACATTGTCCATCTTCGATACAACTGGATCATTGTGTTTGACACTATTTTTTTATTTTTTTATCTCTCTTTTTTTTCTTTGCCGAATTGACCGGAAAAAAGACCACCAACGTCAAAAGTCACTATCGATAGTGGTTTGTATCGGATAGGTCATACCAAAACTGAAATGTATCGGTTGTATTGGTATCAGCCGTTACCGTGAACTATGTAAATCTTTTCTATATATAACAGTAAAGACCATTTACATGTTCATAATATATATATATATATATATATATATATATGGGCGGACGCAGAAATTTAAAAGAGGGGGCTCGGCCTCAAATACAAAGAAAGTCCAAAATTTTGTTAAATAAAGTTCGCTACATCAAAATTTTGTTGTTCCTACACCATATCTTCTCTCTAAAAATAGGTCGAATAGGAAAAAAAAGAGTCAGAAAAAATGGTTACAATTTGGAAATACCAAGATTTTGCACTTGGAGATTGAAAATTATGAAGAAAAAAGTAAAACATAATGTAAATATGTATATAGAAATTGATATTTATAATTTTTGGAAGAGAAAACATAAAATTGATAAAGAAAATTTAAAAAGAACATGAATATCTCATCCAAAAGCAAAAAATTTAGTAGGAGAAACTGCCCCCACTCGCTCCCATGTAGGTTCGCCCATGTATATATATATATATATATATATATATGGGTAAATGGGATATGAGCCATAGGCTCATATTTCTACATGAACCATGTACATGTAGACCAATAGAAATTGACTCATATATCTCATGTGCACCAATGTGCACTAGTACACTACATTCATATTGGCCCACATGTGCATTGGCTCATATAGTAATATGAGCCTATGACTCATATTATGTTTACTATATATATATATATATATATATATATATATAGAGAGAGAGAGAGAGAGAGAGAGAGGGGATCGGGATCCCCTCATTTTTGCATCCCCATGATCACAACCGTTGGATCTTGTTTAAGTCATATAATCTTAAATATTGATTTGAATGGTTACAACCAACGGTTAAGATTAGATGACTTAAACTAAATCCTACGGCTATAAAAGAGGGGATGCTTGGGGATACAAAAAAAGAGGGGATATTGATTCCTCCTCATATATATATATATATATATATATTGTCCCTAAGGCACTAGCCTAGGGGTAGTGTGGGAGGACAACCACGGGTAGGTCCTGGGTTGAATCCCCCCCCCCCCCCCCGGGCGGCTGTGTGGCTTATATAGCCACGGCCCGCCTTGGAGAAAGGACACCCAAAAAAATTAAATTAAAAAATTATATATATATATATATATATATATATATATATATATATATATATATAATTTATTTTTATTTTTATTTTTATTTTTATTTTTATTTTTTATTTTTTTTATTTTTTTTATTTTTTTTTATTTTTTATTTTTTATTTTTATTTTTTATGGCACATGTAGTATCTTGCAATACTTCTCTATAAACAATTAGAACTCCTGAGATAAGACGATAAATAACACTTTCCTGATGAATGAATTTGGCTCTTAAACTAATAAACTATCCAGCAAAGGCACATGGTTAGAAAAGGAAAGCAAGGTCAAACCGTCAAACATTAACTAAATCAGTATACCTATTTAAGGTAAGGTATACTTGATCATAATATATTCACATACATAACATGTGCGTATCCAAGATGTCTAGATCATGACATTTTGTGTTTGTGTTGACTACACCATAGACACCCCCCCAGATCATGTCTATTCAAATTCTCGTTCAAGTAGTCCATTTCGTAGACATTAAAACAGAAAAGAGATGACATAGTTAAGTATCTTTGTTGTATGACCTTTGGATGTTGTAGCTCAAAATAAACAGTATAGATTCCAAATCTAGTGATGCCAACCTCTAACAACACGTATCTAGATATATGAAAAGGTTCTTACTAGGGATAATCCAATAGATTTATGCTCCGGTCGGCAAATTTCTACAGAATATGCCTGAACAGCAGTCAAATAGTGAATATAAAAAAAGTTAGTAGAGATTAATTCTTGAACAACTGGAGATTAATTCTTGAACAACTGTGTAGAAAAAACCGGTTAGGAAAAACCTTTATTGGACCAAGAACACCATTGAAAACTCCAAGAAACAATCTTGTAGTAATTGCCATCCAATAACTTGTACTTAATCCAAAAAGTGTGTTAAATATAACCCTGAAGTGGAAACTCCATAGTGTCAACACAAATATTATATATATAAGCATAAAAATGATAAGAAATGGCAAAAATGATTAACTGTCAAGTTCACGGTAATTAGTGCATACATTGAGATGATGCCAAAAACAATAACAGGTTTTCTCCCATATCGATCAGCCACTATTCCCCAAAACATAGAAGTCAAAGCTCTCCCAAACATATATGAAGCTCCTTGGGTGCAGGAAAAGAGGATGTCAGCCACCAACAAATATGAGTGAACTGTTGACTAATTACAAGCACTGTGTCAAGACTTACCTACAAAACCTGCATAAAATCCAATATCTTCCACTCTTTTGGCAATATGCAAGTCCCGTATCTGATTTAAATGGAAATCAAAGCATTCATATGTAGATATTGTACAATGTGTAGGCAGGTTCTTACAAATCTAATAAATCTGGGAGATATATTAAACTATTTTATCATTTGGAAACTGTGCAGACTCCACAAAACAATAAGCCTCTGTTCCAGTTTCTGCCACCATTAATACTGCATTGCTGTAGGTGGTTACAGAGATGGTGCGTGGCTGGTAGCACAATAGTCATAGCTGGTTGGTAAATTTGTCCGTAAAAGGATGTTGGCATTAATGCAAGTAAGGGAGGGAAGTGATGATGATGATGATGGCAGATTGGCAGAGTACCAACTTATCTAACTTTAAAAGAGCAAAGCGCCGAATTCTTAGAGATGAGCATATTCATCTCCAGGTGATTAGCACGAAAGACAGACTTGTCATGACTCATAAAATGCTAATCCTAATGTCAAGAATGTTAGAGATTCCATGCTGGCAGGATCTGTTAAATAAAAGAGGAAGCCGACAATCAGGAAAATCATGAGAGAAGTGTGGCATATGAGGTAGAATATCTATTGTTTGTCTGTCTTTAATATAAGACGTGGTCAACTTTTTGGCAACTGACATGTCATACAGAGCATTGCAAATCTGCATGGCAGATATAAAACATTGTACTTTACATGATGAGGGATGTGCAACTTCGAATAACCATACACTATGACTCGGCGTGTGATTCTCTTTATCTTTAGTGAGGTACACTTGACCTCCCTTCTCACTGCGTACGCCTCACTTCGATTTAAACCTAAGATTTGCTTTAGCATTCGCTTTAACTCACTGGCGTCCATCTCACTTAGCTCGCCTTGTTAATTAATGTTTCTTGCCCCTGTTATCGATCGAGCGTTAATTGTGTACAAACAAAATAGGAGTCCAAAGGTAGGTAAGAAAGGGTTTAGCTAAAAGAAAAATGGACTCTTTCGGGAACCAGTAGGACGTAAACCATCTCAAAAGAATAGAAGTCCAAAGGTAGGGTAAGAAAGGGTTTAGCTAATATAAAAATGGACTCTTCCTGGAACCAATAAGAAGTAAACCATGTCAAAAGAATAGATTGTCAAGAATATAGCTTTTAGTAGATTTTTCTTATAAAGCCATCAAGATCCTGTACGATAACAATCGTAGGGAAACATTTACAACATATTAGTAACTTTATGCACAAAATATCAGGTAACAAAATTTTGAAAAGAGCGAATAAACTTGTGGCAAATTATCTTGAAAGCACTAGCATTGGAAAAAAAAAATGATCTAAGATCCATTCCACTAACATACCATGAAGTACAAGAACGGAAAGAGTGATGATATTGGTAAGCCTGAAAAGGAAATCATAAAAATGAGAAATATTAGAAAGAGTGGGAAAAATATAAAATGTAGAATTATGTGAAAGAAGGAACTGCAAGCTGATCACGAGTAGGTCAACATTAAAAACTAAGCTGCTATGAAGTTTATATAAATAATTTGAATTTGTAGGAACAATAAATTTACATATTCTTACCAAGAAATCATGTCCCAGTTGCTCTTAGCTTCATGTATCTTGTTTCTCCATGAAATACTCTTGTCAACATTTAACTAAAATTAACACTGTTTGCTACTCCCAAACTGGTTTTAATATGTATAATATTCCTGTATTCAAGCCTTTGACTTTTATAGCTTCGCTGCTTAGTCTACTCACCTATGGTTTTATATTACAATGTAAAGAACTTTATTATCCCTTAACTTTCATTTACTACAAGAAAAGATAGGTAGTTCAAGAATCACTCCAAGTCTTTTACCTCATCAAAAACATATTTGCTTCACTTCGTGAAAACTGCACTCTTATATTGTTCTAGTCTCCAACCTTATACAGCAAAATTAGTCCTATTAACCATCATGGAGACCACTTAATAGGCAAGTAACTAAGACTAGTCCTTTCTAAAGCTAAATTCGAAGTTTTGTTGGATAAATCCCCATCAATCTCTTCATTCTTTATTGTAAATGTCAAAATAAACTAAATATTTGCAATACAGAAGAATGCTTCATGTGAAACAAAAAGACGGAACTTGAGGAGAAAGCTCATAATACGCAGTCATTCACTGCTGAGAATGTATATATATTTTATGCCAGGCACAACCTGTGTGTAAACACAACTGGACTATGTAATGCACAAAATATAGTCCCATATAGGCTGGATGACAAGACTGTCGCCGACCAGTTGGGTGTATGTACACAACCATATGACTGATGTAACTATCCATTCCATTCTATTTTATATCCATTTCTAAATCTATCACTTAGAGCGTGCATGATAGCTAAAGTCCAATGTGACGAGGACTATGTATGGCAAGGAAATAGATATACTTCAAATAAATTATGGAAGGGGGAATTTGAAGCAAAAGCTGTTGCTCTAATATCATGTTAGTTATAACCCATTGTAGCCAAGTGCTCAAGCTGATAGTTTAGAGCCAACCAAGTCTAATAGTTACAACTCAAAATCCTACCTCAATATTCTAGGAAAATGGTGATGAGTAACATGCTCATCATTTACAATTTACAAACCAATACAATATTCTTTCCCCCTTTTTTTTTTACTCTCTGGCTGTAGTTGAATTGCCAAAAACCAGGCACCAACTCATGCTATGACTTTCAGACCCTCATAGTCCACCCAGTTTAAAGGGAAAAGGAAAGAATGGTGGAGAGCATAATCACAAGCAAGATAATAGTTCGAGAACACATTGACAAACTACTAAGAGCATCTTTAACCCTATTGTGACTTCGGAAAAAAGTTGTTGCCACATAGGAATGACAAAATTTTATTTAAAAATCCTTCACCAATGCAATTGTCAAGTAAATTGTGAAGCTTACGTGGCAAAAGTTATAAAAGACATTGTGAAGTTGGTTGTCTAATTCTAGACAATGCACTTGACAATGTCTTCACCTCCATGTCATCAATTATGAATAAAAAAAAGTATTTAGAAAAAGGAAGGAGAAGAAGATAAATTGTTTTGGAAGTTGGAAAAAAGTAAGCATCTCAAAACTTTTGCATTGGGGAAGACTTTTCTACCTCATTGTCTTTTGTGAATATAGTCTTGCCACCTAGAAAAGACATTGTCTTATGCCTCATGCCACATAGGAATCACAATACATTACAAGACAATAAGGGTTGGAGATGCTCTAAGAACAACTTGTTACCCAACCTCCAATTTCATCCAAAAGAAGCAAGCTAAGATTTTGATGTGAGAATTGCTCCAAATGGATGAAATAAAATGCACCCAATCCGTACAATTTGCTAAAGATCAGAGTAATAAGTCGGCTAAAGAGAAAATGTAAGGATGATGAAGAACATTGATCATGATCAAGTTAGTAATTTGATAACCCATTCGCAATACTACTAATCACAACTTGTTACCCTACCATTAACTTCATCAGAAGAAAAAGACAAGCTAATGTTTTGATGCGGAAATTGCAAAGAGGGAGAGGGGGGGGGGGGGGGGGGGGGGGGGGGGGGGTAACATGGTCATGATAAATTGAAAATGGTTTAACACAACTTTCATAGAACTACTAACCACAAGTTTTTACTTACTCATCCAGTAATATCATAAGAAAAGGACAAGGGAAGGTTTTGATGTGGGAAGTGCTATGGAGAGAAGAAAAAAATGCTCGCCTCATAAAATTGCTAAAAAATCACATTAACAAGTCCAAGTTGAAGAACATGATAATGATCATGAAATGGTTTAAACACTTTACTAAAAAAACACAAGTTATTACTCAAACCATTAATTTCATCAAGGAAAAAAAAGACAAGCTAAGATTTTGATGTCAAAATTGTTCAAAAAGAATGAAAGAAAATCATGACCATATCATAGAAACTGGTAGAAAAAAAACCACACATTTACAAGTCCAAGTTTCATGATCATGAAAAATATTTCGTCAACATTTCCACAAAACTAATTAACCACAAGTTATCAACTTGACCATTTATTCCATCTAAAAGAAAGGGTCCAGCTAAGAGTTTGATGTGAAAATTGCTCATAAAGGATGAAAGAAAACATGCCCAGATCATAAAAACTGTTAAAAGAAACCTTCATTAACAAGTCCAAGTTTCATTATCATGAAAAATAATTTTACATTACTTTCACAAAACTACCACCACAAGTTACCAACTTGACCATAGATTTCATAAATAAAAAATGGCCAAGTTAAGTTTTTTTTTTTTTTTTTAATCTGAGGAATTGATCAAAATGGGTGAAACAAGACATGCCCAGATCATAAAATAGCTATGAAAAATCACATTAACAAGTCCAACTTGAAGATCATGATAACAACACTTTCACAAAACCACTGACCACAAGTTATCAACTAGACCATTGATTCCATAAACAATAATAAAAGGACAAGCTAAGACTTTGATGCGAGAAATGATAAAAAATGGGTGGGAAAAAAAAAATGTCCACGTCATAAAATTGCTAAGAATATCACATCAATACATCCAAGTTGAACAACATGATTATGACTAACCACAAGTTACCAACTTGACTTCGACCATTGAATTCCGAGTTCATTTTTTGTTCCTCCACCAAATCTAAGGATGTATGTTCATTCTTACATTCAAGTGTTATCACGTGTCAAAATAGAAATCAAAATCACTTTTGGTGTTAACAAATTACTTTCACCCAAAGTAATATTTTGACACAGGATGACACTTAGAATGGAAGAATGAAAGTTTTGGAGGGGAAAGAAAAATGGACTCGGTATAAAAAAAAAAAAAAAAAGGCCAAGTTGAAGAACATGATCATGACAATAATTTCGCAACGTCTTCACAAAACCACTAACCACTTGGTCATTGATTCAATCAAAAAAAATTTGCCAAGTTGAGATTTTGATCTTAGAATTGGTCAAAATGGATGAGATAAAGCATGCCCAGATGTTTTGTTTCAAAAAAAAAAAAAAAAAAAAAAAAAAAAAAAAAAGAGGCAAAGGAAAGACATTACCAACGCAGAGACAGACGAGCCAGACGTAGAGGAACTCCCTGAGGGGGTAGCCGGGAGTGGAGTCCTTCTTCCGGTCCTGCTTGCAGCCAGGACAGTTGTCATAGTACACTTTCTTCAGCAGCAATGGCTCCCTCATCTTACATCCTTCTTCTTCTTCAGCCATTTCCTTTGTGTTGGTTGGCAAATGGATGAATACTTAATTAATAGCTGGAGAAATAGTATGGGCTTCGGGAAAACTCTGTTTG
>JAYESA010000018.1:126933604-127186104 GCA_036927795.1 Iris macrosiphon
TATATATATATATATATATATATATATATATATATATATATATTAGTGAATAGCTAACATATATTAGCTAAATACTAGATAGTATTATTAACACTATCAAGTATAGTCTTATACTAGTTAGGTTTAACTTAGAAACATAGGTAATAACCTAGCATAGCTAAGATAATCTAGTTTTAGCTAGTTAGTGACCACTAGAGACTAAATAACTTAGTATGGACCTAGTATGACTTAGTTAAGCTAGAATGACATAGAAATTGACCTAGAAGCATATTAGTGCATTCTTAACTAATTCTCATTCATTGCACCATTTGACATGATATTTTCTAAATAAAATTATATAAAACCAGTTTGGGTATCGAGATACACCCTTTGCTCACGACCAGAGGCGATTACATCTCTTTGTTAGTTTTTATTTCATGATTGTATATATATCACATATTCTAGCACTGTATACTTAATTTTGACACATCAGTTACACGGACTGGTACTATATGGATCCTGTCAGGAGATGTTATTCCCTTACCATGTTCAGCGGGTACTCCTTCACATGTATTTCCTTTTGTGCATCGGGTATTGATTATTATGTACTTCATGTTCATACACTATCTCGTATATAGTGTGCTTATATTACTTGTGTTCGTAACGTGTCATGATCGGATCCATGGATATTGGTTGGGGACGGGAGAGTAGTAGTTGGTTATGTGATTAAAGCCCAGTATATTCGTGTATATTCCAATTATACATCACACGTGTAATCGAGTTACCTAATTACATTTGTGTTCAACCTAAATCGATCATATAACAAACTTGTACTCTAAGGCACATTAACTAGTATTACCTATTTCTATTAATTACAGTTATTTCATATTGCCTGTTCTTTCCTTCCAGCACTTTATATGCTTATTCTAGTTTATTTCCATTTCCTAGTTGCTAGTATATCTTGTATTCTTTTCTATTACCTGTCATATATGATCTACCATGTATTTGGAACTGCTTCCAGAGTTTTGTACTTTGCTTCAATCCTGATTTGATATATTTTTTAGATGACTGGTTAGTGTAGATGTGTACCACATATTACGGTGCACAAGATGGTGAGCCAGAAGGGGAGAGAGCACCTCTAGTACAGGAGGATGTAGCACTAGCTACAGAGGAGACTTAGCTTTTATTATTGCTTTGTATTTGACTCTTTAGATCCTTGGCATGTATTATTATTTTGGAGACTATTGTGTTGTGACTAGATGTTATACTTGGACTTGTATTTTGACTCTTGTACTTCTTTCCTTTATTCCATATATCGTGCCATATCTTTCTCTAGTTTTATATTGTGATTGAGTATTTTCTTCCATTATTATATCATCATATTGTTTCTCTATTTGGAGTTGAGATGGCTGGATAGGTACCATATATATTGTGTGTGATGAAAGGTAGTATTGTTGACCCAAATTTTTTTTTACCACCGATGTTGCGGCATAGACTAGGCGTTGTTCATGTACTCGTACCCTCATTCCAGGTGTGGATCATAAAATATTTTTAGTGGTGGCCCATGCAGGTCAAGGGTCACAATTAGTGCGATATCGTAGTAGTGCTCAGGCTTAAAGTGCTACTACGAGCTTGCTTTAGGATATAGGATATAGGCTGAGAGTATACTCAATCACAACTAGGAACACTTCCAACTTATTGCTTTTGCTATCCTTATCAATCTGAATGCTTGTTTATTTGAATAATTCTGTCCTTCTTTGATGATACCGTATCTTACTCAATATTGATTCCTTTGTTTCAATCTATCTTCAGGATACCATCAAAGACGCGATCCAAGCGCTCAGGCGCAGTGTCAAAGAAGTCGGTCACTTCATCGCCTCTTGGGAGGGCATCAATAGCCACTGCTCCATCGGCTCCAGCTCAGAGGGCCGCTTCACCGGTCCAGGTAGGCGTTACTGTAGCAACTTTTGGGGATGCTCCACCTCCAATACAGAGGAACTTGCCTACAGTATCAGAGGAGCTTCCACCACACCCACCAGTAGTTGATTCGGCACAGATATTTTGGTTATTCCAGCAGATGATGGAGACCCAACAGTATCAGTCTGAGGTAATGTGGAAGGGCTTTGAGAATGCCCACCAGCTAGAACTCGACGCAAAAGAGAGGGTTTCCTCAGTCCAGCCACATGTGCCACCACCTCAACTCGCCCCGCAACAGCCGAGGCCGGAGACTATCATTGACTTCAAGAGGATGGGGCCCAAGGAATTTAAGGTCACCGAGAGGATTTTGTATGCGGATGATTGGATTGAGGACATAGAGGGGAACCTGCGATTGGTGCAAATTCCAGAGAGCCTACAGGTGGAGCCAGCAGGGGGCATAGTATTTGATATTGCTTCGACATGGTTCAGGACAGACCCGAGGATCACAATACTAGGACTGACTTGGGAGGCTTTTAAGGAGCTATTCAAGGGTAAGTTCTTTTTGGACGTGGTTATGAGTTCCCTGGAGAGTCAGTTCCAGGACCTCGTCTAGGGGAGTATGTTAGTGGATGAGTACACTACGAAGTTCTACAGATTGGGTCACTTCATGGAGGGACAGAATCTTCGGGGAAGGCCAGAAAGTTCATAAAGGGTATGAACAGGGAGATTAAATCTCATACTAGTAGACACCGTACCACCACATTTGAGGAGATTCTAGTGAAGGAACAACATATAGAGGATGATTTAGGGCTCGGCTCCAAGAGGATAAGAGATACTCCATGAGCTAGTAGTAGTACAGGCCCAGCGAAATGGTCTCACTTTCAGCAGCATCAAAGGTACTTCCAGCCTCAGAGGCCGCAGTTACCCGTACCGTTTAGAGCGCCAGTGCAACAGATGTACCAGATTCAGAGGCCAGCAAAGCCAACTATTCCTTGCCTATTCTACAAGAAGCCGAGCCATGGATGAGATGTGTACATAATGAGATTGGACAAGTGCTTGTTCTGCGGTAAGGGTACCACCCGCTAAGATATTGTCGTCAGGCTCCAGCTCGTCCAGCTCAGGGTGAAGCATAGGCACAGACAGCACCCGCGAGACCACCAGCGGGTCAGTAGAGAGGACCTCCGTTGTCGACACATCAGCAGATGTCACTACCACATTCTCAAAATAGGGGTATTTTAACTTTTTGTATATTATTAATATTGTGTGTATTAATTTAAATAATTATATGAGATGTGTATTTACATATATATTATATACAGTGTTCTTAATGTTTGAGCTAGTAGACTTGACCTAAAAGCCCACTAGATAAACACCTGACCGAATTATAGGGTTGTGAATTAATTTGTATTATTTAGAATTTAATTATTTGAGGTTGTAATTAATTATCGTAATTTTATTTAATTGTTGCTCCTTACCGTTGCTTCGATATTTGGAGCGCTACCCTAGCTTTTTCCTTCAAACAAATTTCATAACCTTGCCCTAGACGTGCTCGCCTTCCATTCTGACCTTTTTGTAACTCGTAATTATGCTCTCTTGTGCTTCATTTTAGCCGCACAATATTCGTCGCAGAATTTTATTTAATTTCTAAATAAAATTCAACTTTGTATCGTTGTGCGTTCCAATCGAAATTGGACACAATCTCAACCCATTTTCGTGTAACCCAAATTAGGAAAATATTCTGTTCTGAGTCTTCTTCACTAATGATACTTGTGTCCCAGCCTAATTTTAGCCCCATGTACTCCTAATTAATTTTAGAACACCACTCACATTTGTTTCTAATTAAATTGGGGATACCAACTTTGACTAATCCTATTTTAACCCAATTTAATCTAAGTACCCCTTTAATTAAGCCCATACCAAACACACAACACCCCCTCATCCTACAAAATACCAAACACCAAATCGCCCACCAATTTTTCATTATTTTATGTGTCTGTGAAAATACCCAAATTTAAGGGGGCTCATTTACAAATGTTGCATTAGGTGTCAATACCCCATTGGTTCAAACCAAATGGAGAGCCCTAATATTTGACTAGTCAACCCAACCCTCTCCTTGCATGAATGATTTCCCTCATGTCAAATCCTGGCCACCCATTCAAAATGGGGCTCATCATCACCACACATTCCCACATCATATCCCTATTTAATGTCTCCTCAATGCACTCTTCCCAAGCATGCCCTAATCCCCAAACCTAGGAAACAACCCCCACCTCTCTCTCTCCTTACTCCTCCCAAAATCGTAGCATTTCCATTTCTTCCCTTCTTCTTCTTCTTCTTCTTCTTCTTCTTCTTCGTCTTCTTCCTTTCTTCTTCTCCTCATTTAAAAAAAAAAATGGGGGGGGAGGGGAAATAAATCCAAACTCCACCACTGTTCAGCCCGGCTGGCCCCCTACTCCGGAAGCACCCGGCCAAGCCCCGCCGACCTGTCCCCCTCACCCGGTCGAGCGTCCACCCCACACGCGAGCCAACCACCGCTGCTCCTCCGACCTTCAAGCCACAATTCCACCATCATCAACCAGTTCAGTCCGGCCAAGCTCCGGCAGCTACTATTACAACCCCGCCTAAAGCTCCTCGACCCGGCGGCCAAACTCTACCATCCTGAACCACCCCGCTCTACCTCCAGCCACTCCACCACCATCACCGTAGCCCGGCCAACTCTCCCCCCCGCACCTGTAGAACCACCACCACCACCACCACACGACACCTTCCCCGGCCGAGCTTCCTGCTCTCCCTCCCTCTTCCCGAGCTTCCTCCTCCCGCAGCATCACCTACTCCGGCGAGTCAGCACTGCTGCAACCTCACCACCAGCCCCCTCCACCAGCACCACCAGCATCCTCGCCTTTGTCGTCGTCTTTGTCATCCTCGTCATCGTCGTCGTCACCTTCATCTTCGTCGTCGTCGCCTTCGTCGTTGTCATCGTCGTCGTGGACACCGACGTCATCCCCGTCGTCGTCGTGCACGCACACAGGTTCGGTTCTCCCCCTCGCGTACACGCTCGCGTGTACGTATTTGGTGTATGCATATATGTATGTAGTATATGTATTAGTATAGGTAGGATTCATATATGTATACATATACATACATATATAGTGTATTTCTCTATTAATATATATGTATTCAACATATATATTAGTATATACGTATTCATAATATATGTTAGTGTGTATGTATTGGTATATATATATATATACATATATACATGTATATAGTATATGTATTAAATTGGTACCTATATATAAATATAGTATATGTATATTTTCACTGGTGTATATATATATATATATATATATATATATATATATATATATATATATATATATATATATATATATATATATATATATATATATATATATATATATATATATATATATATATATTCAGTATACGTATTCTTTCGTATACATAAATATTGGTTGTTGTATATATAAAAATATGGTATGTATATTTTTAAACATATATATATATATATATATATATATATATATATATATATATATATATATATATATATATATATATATATATATATATATATATATAATATAATTCTATTTGGTGTATATACACTTATACATATTTTTATATGTAATTATTGGTATACACATCTATATGTATTATATTTAATTAATGATATATGCTAATTGATAAACGTACTAGGCGACCCGAGTGTAATTACGGATACCCCGTATTTATATTGATCTGTAACCCTGTAAATTATTAGGAGACTTCCATATGTACACCGACGTACTGGCGAGACCCGTATCACTGTCTGTCTGTCTTGCACCACAATAAC
This sequence comes from Iris macrosiphon, assembly GCA_036927795.1. Lineage (NCBI taxonomy): Eukaryota > Viridiplantae > Streptophyta > Magnoliopsida > Asparagales > Iridaceae > Iris > Iris macrosiphon. The sequence goes on from JAYESA010000018.1 coordinate 126,939,357, forward strand.
AGACGTAACACCCGCACAATTAGACACACGCTTGACCTTAGTTGACCAGTGTAATACCTAGCGTAGCCCTGAGTTTAATGTATTTGTGATTGTGTTAGTGTAACGTCTGATGCAAGTATTATATTTATGATATGTCTATAGGACTGTTGGATCATCCAAACGATACTCTGGAACAGGATATTGGTATTGACAGCTAAGGACCCCAGGCGAGTACATTCTCTGATAGTTTCTTATTTATGATATTCCCTATGTTCATTGTATCTAGTGTAAATATCCATATTCTTGACACGATGGTTACACGGATTGGTATATCCGGATCTCGTCATGAGATATTATTCCTTGTTCATGGTGTATCATGTACAAGTCTTGTTTTATTGTTATCTTGTGCATGTACAGACACTGATTTCCAGGGAGGCTTGCTACCTTCCTAGGGAATCCCGTGCCATAGCGTACCATGGTTGGATCTACTATACCAGTCGGGGGTGGGGAGTATTTTAGTGTAGATATGTGATCATACCCTTCATGTACAAGTCTTGCTCACATGTTAGTATTGGTCATACACCGCATGTATGACTAGCCAGGCCATTATTCCTGTACAAGTTTCCAAGCCGATCACATGTTAAAGCTAGTACTCACACACTTAGTCATAGTATTCTTGCTCATTGACATATTGTTTCTTTCCCGCATTTATTTGCAGTATTTGCAGTATTTTCTTTATTGTATATCTCTCGCACATGTATATGCATCTTGTATATTTCTATCTATTTACTGCTACATAGTTTATATTATTGATATAGAACTGCTACTAGAGATGTACTTTGCCCCTTCCTGACTGGAAATATTTTTCCAGACTATGCCTTAGAGGACTGGTATCCAACACTTTATGGACCACAGGAAGAGTAGCTGCAGACTTGGACCTGGTAGTTCAGTTGTGATTCTGGGAGGTCTAGACGGAATCACTAGTTATTTAGCTAGTTTCTTTTAGCAGTTTATTGGTACCGAATTTGTCTCCGGCATACTTTATTGAGACTTGGATACTTTGTTGAGTTAGATTATTTCTATTTAGACTTATGTTGCATTTTATTTATTTCTTCGATATCTTATCGTGCTGTAGTTATGTGATTGAGTATGTTGTTCATATTATATTGTGTTATCCGTGTCTTCTTATGGAGTTGGATGCTCGTGTGAGATTATTTTAGATAGTATCATGACCTAGACAACATTCTACCGCAGATGCTACGACGTAGGCTGGGCGTACCCACGTACTCGTGCCCAAATTCCGGGTGCGGGTCATGACACATTTTTAGTGGTGGCCCATGCAGGTCAGACTTCGCGAGTTGTGAGATGTCGTGGTAGTGTGACATCTTAGTTACACTACTGCGTACCTGCGATAGTATCTAGGATATAACATACTAGGATGAGAGTGAATACTCAATCACAACTAGAAAACTTCCAATCTATTATCTTGTTATCCTTATTTTTCCTTCTGAATATTGCTTCTTTAGAACTTTACTGTCCTTCCTTGATGATATCGCATTTATTGCCTTAATTGATTCTTTTGGGTCTGTCTTCAGGATGTCGCCGAAGACAAGATCTTTGAGAGTGGGAGCACCAGGTTTAGAGGGGTCTGTCACCTCTCCACCTGATGGACAGACAGCCGTAGTTCCTCCTACATCTCTGATGCATGTGGGAGTATCTGCACTTTTTGGGGGTCCTCCTTCCCACCTGTTCAGAAGATTGCCACAGCTGTGACGGACAACCTTCCACCTCCACCGACTCCGATTTCCGGAGGTGTGCCCATTGACGGGACACAGGTGTTTACTTTAATTTTAGACATGGTAGACGCTCAGCGAGTTCAAGCTGAGGCTCAGAGGGTGCAAGCAGAAGCGTACCAGGCACAAACCGAGCTGATGAGAGAGAGCATGAAGAACGCTCATCAGGTGGCTCTAAAGGCAGTTGAGAGAGTTGCCCAGCAGTTTCCTGGCCAGCAACAACAGCAGAGATTAGGCACTATAGTGGACTTCAAGAGGATGATGCCTCGAGAGTTCAAGGGTATCGAAGGGATACTCTACGCAGATGACTGGTTAGAGGACATAGAGAGGAGCCTGTGATTGGCCCAGATTCTGGAGAGCTTGCAGATAGAGGCTGCTGGCAGTCAAATGTTCGATATCGCACTCACGTGGTATCGTACGGAGCTGAGACTCACTGACGAAGTACTTACTTGGGAGACCTTTAAGGAGCTTTTCAAGGAGAAGTTCTTTCCCGACGTGGCCTTGGAAACCTTGGAAAGTCAGTTTTATGACTTGGTCCAAGGGAACATGTCGGTCGACGAGTACGCCACAGAATTATGTCGATTGAGCCATTTTGCATCGTCTATAATTCGGGACCCAGGAGATCGAGCCCAAAAGTTTAGAAAGGGGATGGCGAGAGAGATTAGGTCGTGCACTTCTGGTCCTCGTACCGCTACCTTTGAGGATATCTTGATGGATGCCCAGATTACAGAAGAGGATCTGGGTCTCAGGCCTAAGAGGAGTCATAATATTTCTGAAGATATGAATGGTAGCACAGGACCGGCCATGCGTCCCCATATTCAATAACAGACGAGGACGTTTCAGTATTAACAGCAATACCAGGCACCAGTTCGTATTCAGCAGGATCAACAGACTTGTCATTTCTGTAAGAAGCCAGGTCACCTTTGGGAGAGCTGTAGATTGAGGCTAGGAATTTGTTTGCGCTGTGGTGATGTAGGACACCGAATGAGTGATTGCCCTCTAGCTCAGCGTGCAGTTCCAAATTATAGAGATCCAGTTAGGCCACCTGTGGAACTGCAAATTGCTCAGCACCCGCGGAGGGAGCCACCCCAGCAGGGCAGAGCATTTGCGATGACGGTCGAGAAGACCGATCCTGCAGGTAACGTGTTAGCAGGTTCTGTTCCTTTCTTTCCTTCTGTCCTCTCTATTTGATTGATTGATTGATTCCTTAGTATCGTAAATTGTATTCATAATTTTCTTGTTAGAATGTAGTTAGTAGTACACCCTGACAGAGACTGCAATACCATGACAAAACAGACCATGACCATGCATTGTATGTCGTATGATTGTAGGTAGAATTTTCTTAGACTATGATTATTTGGGTTTTGACCGTAGTAGAGTTAATGAAGAGGTATGATTTGACAGAGAGAGACAAGATGCTTAAATTTCGAGGATAAACATTAATTTAAATAAAGAGTTAAGAATTTAACATGGCAGAATTGATGATTTATTAATTTTTGGAAGATTATGATATGATTGAATTATCATTAAAATTCGAGCAAATTAAGGAGATTATCATTATATTTATTTGATTGCAAGATATGAATTTTAAAATTTATATTATGAATGTTGTATTTGAAGATTTTATAAGTATCACATTGTTTGAGTATTTTATGGAAAAATAAATCAAGGAATAAGATCATTAATGGATTAGTGTTTGAATTCAATTTTGGGATGAGGATTTAAATTTTATACGCATCGATTGGACTTAAATTAAGATAAGTAAGATGATTAATGGATTAGTATTTTTAGATGAGACTTCTTAATTTCATAAATGTGCATTGAGTGAAATTAAATTAGAGGATTGGATATTAAATTTTTGAGTATTTATTTATTAACTTAAAATTTTGGAGAAAATTGTGGTAAAAATAGAATTTGATTTTTATTTCGAGGATTTTCAGGAATACGATAATTACAGAATTTTGAAAATTGTGAAATGACAATGTGGATTACTTCCTGATTTTGTGGGTTGATGAATTTAAATTTTGATGAAAAATAATAATGTGTATGAGTAAATACTATTATTAAGGATTTAAATGTCGAGGACAAAATTCTTTTAAGGAGGATAGACTTGTCACTACCATATTCTAAAAATAGGGGTATTTTTGACTTTTTGTATATTATTAATATTGTGTGTATTAATTTAAATAATTGTATGAGATGTATTTTTACGTATATATTATATACAGTGTTCTTAATGTTTAAGCTAGTAGACTTGACCTAAAAGCCCACTAGATGAACACCTGACCGAATTATAGGGTTGTGAATTAATTTATATTATTTAGAATTTAATTATTTGAGGTTGTAATTAATTACCGTAATTTTATTTAATTGTTGCGCCTTACCGTTGATTCGTTATTTGGAGCGCTACCCTAGCTTTTGCCTTCCAACAAATTTTACAACCTTGCCCTAGACGTGCCCGCCTTCCATTCTGACCTTTTTGTAACTCGTAATTATGCTCTCTTGTGCTTCATTTTAGCCGCACAATATTCGTTGCGGACGTTTATTTAATTTCTAAATAAAATCCAACTTTGTATCGTTGTGCGTTCCAATCAAAATTGGACACAATCTCAACCCATTTTCGTGCAACCCAAATTAGAAAAATATTCTGTTATGAGTCTTCTTCACTAATGATACTATGTCCCAGCCTAATTTTAGCCCCATGTACTCCTAATTAATTTTAGAACACCACTCACATTTGTTTCTAATTAAATTGGGGATACCAACTTTGACTAATCCTATTTTTACCCAATTTAATCCAAGTACCCCTTTAATTCGGCCCATACCAAACACACAACACCCCCTCACCCTACAAAATACTAAACACCAAATCGTCCACCAATTTTTTATTATTTCATGTGTCTGTGCAAATACCCAAATTTAAGGGGGCTCATTTACAAATGTTACATTAGGTGTCAACACCCCATTGGTTCAAACCAAATGGAGAGCCCTAATATTTGACTAGTCAACCCAACCCTCTCCTTGCATGAATGATTTCCCTCATGTCAAATCCTGGCCACCCATTCAAAATGGGGCTCATCATCACCACACATTCCCACATCACATCCCCTATTTAATGTCTCCTCAATGCACTCTTCCCAAGCATGCCCTAATCCCCAAACCTTGGAAATAACCCCCACCTCTCTCTCTCCTCACTCCTCCCAAAACTGTAGCATTTCCATTTCTTCCCTTCTTCTTCTTCTTCTTCTTCTTCTTCTTCCTTTCTTCTTCTTCTTCTCCTCCTTTTAAAAAGAAAATGGGGGGGGTGGAATAAATCCAAAATCCACCACTATTCAGCCCGGTTGGCCCCCTACTCCGGCAGCACCCGGCCAAGCCCCGCCGACCTGTCCCCCTCACCCGGTCGAGCGTCCACCCCACACGCGAGCCCACCACCGCTGCTCCTCCGACCTTCAAGCCACAACTCCACCACCATCAACCAGTTTAGCCCGGCCAAGCTCCGGCTGCTACTGCTTCAACCCCGCCTGAAGCACCTCGACCCGACGGCCAAATTCTACCATCCTGAACTACCCCGCTCCACCTTCAGCCACTCCACCACCATCACCGTAGCCCGGCCAACACTTGTCATGCCCCAATTTCGCCCAATCGATAATCGTCCCCCGGGCGTGATGCCGTGCACGCGTAGGGCGCGCATGCACAAGGCCTAGGCATAGTAATAATCTTTAGAACATATGCAACAGAGTACGCAAATAAGATAACACGCATTGAGGCATAGAAAAGTTTTCTTTTTATTGATAATGAACATCTATTTACAGACTCTTGACCCAAAATGAGAAGGATGCCACTGGGGCTTACAACTTGGATACAAAATGAGATAGCCGTTCCCATATATCACATCCTTTACTAAAACTTCAAAATAATACAACATAGACACCTGTCGACGAAGCTATCGCCTTGCCACGGAGCCGCATATAAGGGTTGCGCCTGCTCCAAGTGCTTTGTACAAGCTTCAAAAGTCACGGACGGATTGCGTCGGATACTGGACTGGTTGGAGAAGGAAGAAGCTTCAGCTCCTCGCCGCGTCGCTCGGGCTCGGGGAACCTGCTGCAACGAGGGTCAGTACTATGAAAATTACTGGTGAGGGCGAGCTAACCCAACTAACCAAATCCATTATTGTTCATATGAAGCATGCAATATTATTGTGGTCTTTCTATCTTGCCTTAGTTTAATTTACATGCAAGCATTGAATATATTCGATTTACGAAACAAACGTGCTACCGTTAGGTGGCTTTTACCTTCCCATCTGAACTGCCTGCATAATACTTACCATGTTCTTTCCTGCCACGAAGACATCATTAGTTTGAGCAAGCAATACAGAAATATATGAACATTGGGTCATGGCATATCTTTGCCACCGTGGAAAATAGCTATAGTAAGCGGTGACCCTTGCAGCTCGGGTAGCTAGCCCCGCTACAAGGCCTCCCCCGCCTTACGCGTGCTAGTCTTGCTAGCGTAGCTATCCGAGTTCCGCCCGGAACGAATCGTCCCCAGTGCCTCGGGCGCCGTTCGCAGGAACTAAACCTTGTGCACAAGTTGTCCGACCGAACTAAACATTTACACTAAATTAAGAGATAAAGCATTCAGACCACAAGAATGTATACATCTACTTTAACATAGTGCATTGACATAGTCTTCCTGTCCAAGTGATTGCATTTCAATATAGTTTGCACATTACATTCATACAGTTATATAGAATAAGTTCTAGCTACAACTGAAGTATGAATATGTAAATACATAGCGGACAAGCACGCTTCAATGAGATCCTTTGAGCATTCTAAGTGACAAGCATTTCAATATATTTCAAGTTTAACTTATCTTCCTTTTTGGCTCAGTTTTATTCTTATCATGATACCGTTGGAACGGGATGCATAATGAGTCAATTATTATTAGAGTGAAGACTTGGCAGAAGGGTGCTAATCGAAATAAAGCCACTCACAAGTTATGGAAGTAGGAGAGAAAAGGAAGAGCTTTAAGACTCCGCACGAGCGTCGTCTATCCGATCACCTGCACGCACCAACAGATGATCAATATCCCCTGCTTCGGTCTCCGAGGTTCGATATAAAATTTTGAGATCCTAAGAACGAAAACAATGAAATCCATCGAAATCGTTCAAGAAAACGCAAGTCATAAAACCAACAAGAAAGCAACCAAGCGGCACAAAAAACGGGCAAGGAAACCAATACAACGGAAAGGCCCCTCCCGACTCTGCCGCCGAGTCCTTCCTTGAGGCACGATCCGTTGAAATATGGGACCTGATTCCGAAGAAACTAATCTATAACGAGGAAAGGATCTTGATTCAATCTGTCCCGTTCAGACGGTCTTAAGTGTTTCTTGGCCGCGCTCCCCGAATAGGGGGAACGGGGCATTACATCATAACCATCCAAAAGAAAGTTTCGTCCCAAAACTTGGGAATAGAACCTACCGCTAAGGAATAATGAGGGAAACCTTTCCCTCATCTCAGATTCGATTTCCCACGTCGATTCTTCGACCGCGTGGTTCCGCCACAGAACGCGCACTAACGATACTGCCCGATTCCGTAACTGCTTTTTCTGACGTTCCAGGATCTGCACGGGTTCTTCGGCATACGACAAGTCTGCCTGCAGATCTAACTGACCAAAATCTACCACATGGTTTGGGTCGTGCACATATTTTCTAAGCTGAGAGACATGAAAAATATCGTGCACATCTGATAGTACTGGCGGCAAGGCTATTTGATAAGCAACTGAAGTCACTCGTCTGAGAATTTCAAACGGGCCAACAAATCTCGGACTTAACTTCCCCTCTATCCCGAATCTCGTCACACCACGCATGGGCGAGACTTTTAGGAATACGTAGTCCCCTACTTGGAATTCAAGAGGGCGACGACGAACATCGGCATAGCTCTTTTGCCGACTTTGTGCTACTTTTAACCGTTCTCGAATCAGCCGAACCTCCTGTACTGTTTGTTCAGCCAGTTCTGGCCCAAGGATTTGCCGCTCCCCAACTTCATCCCAGCAGATCGGTGACCTACACTTCCGCCCATACAATGCCTCATACGGAGCCATCTTGATGCTAGACTGATAACTGTTGTTGTAAGCAAATTCGGCTAGCGGCAGGTTGATGTTCTAACTTGACTTGGAATCGATTACGCAGAGGCGCAACATATCTTCTAGTACCTGATTCACCCGTTCTGTCTAGCCATCGGTTTGAGGATGGTAGGCTGAGCTAAATTTCAACTTGGTCCCCATCGACGACTGAAGGCTTGTCCAGAAACGTGAGATGAACCGTCCCTCCCGGTCTGAAACTATTAAAATTGGTACTCCGTGCAGCCGGACTATCTCGTCAAGGTAGGTCTGGGCAAGACGATCGGTGCCCCAAGTACTTTTAATGGCAAAAAAGTGTGCAGACTTGGTTAACCGGTCGATGATGACCCAGATTGCGTTGTTCCCCCGTTGCGTCCTCGGCAGACCAACAATAAAGTCCATGCTTATGTGCTCCCACTTCCATTCCGGGATAGCAAGATTTTGCATTTCTCCGCCCGGTCTCTGATGCTCTGCTTTCACCCTCTGATAGGTTATGCATTGCGACACGAAGAGCGCCACATCTTTCTTCATGCCGTGCCACCAGAAGATAGTACGAAGGTTCTTATATATTTTTGTGCTCCCGGGATGGATAGTATAGGCCGCGTAATGTGCTTCCGTGAGGATTTTCTTTCTGAGTTCTGAATCATTGGGGACGCATAGCCTTCCCTTCACTCGCAATGCCCCATTGTCATCCATTGCAAAGTCTTTCGCCTTCCCCGCTTGGACCTGCTCTCGCATTTTCCGGAGGAATGGATCGTCTCTTTGAGTAGATGTCACTCTCTCTATCAGATTGGGTACAAATCGCATCTGAGCAACCCGTGCGCCACGATAACGAATTCTGAGTTTGATGCCCATTCCTTCTAAGTCCCTTTGTAACCTGCGATCGACGGACAGAGATCCCGCAAAGACCCGACTCAACGCATCCGCTACCATATTTCCCTTGCCAGGAGTATAGTCAATCGTCAAATTGTAATCTTTTATCAATTCTAGCCAGCGCCGCTGTCGAAGGTTCAGATATGCTTGGGTGAATAAGTACTTTAAACTTTTGTGATCGGTATAGATTCGGCAAGGCACTCCATAAAGGTAGTGCCACTATAATTTTAACCCGAACACAATTGCTGCCAGTTCCAGATCGTGTGTGGGATAATTTTTTTTATGCTTTCTCAGCTGTCTGGATGCATAGGCTATCACTCTGTCTCGCTGCATAAGTACACACCCTAAGCCCTGCCCTGAAGCGTCACTGAAGATTTGGAATCCCGAAGTCTCGTCGGGTAATGCAAGTAATGGGGCAGAGGTAAGGCGATGTTTTAACTCACGAAATACAGTTTCGCAGTCGGCGGACCCCTCAAACATGACTCCCTTCTGTGTGAGGTGAGTCAGAGGCGAGGCAAGCTTGGAAAAATCCTTTACAAACCGTCTGTAGTATCCCGCTAACCCGAGAAAGCTTCGAATTTTACTAACGGATGCAGGTCGTTTCCACTCAACAATGGCCTCTACCTTCTTCGGGTCAACTAAAATGCCTCCCGTAGAAATGATATGCCCTAGGAACGATACACTGCTTAGCCAAAATTCACACTTACTCAGCTTCGCATATAACTTATTGTCTCGAAGGGTTTGTATCACGGTCCGCAAATGCTCTGCATGCTCCGCTCCATTTTTCGAGTACACCAAGATATCATCAATGAATACTACTACAAATCGATCGAGGTACGGCCAGAACACTTGGTTCATCAAACCCATAAAGGCAGCAGGGGCATTGGTCAAACCGAACCGCATTACTAAAAACTTATAATGGCCGTAGCGTGTGCGAAAGGCTGACTTCGGCATATCGTCCGGCTTAATTTTGAGCTGATGGTAACCCGAACGAAGATCTATTTTCGAGAATACTGTGGCAGCTTGTAACTGATCGAAAAGATCGTTTATCCTGGGGAGGGGATATTTGTTCCGAACAGTAGCTTTATTTAATTCTCGATAGTCGATGCAGAGTCGCATCGAGCCATCCTTTTTCTTAACAAACAGTACCGGTGCACCCCACGGAGAGACACTAGGCCGAATATACCCACGATCAAGTAATTCTTGTAGCTGAATTTTTAACTCTTTTAGTTCTGCCGGTGCCATTTGATACGGAGGTTTAGAAATTGGTTGGGTTCCTAGAAATGTGTCGATGGTGAATTCTGTCTCTCGATCGGATGGCATACCGGGCAACTCATTCGGGAACACATTAGGAAAATCTGCCACAACGGGAATGGACTCAACGTTTGCACAATCTTGCCGAGTGTCTCAAGCGGAAGCCAAGTACCCCATGCAGCCAGAGTGAATCATCCGTCGAGCAGACATCGCTGATATCACCATGCAGGCATATGACGCTTTCGACTGTGGACTGCACGAATAGCAAAATTCGGTCTCACTAGGAAGACGGAACACGACTTTCTTCTCCGCACAATCGATAGTAGCAGAACAAGTGCCAAGCCAGTCCCTTCCCAGAATGATATCGTAGTCCCCTATGTCCAGAACTATCGCATCAAGTGACAATTTTCTCCCTCCGATGCAAATGAAGCGATCTCGACAAACTGAATCGGCAGGCAAGCTCGTGCCTGACGGAGTACTGACGCTAAGCCTTAGGCCTAACGGGGTTTGAGTGAATCTATGTTCCCTAGCGAAGTTTGATGACACAAAACTGTGGGTAGCACCTGAATCAAATAATACTCGTGCAGGCACATTATTGAATAGCAACAAACCTGACACTACAGTGTTCAAGGCAATCGCCTCGTCCCTCGTCAAGGCATAGACCCGGCCCCCAGTGTTCGGATGACGCTCTTGTCTGCGCAGCCCGATTCGCTTGGGGTCCCTGAACTGAATTTTGCTATTCTGTACGGCGCTGGGGGACTCGGTTGGGACGATCAAGACAATCACGAGCATAATGGCCCAGCCGACCACAGTTGAAGCATCCCTGATTTTGATATTCGCTAGCCTGGTGCCCTGTAAGGTTGCATTTTGTACAGCGCTGCCCTTGGTTTTCCCCCTCATTGTTGCTCTGGCCGCCGCCATGATTTGGTCGCTTATTAGCATTGTTTCCACCTGTATTACCTTGGCGTTTGTGATAAGAATGTTGCATAGCGCCTAAGGTAATAGAAGGACATTGCGGTTCCAGGACAAGGGCATGGTTAAGGACTTCCCTCATCGTCTCATACTGCGGAGAAACTACGTGCACGTGGATAGAAGGTCGTAGGCCGCCTTCAAATCGTCTGGCTCGGCTTGCTGCATTGGGCAGATAAGAACTAGCAAACTTTGCCAACCGGTTGAATTCTGCGGCATACTGCTTCACCGCCATCGTTTCTTGTTGCAGTCATACAAAATCGTTCTCTTTTTGATGACGAATGGGTGGGGGATAAATTCTTCTTCGAATGTGCCACGGAAGGTGGACCAAGGGATCTTCAAGTCGTCATCACCCACCGAGAGCGATCTGCGGTGAACATCCCACCAATCGTGCGCATTCATCCGAAGCTGGAGTTGGGCGCAGGCGACTCGTTTGTCATCAGGTACTTCTAGGAGCTTAAAGTGATCTTCCAACTCGGCCAACCAATCTAATGCCACGACCGGATCCTCCGTCCCTCGGAAGGACGTGTTGTAGACCTTTTTGAAGTCAGCAAAGTCGAAGGCAATCACATCCTTCTTCTTTGCATTTTGGGGCACTATGACTTCGTCTGTTGCTGGCTCCACCGGTTCCGCTATTGTTGTTGCGGATTGGTTAGAAGCCATGGTCTGAACAATTTGCTGCAGAGCGTCCACCTGCTTCTGCTGGATCTCAAATCGTGCTTCTAGATTTTTCTCGAACTTGTCTTGTCGGGCCTCATCCCTCTTATGTTGTGTTTCTAACATTAGCATCATTCGTTCAACCGGATCGACAGAGGGCGCAGGCCGCTGGCTCTCGAAACTAGCCGAAGTGCCTGAAGTACTTGCATCAACTTGGCCCGTTGCTTGGGTTCGAGCCATTCCTGCTAAAACAAGTAACTTATATCAGTCTCATAGAGTATTACGGACTCACTGTATGGAACGTATCTCATTTTGCACCAATTGATTCAAGAGTTAACTCGGACGGGACAGGGTCATTTTTAGGCAAACTTTTCGACTCGAGATCAAAGGATCTAAAGCTTTGCTCTGATACCACTATGTCATGTCCTGATTTTGCCCAATCGATAATCGTCCCCAGGGCATGATGCCGTGCACGCGTAGGGCACGCGTGCACAAGACCTAGGCATAGTGATGATCTTTAGAACATATGCAACAGAGTACGCAAATAAGATAACACACATTGAGGCATAAAAAAGTTTCCTTTTTATTGATAATGAACATCTGTTTACAGACTCTTGACCCAAAACGAGAAGGATGCCACTGGGGCTTACAACTTGGATACAAAATAAGATAGTCGTTCCCATACATCACATCCTTTACTAAAACTTCAAAATAATACAACATAGACACCTGTCGGCGAAGCTATCGCCGTGCCACGGAGCCGCATATAAGGGTTGTGCCTGCTCCAAGTGCTTTGTACAAGCTTCAAAAGTCACGGACGGATTGCGTCAGATACTGGACTGGTTGGAGAAGGAAGAAGCTTCAGCTCCTCGCCGCGTCGCTCGGGCTTGGGGAACCTGCTGCAACGAGGGTCAGTACTATGAAAAGTACTGGTGAGGGCGAGCTAACCCAACTAACCAAATCCATTATTGTTCATATGAAGCATGCAATATTATTGTGGTCTTTCTATCTTGCCTTAGTTCAATTTACATGCAAGTATTGAATATATTCGATTTACGAAACAAACGTCTACCGTTAGGTAGCTTTTACCTTCCCGTCTGAACTGCCTGCATAATACTTACCATTTTCTTCCCTGCCACGAAGACATCATTAGTTTGAGCAAGCAATACAGAAATATATGAACATTGGGTCATGGCATATCTTTGCCACCGTGGACAATAGCTATAGTAAGCGGTGACCCTTGCAGCTCGGGTAGCTAGCCCCGCTACAAGGCCTCCTCCGCCTTACCCGTGCTAGTCTTGCTAGCGTAGCTATCCGAGTTCCACCAAGAACGAATCGGCCCCAATGCCCCGGTCGCCGTTGGCAGGAACTAAACCTTGTGCACAAGTTGTCCGACCGAACTAAACATTTACACCAAATTAAGAGATAAAGCATTCAGACCACAAGAATGTATACATCTACTTTAACATAGTGCATTGACATAGTCTTCCTGTCCAAGTGATTGCATTTCAATATAGTTTGCACATTACATTCATACAGTTATATAGAATAAGTTCTAGCTACAACTGAAGTATGAATATGTAAATACATAGCGGACAAGCACGCTTCAATGAGATCGTTTGAGCATTCTAAGTGACAAGCATTTCAATATATTTCAAGTTTAACTTATCTTCCTTTTTGACTCAGTTTCATTCTTATCATGATATCGTTGGAATGGGATACATAATGAGTCAATTATTATTAGAGTGAAGACTTGGCAGAAGGGTGCTAATCAAAATAAAGCCACTCACAAGTTATGGAAGTAGGAGAGAAAAGCTTTAAGACTCCGCACGAGCGTCGTCTATCCGATCACCTGCACGCACCAACAGATGATCAATATCCCCTTCTTCGGTCTCCGAGGTTCGATATAAAATTGCAAGATCCTAAGAACGAAAGCAATGAAATCCATCAAAACCGTTCAAGAAAACGCAAGTCATAAAACCAACAAGAAAGCAACCAAGCGGCACAAAAATGGGCAAGAAAACCAATACAACGGAAAGGCCCCTCCCGACTCTGCCGTCGAGTCCTTCCTTGAGGCACGATCCGTTAAAATATGGGACCTAATTTCAAAGAAATCAATCCATAACGAGCGAAGGATCTTGATTCAATCGGTCCCGTTCGGACGGTCTTAAGTGTTTCTTGGTCGCGCTCCCCTAATAGGGGGAACGGGGCATTACAACTCCCCCCCCCCGCACTTGTAGAACCACCACCACCACACGACACCTTCCCCGACCGAGCTTCCTACTCTCCTCCCCTCTTCCCGAGCTCCCTTCTTCCGCAACATCACCTACTCCGGCGAGTCAGCACCGTTGTAACTTCACCACCAGCCCCCTCCACCAGCACCACCAGCATCCTCGCCTTCGTCGTCGTCTTCGTCATCCTCGTCATCGTCGTCGTCACCTTCGTCATCGTCGCCTTCGTCGTTGTCATCGTCGTCATGGACACCGGCGTCATCCCCGTCGTCGTCGTACACGCACACAGGTTCGGTTCTCCCTCTCGCGTACACGCACGCGTGTACGTATTTGGTATATACATGTATGTATGTAGTATATGTATTAGTATAGGTAGGATTCGTATTTACATATACATATATATAGTGTATTTCTCTATTAATATATATGTATTCAACATATATATTAGTATATACATATTCATAATATATGTTAGTATGTATGTATTGGTATATATATATATATATATATATATATATATATATACACATATATACATGTATATAGTATATGTATTAAATTGGTACCTATATATAAATATAGTATATGTATATTTTCACTAGTATATATATATATATATATATATATATATATATATATATTCAGTATACATATTCTTTCGTATACATAAATATTGGTTGTTGTATATATAAAAATGTGGTATGTATATTTTTAAACATATATATATAGTATATAATTCTATTTGGTGTATATACACTTATACATATTTTTGTATGTAATTATTGTTATACATATATATATATATTATATTTAATTAATGATATATGCTAATTGATAAACGTACTAGGCGACCCGAGTGTAATTACGGATACTCCGTATTTACATTGACCTGTAACCCTGTAAATTATTAGGAGACTGCCATATGTACACCGACGTACTGGCGAGACCCGTATCATGGTCTGTCTGTCTTGCACCGTAATAATAGACGCGACACCCGCGCAATTAGACGTGCGCTTGACCTTAGTTGACCAGTGTAATACCTAGCGTAGCCCTGATTCAATGTATTTGTGATTGTGTTAGTGTAACGTCTGATGCAAGTATTATATTTATGATATATCTATAGGACTGTTGGATCATCCAGACGATACTCTGGAAAAGGACATTGGTATTGACAGCTAAGGACCCCAGGCGAGTACATTCTCTGATAGTTTCTTATTTATGATATTCTCTATGTTCATTGTATCTAGTGTAAATATCCATATTCTTGACACGATGGTTACACGGATTGGTATATCCGGATCTCGTCATGAGATATTATTTCTTGTTCATGGTGTATCTTGTACAAGTCTTATTTCATTGTTATCTTGTGCATGTACATACACTGATTTCCGGGGAGACTTGCTACCTTCCTAGGGAATCTCGTGCCATAGCGTACCATGGTTGGATATACTATACTAGTCGGGGGTGGAGAGTATTTTAGTGTAGATATGTGATCATACCCTTCATATACAAGTCTTGTTCACATGTTAGTGTTGGTCATACACCGCACGTATGACTAGCCAGGCCATTATTCCTGTACAAGTTCCCAAGCTGATCATATGTTAAAGCTAGTACTCACACACTTAGTCATAGTATTCTTGCTCATTGACATATTATTTCTTTCCTGTATTTATTTGCAGTATTTGCAGTATTTCCTTTATTATATATCTCTCGTACATATATATGCATCTTGTATATTTTCATCTATTTACTGCTATATAGTTTATATCATTGATATAGAACTGCTATTAGAGATGTATTTTGCTCCTTCCTGACTGAAAATATTTTTCTAGACTATGCCTTAGAGGACTGGTATCCAACACTTTATGGACCATAGGGAGAGTAGCTGCAGACTTGGACCTGGTAGTTCAGTTGTAATTTTGGGAGGTCTAGCCGGAATTACTAGTTATCTAGCTAGTTTCTTTTAGCAGTTTATTGGTACCGGATTTGTCTCCGGCATACTTTTTTGAGACTTGGATACTTTGTTGAGTTAGATTATTTCTATTTAGACTTGTATTATATTTTATTTATTTCTTCGATATCTTATCGTGCTGTAGTTATGTGATTGAGTATGTTGTTCATATTATATTGTGTTACTCCTTATGGAGTTGGATGCTCGTGTGAGATTATTTTAGATAGTATCATAACCTAGACAGCGTTCTACCGCCGATGTTGCAGCGTAGGCTGGACGTACCCACGTACTCGTGCCCAAATTTTGGGTGTGGGTCATGACAGCAGATGTTTGTACAACACCAGCAGTAACAACAGCAGAGAGGTGCGCAGCAGGGGCGAGCTTTCGCCATGGCAATTGAGGTGGAGGAGCCAGTCAGAGATGTTATTTCAGGTTCAGTCTATCTTGATTTTTTCAGCTCATGCTTTATTTGATTCTGGTGCTTCATATAGTTTCTTATCTATATCTTTTGCTTTGAAGCATCATCTCGAGACTGAACTATTGGCGAGAACTTGCAAGATCACGACCATGGGTGGCATTATCCTGGTCATTGATGGTTGCAAGGATCGGAGAGTCACATTGGGAGGCTGTGAGTTGAGCGTGTGCTTACTCGTAATGACACTTCCAAGTTATGATATAGTGCCCGAGATAGATTGGTTGAGTATACACCATGCTAGTATTGAGGCAGAGTTATGTTTAGACCGTCAGGAGAGCCAGAGTTTAAGTTTGCCAGAGGAGCTGTAGAGCAGAGAGAGGGAGTCTTCTGTAGAGCTTTGGTGGGAGAGGAGGAGTCGCCACATCCTTTGATAGCAGAGTTTATGGATATTTTCCCAAGAAATTATCGGGTTTGCCGTCAGACTGAGATGTTGAGTTCTCTATAGATTTAGTGCCAGGCACAGAGCCAATATCATATCACATTTATTGGGTTAACAACAACGAACTGGCAGAACTGAAGAAGCAGGTGGGTGAGTTGCAGGACAAAGGCTTCTTCAGATCCAGTTCCTCATCATGGGGTGCTCCAGTATTATTTGTACCAAGAAGGATGGGTCAGTACGCATGTGTATTGACTACAAAGATTTGAACAACCTCACTATCAAGAAAAAATACCTGCTGTCGAGGATAGATGATTTCTTTGATCAGTTGAGCGAAGCAAAGATATTTTCGAAGATAGACTTGAGGTCGGGTTACCATCTGGTGAAAGTAAAGAAGGAAGATTTTCCAAAGACAGCTTTCAAAACTCGGTATAGGCAGTTTGAGTTCTTGGTGATGTCATTTGGGTTGACCAATGCCCCGACGGTATTCATGAACCTGATAAATAAGGTGTTCTACCAGTATCTTGATAAGTGTATGGTAGTATTCATTGATGATATTCTGGTGTATTCGAAGACCCCAGAGGAGCATGAGTAGCACCTGAGGAAAGTTCTAGAGACTCTCAGGAAGAAGAAGCTTTATGGCAAGCATTCGAAGTATGAGTTCTTCCTTGACAAGGTTGAATTCTTTGGACATATGGTGACAGAAGATGGGATTTCAGTGGATCCGAAGAAGATATCAGCAATTGAGTCATGGTCTACCCCGAGTTCAGTGGTAGAGATCAGGAGATTTTTTGGATTTGTAGGCTATTATTAGAGATTTGTTCAGGACTTCTCTAGGATTGCAGAGCCGATGACTAGGCTGACCAGGAAAGACGTGGAGTTTGTCTGGACAGAGGAGTGTTATGTTGCTTTTGATATGCTGAGCTAAACTTTAAATGTGTACCAAGACTTTCATGTAAGCTTCTCAAATTTTTTGAATTAAATTAAGAGTTTCTGTCTGAAACTATGCTTACAGGTACTCAATGTTGACTAACAATTTGTCTCATATACATATCAGTTAATATTTAGTTGATTGACCCACTTGAAATGGTAGAAATCAAGCGAATTTTGTAAGTCTATCCACAATAACCCAAATAGCATTGGTAGACTTCTGAGTCCTTGGAAGTCCTTATACAAATTCCATAGTAATATGATCCTATTTCTAATCTGGTATTGGTAAAGGCTGAAGAAGTCCTGCAGTCCTCTGGTGCTCTGCCTTTACTTGCTGACACACTATGCATTGTGATACAAATCTTCCAATTTCTCTTTTCATTTTATGCCACCAAAATTTTTGTTTGAGATCATTATACATTTTTGTACTCCTTGGATGAATAGAATATTGAGAGTTATGTGCATCTGACATAACTTATGTTCTTAGATCTCCTTTTGGTAGACACGATCTCCTTTTGGTAGACACGATCTCCTTTTGGTAGACATAACTTGTGTTCAAAGCTCAATGTTCCATCTAGGTATTTACTTATCCCAGTCTGAAGTCGTATTTTAGTCTTCTTCCATAATTCTTATAATTTAGTATCTTCTTGTTGATTTGCTTTGATTCTCTCTACTAAAGATGACTGAATTTGGAAGTTAGCCCATGATCCTTTTGTCCTTGGATATATTGTCACTACCATATTTTTAGAATATTAGCATTTTGTCAATTTCATTATCTATATATATATTGTGTTTATATTTTAGATAATATGTATTATATGTATATTATAATTATTAATAATAATGGTTAGTGGACTAGACTTGATGTGACTATGGACTCAATACTAGACTAGTCACTTTTGGGACCCAACTAGTCATTCTCTTCATTAATTAGGAACTAGTTAAACCTCTCATTAGAATATAAAAATCCCTCCATTAATTAGATAACTCTTCATGACAAACCATATGGGGCATAATGGATATTGTGCATGGTTAGTGCATTTATTGTTCATGAAAACCCTAAGTTGAGTTCTTTCCCAAACCCCTTCATTCGTTTACCAAATTTTAGTAAATTAATCCCAAATCCCTCTTATTTTTCTCATCTAAGAGGCCTAGAAGCTTGGGTTTCAAGGAGCATTAGATAAGAAGGAGTTTGGCTAGAAAATCCTTGACTTTGCATTGGGAATCAATCTCCCAATAGGTGAATCCTCAAATCTCTCTTTTAAATTCCATTTTATTTGTTTTGTGGACCATTAGAAGCTCACCTATGGATTATGAATACCAATAAGGGAAGGAAATGAGTTTCTATTAGTTCCATTATGATTCCTTCATGGTGTTGTGTGCATATTTGGTGTTTTGTATTTATGGGTGTATTTTCTCCTATTTTTTATGACAACTAATAATATAGATATATATAATTATATTTGGTATCTATATATGTTATTAGTTGCATATTGGGGGTTTTGACATGAAGATTGGCTGTGTATCATGAGTATCATATTTGTGTACTCAAGGTGTTTGACAAAATGACCAATAGAGGGTGTAACCTTTTAGAGTGCTAATTTCATATGTTAGCGAATATATATATATATATATATATATATATATATATATATATATATATATATATATATATATATATATATATATATATATATTAGTATGCATATATATTTTGGTATGTGGATAGTGCTCCAAACTGCAATAGGTATTGATGCTGTTGTGGGAAGGAATTGGCCTGTGAGTAAGGAGTTAAGTGGGGGAAATTACTGCAGGTTCTGTTGTGCTTGATAGTATATACAGACTTGATAACATGTGCTTTGCAAAAGCAGTTGGTTGGCAGCAGAATTACTTCAAGTGCAGGTCCTTGTCTAGTGTATTAAAGGTTGGATTGGGCTCTTTCATGGTTCTAGAGTGTATTTTGCTTCCAGTCTGCTATGAGGGTGTTCAGGTAGATGATAGGAGCTCAGGTTCAGGTGGGTGTGAGTGTTCATGTATCAGTTGGGTTGAGTGTAGGAGTGTCTAGTGATTTGGGGGTTTTTGTGTGTTTGAATATTAGAGAGGGAGTTTTGTGTTCAGATCTTAGAGTATGTCAGTATGTGGAGTGGTGCAATATGCGGATGAGAATCAGTGAGGGGTGAAAATTTGGAGTAACTGATACTTGGTAGTCTCAGTGAGTGGATAACTGCTAAGTTATCGATTAGTATAGTGTGTTAGCTGTACTCAGTTAGAGGGGGGTGCAAGGACAGAGGTTTAATATAGGGTATCAGTAATTAGGTATCAGTGGAGGTTCAGTCAGCTAGGACAGTGTATTAGATGGGGACTGGGGTATTTGTGATATATTTGGTACCAATTGTGTAGGGGTATAAGTATTTGATACTTGAGAGTATCAGTGGGGTACAACGGGTAGAACTCGAGCAAAGAAAAGAAATACCAGTTGCTGCTCGAGGCAACAACTGCAGGAGGATGAAGCAACAACCAGAGCTCAATTATAGAATTTTAGATGTAGGGGTGTTCTAGTGTATAAGGGTTGTGTCGACTGCCTCGCATAATCGGGTATTAGGGGTATTATAGTGTATTAGGTATTTAGAGTATAAGGAGTTAACTTGTCATGTGTAGATGAGTGCTTGTGTGTCATGTGGGTTAGTGTGGTTAGTAGTAGGGTATTATTTAGAAGTGTAGGACCAGTGTGTGTTAAAGATTTCAGTGATTGCAAGGAGTGGGGAGAGTGGAGCTCGAGTGCATATAGAAATGCACTGATTATTCCAATAGTGCAATAAGTTTGGGAGTAGCTGGGAAGATAGGTGCAGTGGGTTCAGTTCCAACTGCAAGAGGGTGATGCAATGCTCGGGTCTCATACCTGGGCAATAACTTAAGAGTATCAGTAATGGGTGAGAGTGAGGTAGAGTATCAGGTCAGTAATATTGGATTGTGGTGTGAGGTTAAGTATGTGGGTAATGTGTTATGAGGACTGCACATAGTGTGCAGACATGGGGAGCCAGTGCAGGTGTTGGATATGTTAGTGTGTCAGTACACTATTTGGTCCAGGTGAGCTAGTACCAAGGCTGGTTTTAAGGAAGGGATACTTGATAGTGAGATAAGGTTAAGTTGAGTTTAAGTTAATGCATTAGCTAAGTATTAAGATACTCTATATAAGTATATAACTAAGGATATATGATATCAACAAGTTTAGATATTAGGCCTGAGGTTACGGTAAGGGTACTAGCCTATATATATATATATATATATATATATATATATATATATATATATATATATATATATATATATTAGTATTGGTTTGGGGTATTGGCTACAGTAAGTATATGATAGAAATATAGAGTATTAACTAGTATTAGTTAGGTATTAACTAAAATAGACTAATATACCTTGTTAAGATCTAGTATAACAATGTATTAACCTAGCTTGACTTCCAATACCTAATTTTGGCCTAGAAATCATATTTTACCCTAGTTAATAATCATTATCATTTCAAATCACTCATTGACACTTATAATTTATATTTAGGTCCTTGTTATTCTATTTTGGACATCGATCCTCACATATTGCTCAGGACCACAGGCGAATACATTCTCTGACAATTTCTATTAGTTTTTATCATTACTATGATTCTAGTTGTAGTGTATACTTAATTCCAACATGGTGGATACACGGGCTAGTATCATAGATACCTGTCATGATGAGTCATGATTGGATCATCGTAGTATTTGGGGACGGGAAAATATTAGCAAGTTATGTGAACATACTTCACTTTAGATGCATCATAGTTCACCCCACATATCACGTAGGGTGTAGTCTGACCATATTATATGCCTCATATCCTGTTATATATATTAGCCTGACTCTTGATCGCATTATAGCTTACCTGATGGTTAGCTTGACCTCACATGTATCATAGCCAATCATATATAACAAGTCTGATCTAGTCCCAAACCGATCACATATTAAACTAATATTTTAAGGCACTTAGACAATATTTCTATTCTTTATTCCAGTATATTCATTGCTAGTATTCACATACATCTGTTTCACTGCTAGTTTTCCTCTATGATGATTACATGTCTCTCTAGTTTTTCTTACATTCCAGTATATTATTCCATCATGTATTTTTTTACACTTCTTTATAGTTTTTATTAATATAATTGGAATTATTGTTAGTGTTTGTGCTTCACTCTAATCCTGACTGGATAATATTTTTCAGAGGATCTTGATGACTTCTATCCCACTTATTATGGTCTAGGAGTAGATAATTTTATCCAGGAGCTTCTAGAGTAGCCACTCCATATAGAGGAGACACCACCCGCAGTTGCTTACTTAGCACATAGTTTATTTATGTATTGAATTATTCCAAACTTTGAGACTTGAGTTGTATTATGTTGAGACTTATATTACGTTGAGATAGCTAGACTCTTATACTCTAACTTGTTTGAGTTATATATTTTTTGCCTCTGTTAGTTCTTACATCTTTATCGTGCCATTTACATTTGTTATAGTTATTGTGATTGAGTATATTGTGAGTTGATGATTATATATATATTTATTGTCCTCCATCTGGAGTTAAGATACATTGACATATTATGATATCATATATTGTGTGAGTTGTTAGATAGCTATTTTGACCTAGACAACATTCTACCGTCGATGCTGCGGTGTAGGCTGGACGTACCCACGACTCATGCCCAATTTTCAAGTACGGGTCGTGACATATATAATTTTAATTTCCATTTTTCTTAAATCATCAAAAAGTTCTTTTTTTGTGTTCATAAAGAATGTTGTAGGTCTTCTACTTAATGCATCTGCTACTTTGTTTGCTTTGCCTAGATGATATTTTATTTTAATATCAAAGTCTTTAAGTAGCTCTAAGAACCTTCTTTGTCTCATATTCAACTCTTTCTGGGTGAATATATATTTTAGACTTTTGTGGTCAGTAGATTTTAACTCTTTCACCATATAGGTAGTGCCTCCATAATTTAATTACAAACACTACTACTGCAAGCGTTAGATCATGTGTTGGATAATTTCTTTCATGTTGCTTCAGATGACGAGATTCATATACTATAACTCTTCCATGTTGCATTAGTACACAATCCAAGCCTTTATGAGAAGCATCGCTATAAATTTCATAACTTCCATATCCATTTGGTAAAGCAAGAACAGGTGATATAATAAGTCTTTCTTTCAATTCTTCAAATGATGTCTGGAATTTTTCTGTCCAGATAAATTTCTTATCCTTTCGTGTCAAACAGGTTATAGGTTAACAAATCCTCGAGAATTTTTTCACAAATCTTTTGTAATATCGTGCTAACCCTAGAAAGCTTTGAATTTCTCCTATAGATTTTGGTACCGGCCATAATTTTACTGCTTCTACTTTTCTTGGATCAACTAAAATTCTTTCATCACTTATGATATGGCCAAGAAAAGATATACGGTCTAGCTAAAATTCATATTTGCTAAGCTTCTCGTATAATTGTTTTTGTCTCAAAGTTTGAAGTATTATCCGGAGATGTTCTTCCTCATTATTGAAATATATCAAAATATCATCGATGAATACTATGTCAAATTTATCCATGTATTGATAGAATATATGATTCATAAGATCCATAAAAATTATAGGAGCATTTGTTAATCCAAAAGGCATAACTAAGAATTCATAATACCCATATCGGGTTCGAAAAGTAGATTTTGATACATCTTCTTTCTTTACTTTACTTGATGATAACCCGACCTCAGATCAATTTTTGAAAACACTTGTGCTCCTCTAAGTTGATCAAATAACTCATCAATTCATCAATTTTTGGTAATAGATATTTGTTCTTGATTGTTACCTCATTCAATCCTCTATAATCAATGACCAGTTGTAATGTGTCATTTTTCTTCTTAACGAATAAAACTGGTGATCCCCAACTTGAAATACTTGGTTGAATAAATCTATTAGTCAACAATTCTTTTATTTGTTTATTCAACTCTGCTAATTCTTCTTTATTTATATAATAAATTTTCTTTGCTACTAGTGTAGCTTCAGGAACTAGTTTTATAGTAAACTCTACTATTCTGTCCGATGGTAATTCGGTTAATTCATCAGAACATACATACTTAAATTCAGATACTATCATTGTGAATTGTTCTTCTTCAATGTTTTGGAATACTCCTCAAATTGGCAGCCTAAGATCTTTAATCTTCTCTGTTTGATCTTCCTTATGATCCCAAATAAATTCAAGTATTTCTCTTCCTAGAAGTTGAATCGTAACCCTTCCTTGACCACAATCTATATTAGCTACTGTTAATGTCAGCCTGTCCATTCCGAAGAATGTATCATAATTGATCATTGAAAAAAAAACAAAAGTCTTACTCGGAATGATACACCTCCAATTCTATCTGGACGAGCTTTACATATATGATTGACTTCCACCAAACCATTTTTCGGTAAAATTCTAAATTTCATAGGTAAACCCAAAATACTATAATACCATTACTTAAAAATGAATACGGATAAAATGAATAATTATATAAAAGCAAAATATCATATTTAAAGGAACTACAAATTTTATTTACAAAAAATATATATGATACAGAGCTACAAAGATACACATCTACTATTTACATCTGCTGTTATACAAAAATGAACTCCATCAGACAAAAAAAAAAATCCTTATTTATATATTAAACACAAACTAGTCTTATATACATACACCCTTCCTACATAGTAGTCTTATTTACATAACCATCTCGTATGATCCCTAGATATCTTTTTCCTCTAGAAATGTATCAGCCTAATCTTAACGATAGTTATTTCAGGATAATGCTCCCTCCTAGTAGCATACCATTACAATCATCCATTTCTACTGATTATTGAGCCTTGATAATTATATGGTATAGGACCATGTATATATCCTCGCCAACTTGATAGCCATCTTTATGTAAACCCCCTCATTTGTTTTTATAGATAGACGAATTATGGGTTAGAAAATTTTGGTTTAGCAGCAAGTATTTGAGGTTTAGAATTAAGATTTTGGCAGAAGTCTGATTCTTTAATTAAACCCTTGGTGCACTCTACCGTTGTTGCAATATTTGGAGCCCAACATCAGCCCATAATTTCCAACAAATTATTGCATTCTAGATTTGATACGCCAATTTAGCGCTGGACTTTTCTGTCACTCAAAATTATAATCCCTTGTGCCCTAATTTAATTGCACAACTTCCCGTATCCAAAATCCATTATTTAATCCAGTATCGCGTACCTTTTTCGTTGCCATCCATTTTGAGACACAAACTCAACCCGTTGAGCCAGACCAATTAAAGGGTCCAAGACTGACACCAAGCCTACACCTTTTATGACTTTTGTGTTACTCCCAATTGAGACCCCATGTGCCCCCATTTAATTTAAGAGCACATGAAAATTTATTCTAATTAAATTGGGGATACCAACTTTGACTAATCCTATTTTTAATCCCAACTTAACCCAATGTCCCATGAATTAAGCCCATACAGAACGCACAACACCCCCTCATCCTACAAAACATCAAACACCAATTCTCCTACAAATTTCTCATTATTTCATGTGTCGGTACAAATACCCAAATTTAGGGGCTAATGTGCAAAGGTTGCACTATGTGGCAACACCCCATTGGTTCAAGCCAAATGGAGAAGCCCTCCATTCTTTGACTAGTCAACAACCCTCTCCTTGGAATGAAAAATCCTCCATGATCAATCCTAGCCATTCATTCTAATAGGGAGCATCATCACCACACACTCCCAATCACCATTCCCTATAAATTGTCTCCTCATACACTCTTTCCCAAGCAGGCCCTAATCCACAAACTTGGGAAACCCCCCACTCTCTCTTTCTCCTCCCTCCTACACATGACCGTAGCCTCCTTCTTCCTTTTCTTCTTCTTCTCCTCTTCTTCTTCTCCTCTTCTTCTTCCTCTCCACTTCTCTTCCCTTGAGAAACCTACTTCTCCTCCGGCCTTAACTCCGACCACTCCTTCTCCCCCGGCGAGCCTGCACCTCCAGCAACTTCTCCACCCGCACCATCACACGCCACCAGCACCATCACTCCCGCTGCCTTCACTACCTCTGGCGGCCCCTATATCACCATGAACCACCACCCGCACCACTGTAGATCCCCCCTCGGCCAACACTCCATAAGCCGACCACCTCCTCCTTCTCCTTTGGTCTCTATCACCTATCTCCGGCCATCACCCACTCCATCACCATCACCGCCCCACTTCCTTACATCTCCACGTCGAACCACCATAGCTCCAGTCATTCCCCCCACAGCCTCTACCACTCCCTCGGCCGGCTGCCACCCCCCTGTGGCTTCTTCAGCACCTTACCATCACCACCACCATCTCGGCCACTCCACCACGACCCTCATCCGGCCAACTTCCCTCCGGCCACCCTGCTTCTCATCATCACCATCAATACCACTACTACTCCGGCCTCTCTATCGACCAACCTCCCCGCGGCCACCACCCGCAGCACCACCACCATTCCCTCCGGTCGACTTCACCATCAACACCCCCATGACCTCCCCCTCCGGCGTATCGCAACCGGCTAGCATCACCACCACATCGCCAAGGTGAACACCCCCTCCTTGTAGTATAACCATGTCACACCCCAGTCCTAAAATACCGAGGGACTAGACACGTGGCAATGGCCAGCAGCACATACTGATGGACAAACCCAATTTAATGGATCCATCAGGGCGTACTTAAGCTGTAAAATAAAGTCTACGACAACATGACACAACTAATCTCATCCATACAAGATAAATATGATCCACAGAAATAAGAAATGTAAATCATCAACCAGTCTCAACAAAGTACTTCGGGGAACAACCCGATAAAATCTAATACAATGGTTCAACAGACCAAAATATAAATGACTGAATAAACTAAATACTGAGCATGAAACATAGATGCTCAGAAAAAGTCTTCAGTTAACACCTCATCCTCGGGTGTCGGTACAACTCCTGTATCAGCTCCTGCTGCTGTCCCGTATACCTCGAGATATATCTCGTATGCAAATCCTGGGGACATAATCTTGATCCAGGTCCTCAGGGGACAAAACAAGGTACAAGATAATACAAGCCATAAATAATGCAGTGCAGAAAATAATAAAATAAATGGGGTAAGTATGTAACCATCTATGTAAAATGCAAGTGAGAGCATCACTAGTACTCAGGCTGAGCCACTACAAGCTCTGTGTCGGGGAGCCGGTAGCAGTAATAACAAGTAATGTGTCTAGCTCTGCTGGAGAGTCTACGACCTCACAATAGTAGTAGATATATATAAAATAGCCTGCAGCCTGTGTGTCTCTCCCCACCCAATGTAACCACACGTCTCGTGTCCACAACGTCTCATGTACATGTCACGCAAGATCATAGCTAATGCAACAAGTTATATAATATCTAGGAATATAATGTCTATGTCATAAACCTGTATCCTATACAGAATTACCATGAATATCTCAGGAAGATTCTGTCTCATGAATAGTGTCAAGTGTCCTGGGTTATAGTGTACTTGATAAGCCAAGTACGAGAATGTAAAGGGTCACGAATGTCCATCTCTAGGTGACGTTACACAACTCTGCGTACAGTGTTGGCACCCGACTAATAATCGGACGCTAAGTAAGTCACACGGTCCTAGGTCAAACATGCAGAATAATATAAATAAATCAAGGAAAATATGTAACAAGACTGCAAGTTTTGGCAAGGTATACTTGCCTGGGGTTTGAATACCAACAGTTGTCCCTGTATCAGTGGATCCTGCAGGTACTCCTCCAAAAGCTGTAATAAATATCACCAACAGTCTCAGAAAATATCAAATAGCTAGAAACGCCTGTCCTTAAGTCCAATTGGGACACAGGGGCAAAAATGACAGTTTCTGGTCAAAGCGGGGTCCACATGTGGGCCGCTTTGCACCAAAAAATGTGTCAGGGTCAAAGGTCTCCAAATTCCTCAAACTTAGTGTCAACAAGTCAGGAACGACGACACGAACCCAACGGAACTTCCAGAATTGGATTCCGATGAGCCGATCACAAAATCGCCCGTCAAGTGGAGCCGCGGGGCCCACGATACGCAATTTTGTCAACGTTCTCAGAATCGAACCAAACTGGCGTCACAAGACCTGCGTATTGCTACGAGTCCGATGGTGCAAGTTTTGTTTCGATCCGACATGTGTACACAAAGTCGCGACGTGTTCCAGAACAGGCGGATACGGGGCATTGTCGGCGGATACGCGTTGATTCTGGTGTGCACGCACATCCAAATCAACTTCTATGAAATCCAGCACGTCCGTACCGACGGCGTGCACATTTCGGTGAAGACCGCGTGCGACCAAGTTGTCCCATTTTGCGGGGCGCACTCAGTTCCGGGGTGAAACAGGCGTTGGTTTTCCTATTTTTGGATCGCTGTTTGCGATCACCACAGGACGCGACGCACCGAGCGGGTTACACGGGCATCGAGAGGGTTATACAGTCTACGCGACACAACTGACGGAACAGAAAATGGAATAACGAGGAGAGAGAATGGATTGCCTGAACAGGGCTCCATGGAACGAGAATTTTTCGTGTCCGGGTGACTGTTTCGTGTCCTAGTTCAGCCGTGTCCGGTCTGAGAGCTGCTGTGGCCCGTGTCCTCTGTGTCGGAGCTAGGACTACGCTGGTCGTGGCCGAGCTGGGAGAGGGCGGCCGGGCTAGGGTGTTGCTGGGGGTCGACGAGGTCCGATCGAGGGGTTCGATGGGGGAGCGGCGGAGTCATGGTGGTGCCGGTGGTGGAAGATGAAGGAGATGGGGGCTCGGGGTGGCTAGGGCTCAGGCGGCCTTGGTAGAGCCCGGGCGGCGAGGTTCGAGTCGAGCGGGTTGTCAACAACTAGGCGGAGGGCGGTCGACTGAGATGGTGGCTGGGGAGTCTGGTCGAGGCGGAGGAGTTGGGGACGGCGGAGGAAGGCTGTGGAGGCGGTGACAGGCGGAGGTCGGCTGAGATCTGGAGGAAAAGGACGACAGAGATGAGTTATGGTTCTGGCTAGGGGAGTTCGTCGGGGCTGAGCTACGGGCGGATGAGGAGATGAGAGAGAGGGTTTTGCGGCGGCGGGCGCGAACGTCGAGGGGTTTTTAGGGGGCCGGAACAGTATTTCCGGATAGATTGGGAATTAGGGTTTCGGTTAGGGTTTTGGGTCCGGGTCGGGTTTGATTCAGATCTGACCCGACCCGTTAAGGCTGGGTTTATTTCGGTTCGGTTTGGGTCGGTTTGGTTTGGTTTAATTCCAATTAAACCGGGTTCAGTCAGGGTTTAATTCGGTTTAGTTATACATTGGTTTTTAGGGCTTTAAAAATATTTTCGGAGTCCAATAATTTCACAGAAAATTACCCTATGTCCGGTTTTCCATTTTACACCATAAAATATTATTTCCATAATATTTTAATATTAATTAACATCATTTAAAAAATCTTTTAATCACAAAATATCTTAGTTTTAATTCCAGAAAATTATTCAAAAATGTTTAAAAATATTCTGAAAAATTCGGGTTTTGACAATCTACCCCCCTTATGAGGATTGCGTCCTCCCAATCGAAGAATAAACTACTAAAGGAAAGAATTATGGAAATTACAAGAATGCTTAGGTTATACCTGCATCCACGAATAAGTGAGGATAACGCTGGCGCATAATATCCTCCCGTTCCCAGGTCGATTCACCAGGAGAGTGATGTTTTCAAGCTACACGAACCAGTCTAATTGTCTGTCCTCGCAATGTCTTCTCACTGATGTCGATTATGCCAACTGGTTGTTCTTCATATCTCAAGCTAGGGCCCACTGCAATCTCAGAATGATCGACTACATGACTTGGGTCAGTCACGTACCTTCTCAGCTGTGAGACATGGAATACGTCATGCACTCCCTCTAAGGATGAAGGTAATGCAAGACGATAAGCCACCTCACCAATGCGCTCCAGAATATCAAATGGCCCGATGTACCTTGGACTCAACTTGCCTCTGCTCCCGAATCTAATAGTACCTCGAGTGGGCAAAATTCTCAAGAATACGTGCTCTCCTTCTTTGAACTCTAGGGGACACCTGTGTGTATCAGCCCAATGCTTATGTCTGTCCCGAGATGCTCGAAGATGATTCTGAATTTGTTTTACCTTCTCCACTGTCTGTATTACCAATTCTGGACCCAGTATTTGACGCTCACCAACGTCACTCCAGCATATTGGCGATCTGCACTTTCTACCGTATAATGCCTCGAATGGTGCCATCTGAATGCTGGCCTGATAACAGTTGTTGTAGGAGAACTCCACCAAGTGCAAATGATCTTCCCAAGATCCTCCAAAGTCTAGCATACACTATCGCAACATATCCTCCAAGATCTGAATCGTGCGCTCCGATTGACCATCTGTCTGTGGATGGTAAGCTGTGCTGAATTTGAGTCTGGTGCCAAGACTCTCTTGCATGCTTTGCCAAAAATATGATATAAATCTTGAATCTCGATCCGATACAATACTAACTGGTACTCTATATAATCTTACGATTTGTCGTATATACTTGTCTGCTAGTACCTCTGTGGACTGTCCAACTCTAAATGGCAAGAAATGTGCCGATTTAGTGAGTCGATCCACGATAACCCATACCGCATCTTTTCCGCTGGGGCTCCTTGGAAATCCTGTGACAAAATCCATAGTGATATGTTCCCACTTCCATTCTGGTATAGGAAGCGGCTGTAACATACCTGCAGTCCTTTGGTGCTCGGCTTTTACTTGCTGACATACTAAATATTTCGCCACAAATCTTGCAATCTCCCTATTTATTCTATGCCACCAATAATACTGTCTCAAATCTCGGTACATCTTGGTTCCTCCTGGATGAACAGAGTACATGAAGCTGTGTGCTTCAATCATTAACTCCTGTCTCAATTCTCCATTTGGAACATACAAGCGATTTCCGCGCGTCAATGTCCCGTCTTCATGTATGCGAAGTTCCGTCTGCATGCCTACTTCTGTCCTCTCTTTAAGTCTTCGAAATCTAGCATCCGTGGGCAATGCCTCTTTAATCCTCTCCACAAGTGATGACTTAACTTCGAGATTAGCCAGCAAGCCACTCTGTCCTGGTAAAACAACCTCTATCTGGAGCTCCTGTAGATCTTTCAATAGCTCAGGCTGCATCGTCAAGAAATAAGCTGTAGGCTTCCTGCTGAGCTCATTTGCTACGACATTTGCCTTTCCCGGGTGATACTGCAGATCTATATCAAAGTCTACCATCAATTCAAGCCAACGTCTCTGTCTCATGTTGAGCTCCTTCTGAGTATATACATACTTCAGACTCTTGTGATCAGTAAAGATGTCTACCTTCTCTCCATAAAGATAGTGCCTCCAAATCTTCAGTGCAAATATAACTGCTGCTAGCTCCAGATCGTGCGTTGGGTAGTTCTTCTCATGGACCTTTAACTGTCTCGATGCATAAGCAATAACTTTGCCATGTTGCATCAAAATATATCCTAGTCCACTACCTGACACATCACTGTAGACAACAAAATCTCCTGACCCTGAAGGAAGAGTCAAGACAGGTGTTGTTGTCAATCTTCTCTTCAGTTCTTCAAAGGCCTTCTGGCAGTCTTCTGTCCATGTAAACTCCTGGTCCTTACGTGTCAAGTTCGTCATAGGCTCCGCAATCCTTGAGAAATTTTCTATAAACCTCCGGTAATATCCAGCAAGTCCGAGAAAACTTCTCACTTCTGCAACTGATGTGGGTGTAGGGCAAGTTTCTATTGCAGCAACCTTCTTCGGATCAACTAAAATTCCTTCTCCTGAGATAATATGTCCCAAGAAAGGCATTTTATCCATACAAAACTCACACTTACTGAGTTTGGCATACAACTTCTCCTGTCTCAATGTCTCTAACATAATTCTGAGATACTCCTCGTGCTCTTCGTGGCCCTTGGAATATACTAGAATATCATCAATAAACACAACCATAAATTTATCCAAGTACTGATGAAAAACTCTGTTCATCAAACTCATAAACACAGCTGGCGCGTTGGTTAAACCAAACGGCATTACTAAGAATTCATAATGTCCATACTTGGTCCTAAAGGCTGTCTTCGGTATATCCTCCTTCCTTACTTTAATCTGGTGATAGCCGGATCTAAGGTCAATCTTCGAGAATACCCTAGCACCACTCAATTGATCGAATAGACCATTAATGCATGGTAAGGGATACCTGTTCTTAATGGTCACAGCATTCAGTACCCTGTAGTCAATGTACAACCGTACTATTCCATCCTTCTTTG
The DNA here is from genome assembly GCA_036927795.1 of Iris macrosiphon. Taxonomy (NCBI): domain Eukaryota; kingdom Viridiplantae; phylum Streptophyta; class Magnoliopsida; order Asparagales; family Iridaceae; genus Iris; species Iris macrosiphon. The sequence goes on from JAYESA010000018.1 coordinate 126,971,307, forward strand.
GTACAAATAATATGGGTGCTCTCCAAGGTGAAACACTGGGCCGAATAATACCTTTCTCCAAAAGATCATCAACTTGTTCCTTTAACTCCACTAACTTCTTAGGTGCTAGCCGATATATTGATGAAGTGATAGGCTCTGCTCCTGGAGTTAAGTCTATTATGAATTATATTTCTCGATCAGGCGGTAAACCTGGAAGATCATCAGGAAATACATCCACAAACTCTGATATGACTCTTGGGTAACCTGTCTCCCCTTCTTCAGATAGTATCCTAAGAGTAGGCTGAACTCCTTGCTCTACAGCTCCCCGAAGAAACTCAAATTCTGGATGTCCAGGCGGTCTAAATATAACCCGTCCAAGTCGGCAATCAAGAGTCGCATGGTACTGACTTAACCAGTCCATACCAAGTTCAACATCATAATCCGGCATAGAAAATATCAGAAATTGAGCTCGCATCTCTCTTTCACAGACTACTACCGAACATCATCCACAGACGTCACTAACTGGGATAATTCCACCTTCCGTAAGAATTCTCTTAATCTTCGGAAGGGGTGTGGTAGCTACTCTATGGGTGGCTACAAAGCTAGCTGCTATAAATGAAGGCGAAGTTCCAGAATCAAATAAAGCTACAGCTGGTAATGAAGCTACTAAAATAGTACCTGCGATAACCTCTCCTGCAGTAGCTTCCTCCTCAACAGCCAATACAAATGCCTGTCCTCGTCCCTAAGCTGGACCTCTCTGCTGCTGAGCCTGCTGAAATAGTGCTGCCTGTGGTGCTAATGGTGGTCTCTACTGATATCCTCCTGGAGCTGGTGGTCTGGCTCCTCCAACTTTTGTCTGCGGTGCTCCCGCTGCTGGATAAGCTGGCCTTGGTGCAGGTAAAGCTAGTCTCAGTGTTCCCTCTCTGAGTTCAGTGCAGTCTCTGGATAGATGCTGGTTGGATCCGCAAGCCAGGCATAGTTCCAACTTGCGTCTGCATTCACTCTCAATGTGACCTACCTTGTCGCAGTGGTAACCAGTAGGAAGAGATATGGCCCTGCGTGCTGCTCTCTCTGGTATACTCCTCTGGGATCGTTTTGCAGAATCCCCCTGTGATGTCCTGGATGGTGCTGATGTGATTGGCCTCTTCAGATTTGACTCCCTTCTAGTGACACGCTCCATGCGTCGTGCCGCAGCAAGGACGTCGGTGTATGATATAGGTGCAACAGATCCAATCAACCTCTGGAGCTTGAACTTCAGTCCGTCAAAGAACTTTTCAGCCTTCTCTTCTTCTGTAAGAATTAGAGAAGGGGCGATGTCACGCCCCAGTCCCAAAAATACGTAGGACTAGGACACGTAAGCATGCCAGCCGCATGGATATGGCAACTCCAATAATGGAAACCAAATCCACACGTACGCTGTTTTATGAATATCAAATCCACAAGTGGTGAAACTGTAAAACAAGTCACAGGGTAAAATCTAAATCTCATCCACCAAAATCATATAGAGATAAATAATCAGTATCTATGAAACTAGATCTCAACAAGAAGTATCTAAGGATGATAGTTGGGTGGAAACAAATCCACTACCAACTCAAATGGAAAAAGTAAATACAATATAAGTACAACTCACTCAACAATATAAGCACCAGCTACCAATCACGGCTCGAAGAGAAGACATCCACAAAGCTTCTATATCCTTCCACATCTGTGCTCCTGCAAATACTCAAAAACAGGTACACCTGGCAGCGGACCAGGTCCTCAGAGGGACATAACAAGTATACATAAACACACGCCAATAAAGTACTGAAATAAATATCCAAAGGGGTCGCCTAACCGTCTAAAGTGAATGCAGTTAAGAACAACTTTCCCCATAAGTGAGCTATCTGGCTGAAAACTAGAATTTGGCATGGTTCTCTTTTGAAGATCCAGGGGCCTAAAAGGCACGTCGTCTTTTGAACGCCGGTGGCCCGCCTGATAGTACATAATATATAGTGGTCATCATGACCCGTATCTCCAGCGGAGAATCCGGGCGTACAGGAGAAAAAGTGTAAAGGAGCTCAAATGCGGTACTTGTTGTTCTCCCCATCCAATGCTCTAAGCATTTCACATCCATGACACAATAACACCTCTAATAACTGCCAAGTCTACTAGCATACAAAGTTTCTAACGGCAGCTATTCCTAACGCACGGCCCATACGTACAGGAGGCCAGACCTGTCACACAGTCCGTGATCTATATGAGACTCACACCCGTGTAACATCTGTGTCACGGCCAATGAACCTAATGATACTACATGATAAAGGGGTAGTCTCATAAACAGGGTCAATGTAAATACATAAATAAAAATATATCGCGACGACACCGTCGCGTGCATTTTATATAACAGTTAAAATATATGAACTAAAGATAAAAAATAAAGATGCATGCAACATATGGAATAAAAATAACAGTACAATGGCAAGGTATACTTGCCTGGCAAGAAGCTGCAAAGTGTCACGTCCAGATGTCCAATACACAGGACCAGAAGCTATGGCCTCAGAACAAATGTCTTCGGATGCTGAAATAGATATCACCAACATTCCCAAAATAAACAAAATAGCTAGAAAGCACATCCCTTTCGTCCAATTTGGACACAGGGGCAAAACGATAATTTCGGGCAAAAGTGGGATCCACGTGTGGCCCACTTTGCACCGAAAAGCGTGCCGAGGGTAACAGTCTCTAAATGGGACAAACTATGGGTCAAATAACTCTAAATTTCAATACGAACCCAACGGTATATCCAAATTTGGATTCCGATGAGCCGAACAAAATTTGGTCCAAAAAGTCAACTGTGGGGCCCGCCAAATGGCGATCTGGTCAACCGTCTCAGAAATACGTGAAAATTGGGTCACAGGACCAGCGCGTTACCACGAGTCCAGTGGCGCAAGTTTTGTCGCAATCTGACAAGCGTGCACAAAATACGCGCGAGTTCCACAAAAGTGGCGACACGAAATGTGTCCGCGAATACGGTCTGATTTCGGCGCGCACACGCGTCCGAATCAGTCTCCACAAAATTTCACGTGTCCGGTTATGCTGCGTGCACCATTCGGTACACTTGGCACACGGCGGGGCGGTCCCGTTTGGCGGGGCGCGCTCCGTTTTCCAACTTTTGGAAAACCGGAAAAAGTGGGTGCGTACAGTTTTGTAACGAATATAACTATGTCCACAGCAACTATTAGCCTAGGGTTATTTTACAGAAATTAAACTAGGTCAGGTATTCTACAGGTATCAAAAAGAATCACCGAATTCGGATCTCTGTGGTGGGAGATACAAACTTGGCAATACGGGTGGTCATTCTGGAATTCTGCGATTCCAGAATTCTGTCTGTCCGTTCATTTTGGACGCTGATTTACACCTAGGGGCGCACGTTTTCCGAGGTTGGCTATAAAACGAATATTGGAGAGGGTTAAGGGATGATCATACCTATGAAAATGGAACAGCGTTTGGTCGAGCGAGTCAACGGAAAAACACGCCGGAGTGAAGGTGCCTCGATTGGGAAACTGCAGGATGCGAGGTCGGCGTCGACGGGATGGTTGGATGGCTTGGTGGGGCTTCTCTGGCTGCGGTGACGGCTCTAGATGGGAAGAGGAGGTCTGGAGTTTTAGGTTAGGGTTTTGGAGAGCTAATATATATATATATTATATATAATTTGGAGAGAGGGTTAGAGAATAGGTTCGGTCCGCAAAAGGGAGGGGGAGGCCGCGCGCACTGGGCTGTGGGAAAGTGGATGGGAAGGAATGCTAAGTGATTTGTTTTACACGTTGCTTTAGAATAGTTGGAAAGGGGATGTGCTGTTGCTGGGCTTAGGGAATGTTAGCTTGTTTCTTTAGTTGCCTTAAGTTATTATTATTAGTTATTATTAGGTATTATTAGTAAACCTTATTTAATACTTTAATAATATTTTTTTTACTTTCTTTTCTTTTTCTTTTTCTTTCTAAGTATATATATACATATATATACTTGTATATACATATATATTATATATACTCATAAAAAAAATTCATGGATTAGAATAATGCACACCATTTGGCTAGCAACTGCTTAAGGGGTCTCCTACATAGAATAAATTTCGAAAAAATTCCTGTTGGTCCCATAAATTATCCAAGTGCCCGAACACCTAACATAAAAATTATTAAAAATCTAATTCTCCTATTTAGACCTAATTACTACAATTTAAATAATAATTAATAAATAAAGGGTATATACGATTTCTAGGAAGGGGGTTTTACATTCTACCCAACTTATAAAAATTTCGTCCTCGAAATTAAAATTAAGCCACGATAGAATGCAATGATGGTATAACATTTGCATTGTTTAAAAGGCAAGGCTAGGTTTAAAGGGGTGGGCGATGTTGCACGTTGCACATCCCGAAAAAAAGAAAAATCATGGAAAAATCCATATGAGCAAAAAATAGGTTTCTTCATGTGTCATGTCCAATGGTGTGGTCACATAAATGCTCTTTTGCATAAAAGCGTCCAACAATTGGAAAATTGCACAAAGATGAGGATTGGCTGATGGGCATGTCTAGGATAAGATTGTAGAATTTATAGGAAGGCAGTGGCTAGTGGCTTGCTCCATTTATCGAAGCAATGGTAAGGCGCTAAGTGATATAACTATTGTAAAATTAAATAAAAAATACTGTGTTCTACTTCTAACTGGGTTCAAGCTAACCTTAGTCTCACTAACTCAGCCAAGTAGGTCAAATTTTGGGTGAGGGGTTCACAATCTGCCGAACTTAAACAATGTCGTCCTCAAAATTGAAATAAGGCAGAATCGGTTAATCCTTTATGTACAATAAGGTAAGTCAGTCGCAATCTTCTTGCGATAACTAAAATCCTAATCATATCCATTGTAATCACTTCTAGGTTAAGATGACCACTGCTCCAATCAAAATTTAACCTATGGTTATCTCTTCTCTCCTTGTTTCAAATTATCCATATCCACATAACGTCTCCAAGATTTACATACGCATATAACTTTTACCTCATGATCTCTAACTATCATAATTTCCTTTAGAAGTGGTTTGAGTCCAATATATTCCCATTTTCACTTATAATTTTTTTTTTTTGCCTCAACTCTTTAAATTCCATTCACATCCTCATTATTTCAAATAGGTCGTCCAACCAAAATTTTAATTCTTAATTCAAATCACCAAATTAAAAAATAATTTAAATGCAGTCCACCAATATTTAAGTCTGAAATTCTATATTTATCCTCTAAATCCAAATTGGTGATTCTACCTTCATTGTTCAAAATTTAACTCATGCACTTAAGGTATAAATATTGGGTCCTCAATATCAATTCATTAATCCTCATCATCTTAGTCATTCTTCTAAATCTCTCAAAATTAAAATGGCTTGAACCTCTCCCAATCTAATCTTACTCGATCACAATCTAAAAGAAATTTCTCTCGAGCTGACAATACACTGCTATCCAACTTAGAATTTACCCATCTATCACATAAGGCCATATACCTTAAGAGAGTATTCCTTAATATGTTTACTCAAGTCATTCAATCCTCGAAACTTCAACGCCGATCATATCACATATGATATGTCCTTAATTACGAAAGAATAATCCTCAAGTATGTGATCGGCCTATGGGGTATATCTAGTACTCTCTGTGTATCAAACTTTATACCCAGCACGAGGTTTCGTCTTTCCGAAATAGGGGAAGACGGAGAGAAATAATAAAGAACTCAAGGTGAAGGTGACAGAATACAAGTACGAGGTTCAAAGAGATTAAAGAATTGAAAAGAGAGTTGTCAGGACAGTTATGGATTGAAATCCTATTTTTGGTAATTTCCTAATTACATGCTCGTATCAGTACAGTTATGTAACCGATACGACGTGTCAGACATATCTAGGGGCAAGTATATCTGTCTACTACCATATATCTCAATTCACGTAAAGTAGTCATGCGAAGGGCGAACCAAGCGCGCTAAGGTTAGCTAGACCTTAATACACCGATTCTGATTAGGCAATTGTATCATTGTGTGCACCCAATAATACATATGCCATGAGCAAGCTCGATACAAGAATAAGCTTGCAAAAACTAGGCTATAATAGCAGCATAATTCAAGGTAGCATAGAAAATATAACGCTGGATTATGACGAGAGAAGTTACAAATAATTCAAGTTGCAAAAATAAAACAACATAAGCAACAATAACAAAAGACTCTACAATCTCTACAGTTATCAGATTAATTCCTTGTCTAAGTCGATAGTCGACAAAGTAGGGGTGTGAGCCTCTAAGTTCTATAGTTTGAATAAATACTATCATCTTATGTTAGCATACAATTAATGTCATGCAGTTACACTTCATCAATGGATCACAAGGGCTATATGATACTAGGTGGTAAGGTATACTACCCAATTTAAAATAATTTAACTACTATTGTATTGTCTTAAGGATACCGTAAAAGCTCCTGTTAAGGTCTTATGAGAAGAGGTCTTGGTACTTGTTAGGGTATCCTCTTATATTACATAGGTCATGGTCGTCTTAACTCTTAGTCATAGTGCTTATAGAACAAGTGTCAATGGTAAGGATAGAAGAGTTACTGGCCGTTAAAGGGGAAGGGTCTAACGTGTATCGAGGTGAGGGTACAAATTACACGATTTAAAAAAAACTAAGGGTTAATCATCGGTCACAATCTACAAAGCAACTTAAACTTATCAAGTTCTAACTACCAAGCATAAAAAAAATTTCACATTCAAGGCTACAACTATAATCCTAGCAAACTATGAGCCCTTAACAAAGAATAAAATTACTTGGCCTACTATCCGAAGTGTCAGATGGCACGAGTTGAAAGATGAAGAGAAGAAACCTAATTAGCCGTCGCAAAATAGCGAGCGCTATGGTCGCAGGGAAACAATATAAAAATAAAGATAGAGGGCTCTAGATGGCATCATGGTTCTCTAAGGGGAGTGGGGTGTTGGTTGCTATGTTCGGGGTATGATCAAGGGAGAAGTGTTGATTATATTCCTCTAGGCTTCCTAGGGTGCTGTCTATTAATAATAAGACAATGATCTAAGTTTATAGTTCCAATATTATCTAACTATGAAGGTTAGGTTCAGTCCAAATATTAAGTTTTGGTTTTCTATTTTTCTCAATGCTAGGGGCAAACATTATGGTAACCTTCTAACTAACTCTAGTAGTGTCTATACTATTCTCAAGTCCTCATAATACATCTGGGGTAATGGTAAACCAATTATAAGGATAAGGAATTCTAGGATTCGCTAGATATTCTAAACTTAGTGGTGTATCTATAATCTAGTTGTATTCTAAATAGGTGTGCTACTCTAATTATCATCTAACAACAGGAACTTCTATATTCTAGGAGAAGGCTATACTTAAAGAACTATTAGGGAAGCACATGAATCAAGCAGGATACATTTGTTCAAAATAGAACAGAGAGGAGGAAGATGAATCATAGTCAATTGTGGATGAGATCCTATACTCTAGTCCTAGGTGCAGGCTTGTTCGGTATAATAACGTAACCGAGACAATATGCTCTCGACCTGCATGGGCCACCACAAAAACATGTCATGCCCCAGTCCTAAAAATACGTAGGACTAGGACACGTAAGCATGCCAGCCGCATGGATATGGCAACTCCAATAATGGAAACCAAATCCATACGTACGCTGTTTTATGAATATCAAATCCACAAGTGGTAAAACTGTAATACAAGTCACAGGGTAAAATCTAAATCTCATCCACCAAAATCATATAGAGATAAATAATCAGTATCTATGAAACTAGATCTCAACAAGAAGTATCTAAGGATGATAGTTGGGTGGAAACAAATCTACTACCAACTCAAATGGGAAAAGTAAATACAATATAAGTACAACTCACTCAACAATATAAGCACCAGCTACCAATCACGGCTCGAAGAGAAGACATCCACGAAGCTTCTATATCCTTCCACATCTGTGCTCCTGCAAATACTCAAAAACAGGTACACCTGGCAGTGGACCAGGTCCTCAGAGGGACATAACAAGTATACTTAAACACACGCCAATAAAGTACTGAAATAAATATTCAAAGGGGTCGCCTAACCGTCTAAAGTGAATGCAGTTAAGAACAACTTTTCCCACAAGTGAGCTATCTGGCTGAAAAGTGGGATTTGACATGGTTCTCTTTTGAAGATCCAGGGGCCTAAAAGGCACGTCGTCTTTTGAACGTCGGTGGCCCGCCTGATAGTACATAATATAGAGTGGTCATCATGACCCGTATCTCCAGCGGAGAATCCGGGCGTAGAGGAGAAAAAGTGTAAAGGAGCTCAAATGCGGTACTTGTTATTCTCCCCACCCAATGCTCTAAGCATGTCATATTCATGACACAATAACACCTCTAATAACTGCCAAGTCTACTAGCATGCAAAGTTTCTAACGGCAGCTATTCCTAACGCACGGCCCATACGTACAGGAGGCCAGACCTGTCATGCAGTCCGTGATCTATATGAGACTCACACCCGTGTAACATCTGTGTCACGGCCAATGAACCTAATGATACTACATGATAATGGGGTAGTCTCATAAACAGGGTCAATGCAAATACATAAATAAAAATATATCGCGACGACACCGTCGCGTGCATTTTATATAACAGTTAAAATATATGAACTAAAGAGAGAAAACAAAGATGCATGCAACATATGGAATAAAAATAACAGTACAATGGCAAGGTATACTTGCCTAGCAAGAAGCTGCAAAGTGTCACGTCCAAATATCCAATACACAGGACCAAAAGCTATGGCCTCAGAACAAATATCTTCGGATGCTGAAATAGATATCACCAATATTCCCAAAATAAACAAAATAGCTAGAAAGCACATCCCTTTCGTCCAATTTGGACACAGTAGGGCAAAACGGTAATTTCGGGCAAAAGTGGGGTCCACGTGTGGCCCACTTTGCACCGAAAAGCGTGCCGAGGGTAACAGTCTCTAAATGGGACAAACTATGGGTCAAATTACTCTAAATGTCAATACGAACCCAACGGTATATCCAAATTTGGATTTTGATGAGCCGAACAAAATTTGGTCCAAAAAGTCAACTATGGGGCCCGCCAATTGGCGATCTGGTCAACCATTTCAGAAATGCGTGAAAATTGGGTCACAGGACCAGCGCGTTACCACGAGTCCAGTAGCACAAGTTTTGTCGTAATCTGACAAGCGTGCACAAAATACGCGCGAGTTCCACAAAAGTGGCGACACGAAATGTGTCCGCGGATACGGTCTGATTCCGGCGCGCACATGCGTCCGAATCAGTCCCCACAAATTTTCACGTGTCCGGTTATGCTGCGTGCACCATTCGGTACACTTGACACACGGCGGGACGGTCCCGTTTGGCGGGGCGCGCTCCGTTTTCCAACTTTTGGAAAACCGAAAAAAGTGGGTACGCGCAGTTTTGTGACGAATATAACTATGTCCACAGCAACTATTAGCCTAGGGTTATTTTACAGAAATTAAACTAGGTCAGGTATTTTACAGGTATCAAAAAGAATCACTGAATTTGGATCTCTGTGGTGGGAGATACGAACTCGGCAATACGGGTGGTCATTCTGGAATTCTGCGGTTCCAGAATTCTGTCTGTCCGTTCATTTTGGACGCTGATTTACACCTAGGGGCGAACGTTTTTCGAGGTTGGCTATAAAATGAATATTGGAGAGGGATAAGGGATGATCATACCTATGAAAACGGAACAGCGTTTGGTCGAGCGAGTCGACGGAAAAATGCGCCGGAGCGAAGGTGCCTCGATTGGGAAACTGCAGGATGCGAGGTCGGCGTCGACGGGATGGTTGGATGGCTTGGTGGGGCTTCTCTGGCTGCGGTGACGGCTCTAGATGGGAAGAGGAGGTCTGGAGTTTTAGGTTAGGATTTTGGAGAGCTAATATATATATATATATATATTATATATAATTTGGAGAGAGGGTTAGAGAATAGGTTCGGTCCGCAAAAGGGAGGGGGAGGCCGCGCGCACTGGGCTGTGGGAAAGTGGATGGGAAGGAATGCTAAGTGATTTGTTTTACACGTTGCTTTAGAATAGTTGGAAAGGGGATGTGCTGTTGCTGGGCTTAGGGAATGTTAGCTTGTTTCTTTAGTTGCCTTAAGTTATTATTATTAGTTATTATTAGTAAACCTTATTTAATACTTTAATAATATTTTTTTTACTTTCTTTTCTTTTTCTTTTTCTTTCTAAGTATATATATACATATATATACTTGTATATACATATATATTATATATACTCATAAAAAAAATTTATGGATTAGAATAATGCACACTATTTGGCTAGCAACTGCTTAAGGGGTCTCCTACATGGAATAAATTTCGAAAAAATTCTTGTTGGTCCCATAATCATCCAAGTGTCCGAACACCTAACATAAAAATTATTAAAAATCTAATTCTCCTATTTAGACCTAATTACTAAAATTTAAATAATAATTAATAAATAAAGGGTATATACGATTTCTAGGAAGGGGGTTTTACAGGCGAAGCGACTCAGAAGAATGAATTTTGCATTGTATTCTTCCACTGACATATTGCCTTGGATAAGGCGGTTGAACTTGTCTCTGAGTTTCGACCGTGAAACTGCTGGAATATACATCTCTTGGAAGAGTCTGGAGAACTCTTCCCAAGTGACTCGGTCCTGTCTGAGCCTCATCTCTTTTGATAACCACCAATGATGTGTATTTTCAGTCAACTGCATCCTGACCGCAGTCATCCATTTCTCCCTTGGAAGTTCAGCTACTTCCAACTGGTGCTGTATGTTCGTGAGCCATTCGTGAACTTCAGTTGGCCCCTCCTTGCCAGAAAAGGTACGAGACTTGAGCTGGCAAAAATCAGTGATAGATTCCGTCGCTGGTCGCCTAGATAGTGGGTTTGCCTGCTCCAATATGGATACTAGGCTGGTTCTCAAATACTCTGTCTTATGACACTGAGCCTCTTGTTAAACCTGTTGTTGGGCTTGCATCATGGCATAAATCATCTGAAACATCTGCTGCCCATCCATGGCTTGCCCTGGTGGAAAGACAGACATCTGTGGAGTGAACTGTGGCTGAGGTGGGATGTCATCACGCCGAAACCTTGGATTAGGCTGGCCGGTTTGATTTTCTTGAGATGATTGTCCTCCATTCCCTGGTGTCACTCCGTCTACATAGGTAACCACAATATCGTATGGTGTATCCAAGGAATTCTCATCTCCGTTCCTGGGATCCATTACTCTGCAACCAAAAGATAAACTATAAGAACGCTCAGAGGAATCAACACAGGATGCAAATCAAGTAATTAGTTCGAGTTCGATATAGAGTTCAAAAATGGTTCAAACTATGGATGAGATCCTATAACTTATCCTATCCTTAGTGCAGGCTTCCTCGGTCCCTAAGTTGAAACTGAACGATTTAGTCGTAGACCTGCATGGGCCACCACAAAAACTATGTCATGCCCCAGTCCCAAAATACCGAGGGACTAGACATGTGGCAATGGCCAGCAGCACACACTGATGGACAAACCCAATTTAATGGATCCATCAGGGCGTACTTAAGCTATAAAATAAAGTCTATGATAATATGGCACAACTAATCTCATCCATACAAGATAAATATGATCCACATAAATAAGAAATATAAATCATCAACCAGTCTCAACAAAGTACTTCGGGGAACAAACCGATAAAATCTGATACAATGGTTCAACAGACCAAAATATAAATGATTGAATAAAGTAAATACTGAGCATGAAACATAGATGCTCAGAAAAAGTCTTCAGCTAACACCTCGTCCTCGGGTGTCGGTACAGCTCCTGTATCATCTCCTGCTGCTGTCCCGTATACCTCGGGATAGATCTCGTCTGCAAATCCTGGGGACATAATCCGGATCCAGGTCCTCAGGGGACATAGCAAGGTACAAGATAATACAAGCCATAAATAATGCAGTGCAGAAAATAATAAAATAAATAGGGTAAGTATGTAACCATCTATGTGAAATATAAGTGAGAGCATCACTAGTACTCAGGCTGAGCCACTACAAGCTCTGTGTCGGGGAGCCGGTAGCAGTAATAACAAGTAATGTGTCTAGCTCTACTGGAGAGTCTACGACCTCATAATAGTAGTAGATATATATAAAACAGCCTGTAGCCTGTGTGTCTCTCCCTACCCAATATAACCACACATCTCATGTCCACAATGTCTCATGTACATGTCACGTAAGATCATAGCTAATCCAACAAGTCATATAATATCTAGGAATATAATGTCTATGTCATAAACCTGTATCCTATACAGAATCACCATGAATATCTCAGAAAAATTTTGTCTCATAAATAGTGTCAAGTGTCATGGGTTATAGTGTACTTGATAAGCCAAGTACGAGAATGTAAAGGGTCACGAATGTCCATCTCTAGGTGACGTTACACAACTCTGCGTACAGTGTTGGCACCCGAATAATAATCAGACGCTAAGTAAGTCACACGGTCCTAGGTCAAGCATGCATAACAATATAAATGAATCAAGGAAAATATGTAACAAGACTGCAAGTTTTGGCAAGGTACACTTGCTTGGGGTTTGAATACCAACAGTTGTCCCTGTATCAGTGGATCCTGCAGGTACTCCTCCAAAAGCTGTAATAAATATCACCAATAGTCTCAAAAAATATCAAATAGCTAGAAATGTCTGTCCTTAAGTCTAATTTGGATACAAGGACAAAAATGACAGTTTCTGGTCAAAGCGGGGTCCACAAGTGGGCCGCTTTGCACCAAAAAATGTGTCAGGGTCAAAGGTCTCCAAATTCCTCAAACTTAGTGTCAATAAGTCAGGAACGATGATACGAACCCAACAGAACTTCCACAATTGGATTCCGATGAGCCGATCACAAAATCACCCGTCAAGTGGAGCCGTGGGGCCCACGATACGCGATTTTGTCAACGTTCTCAGAATCGTACCAAACTTGGGTCACAGGACCAGCGTATTGCTACGAGTCCGATGGCATAAGTTTCGTTTCGATCCGACATGTGTACACAAAGTTATGACGTGTTCCAGAACAGGCGGATATGGGGCGTTGTCGGCGGATATGTGTTGATTCCGGTGTGCACACACATCCAAATCAACTTCTGTAAAATCTCGTACGTCCGTACCGATGGCGCGCACATTTTGGTGAAGACCTCGTGCTACCAAGTCGTCCAGTTTGGCGGGACGCACTCAGTTCCGGGGTAAAACTGGGCGTTGGTTTTCCTGTTTTTGGATCACGGTTTGCGATCACCACAGGACGTGACGCACCGAGCGGGTTGAACGGGCATCGAGAGGGTTATACATTCTACGCGACACAACTGACGGAACGGAAAACGGAATAACGAGGAGAGAGAATGGGTTACCTGAATAGGGCTCCGTGGAACGAGAATTTCTCGTCTCCGGGTGACTGTTTCGTGTCCTGGTTCAGCCGTGGCCGGTCTGAGAGCTGTTGTGTCCGTGTCCGCTGTGTCAGATCTAGGACTACGCTGGTCGTGGCCGAGCTGGGAAAGGGCGATCGGGCTAGGGTGTTGCTGGGGGTGGACGAGGTCCGGTCGAGGGGTTCGATGGGGGAGCGGCGGAGTCGTGGTGGTGCCGGTGGTAGGAGATGAAGGAGATGGGGGCTCGGGGTGGCTAGGGCTCAGGCGGCCTTGGTCTAGTCCGGGCGGCGAGGTTCGAGTCGAGCGGGTTGTCGACGACTAGGCGGAGGGCGGTCGGCTGAGATGGTGGCTGGGGAGTCTGGTTGAGGCGGAGGAGTTGGGGACGGGCGGAGGAAGGCTGTGGAGGCGGTGACAGGCGGAGGTCGGCTGAGATCTGGAGGAAGAGGACGGCGGAGATGAGTTAGGGTTCCGGCTAGGGGAGTTCGTCGGGGATGAGATGCGGGCTGCTAAGGAGATGAGAGAGAGAGGGTTTTGCGGCGGCGGGCGCGAACGTCGAGGGGTTTTAAGGGGGCCGGAACAGTATTTTCGGAAGATTGGGAATTAGGGTTTCGGTTAGGGTTTCGGGTCCGGGTCGGGTTTGATTCAGATCCGACCCGACCCGTTAAGGCTGGGTTTGTTTCGGTTTGGTTTAGGTCAGTTTGGTTTGGTTTAATTCCATTTAAACCGGGTTCAGTCAGGGTTTAATTCGGTTTAGTTATACATTGGTTTTTAGGGCTTTAAAGATATTTTCGGAGTCCAATAATTTCACAGAAAATTACTCTATGTCTGGTTTTCCATTTTATACCATAAAATATTATTTTCATAATATTTTAATATTAATTAACATCATTTATAAAATCTTTTAATCATAAAATACCTTAGTTTTAATTCCAGAAAATTGTGAGAAAATATTTAAAAATATTCTGAAAAATTCGGGTTATGACAAATATTGTTTTGGTTAGCCTGTTATTGTGAATTTGTTATGTATAGCTTACTTGGTTTAGGGTTCATGTAGGATATATTGAGTTTATGGTATTTGAATGCATTGAGATTTTAGGGTTTAATTATTATATGCAAATTAATGGTTAAATGCGAAGTTGAGATTTTAGGGTTGTGAATGCTTTAAATATTCATGGATTGAGGTTATGAATTATATACATTGACGGTTGTAAATGTGATATATAACGAGGTGGGCATCTAAATGCCATATAAGATTTTTAGGGCTTTAAACATAATGTTATATGCAATGTATCTGACGTGATACCTAAATGTTGGTCATTTAGTAAGGGATAAATAATAAATATGAATTTAATTAAGGAGAATTTTTATTATAAAATGATAGTGGAATGGTGATGCGATATTAAGAACGTTGAATATTATTGAGGTACAGATTTAATTATCGTCGAATAATGTTGTGATATTAAGCATTGATTATTATCAAGGAGCAGGTTAAATAAATATGAAATGGCATGTGATGTCATTAGGTTGTTCATTGGTTGAGGGTTTGAGTACTACTGGCGAATTCATTTGAGGAATATAAAAATGTATTTGTGAGCTATATATCTGGGAGAGAGTGTTTGAATAAATGAAATGACATTTATGAGGTTTAATAAATAAATTATTAATTTACTCGAGGATAATTATTTTGTTTGAGGATGATATGTGTAAATGTGCATGATAACTTCTGTAAAGACCAGGAAGAAATCTGAGGAATGAACATACTTGAACTATTGAAAGCACCATGATAAATATAGTGGGATTGAGGATTTGTTTGGTGATATTATATATGTGATCGATCGTAACAGACGTAACGTACCTTAGTCAACCTTGGTCAACCCTCTAGCATCGTGTCCAATTGAGTTGTAGCTGAGTCTGAGCATATGATTAGACGTGTGTCACATCCTTTTTTTGTCACATGATAGTCTATTGATTGAGCTTGTATCTCGTCTCTAGGTACTACGGGACCTGCGGACTTGGACGTTGTACCGGATCCCCATCTTCAGCAGCCGGACGCAGGAAAGTGTACCTTGCCACCCTGTATTTCAGTTACCAGATATTTATTAATTTATTATATGCATTGTGCGTATTTTTGACTAGGATCGTTACTTCGCGTCCGGGTCACAACCGGGTGCAGACGTTCGTCGGTAACGTCTGGTAACAAGTGGTAGATGTTCGCAATACCTTGATGTACATACCTGTGTATATCATAACCCTAGGACACATTCAGACAATATCTTTATGCCAGATTTCCTGTATCCTGATACTGACATCATGACCGGAGACTGGGACGACCTTAGGGTCGCGTTTGTTGATAGTTACTCCTGTATGACGAGACTGCTAGATAGAGGTTCAGGTTCAGCGCACACTCGTTGACCGCTTGGGAAAGGGAAGACAGTTACTAGATGTTTGGGATCCTCTACACGCGCTTATATACGTATATGTCCAGATTATGTAGTATTCCTGTATCCGGAGTAGTAGTATCACCCGTGTGACTCTGTGCTCGGAGCTATGGTATGCCCCGTGTGTCTCTGTGTTCGGAGCTACGGTTTTATTTTAGACAGCCCATGCGTCGAACATTGTCTTCAAACTGAGTCTCACTTAGTTGGTTATGCTAGACTACACCGTCGTTGCACTTGTTTCTTTCTGTTATACTATGGCTTGCTATATTTTTGTACCTTATTACATCCCTCTGAGGACCTGGTTCCCTGCCAGTTTTGCAGCATAGACGAATACGGAGCATTTGGAGTTGCTGATGGAGTTGCATGTCTTGCGGGCATTTGTTCCAGGTACTCATATCATTTCTACCGGCATTATGGTTACTTTATTCATATTGATTATTCATCTGCTATTGTAGCCTAGTTTTTATAGACTCATCTCTTCTCGAGTCTATTCGAGTTTGTGTGTTTACTGGGCGGTTGACTGTAGCACATCTAACTCTTTCTGGTATATTTTTGTTCATTGTGGATTGAGACTTAGATGTTTACAATTACTGGATTATTTAGTTAGTGACCCTTATTACACAGCTTATACGTATTCGAGTCAGACCAGAGTCTGGTCAAATGCGTAGCTGGCGTATCGCGTATTCCTGGTCCTATGTATTTTGGGACTGGGGCGTG
Organism: Iris macrosiphon; assembly: GCA_036927795.1. NCBI lineage: Eukaryota > Viridiplantae > Streptophyta > Magnoliopsida > Asparagales > Iridaceae > Iris > Iris macrosiphon. Next base: position 126,987,866 of record JAYESA010000018.1, read on the forward strand.
ACAACACAGGCATATTTTGGCCCTGTGCTAATCTCTATCTTCTCCTAACAAAATTGTAATATCTATGTTGTGTCCATCCTCCTTAACTCATATATGAACGAGGCATAAATTGAGGAATGATTGACACCCAAGAAGACTTTATATCAGTAATCTCAATAAAATCTTTAATACAACTATAGAAAGCTAATAATAAATAACTAACGAATCAAGTTTTCTTAAAACAAAAACACATGGAATAAAAATATGAAATAAGCATACTAAACCTAATTTCTTTAACCTTATAATAACCAATACTCATATCCTAAGTTTCTTGTTAGACGTTTCCTAAAAATCAATCTTAGGGTCTTATAGATATAATTAATAGATCTGCTGCCTAGATATAGACTACTGCATATCTGTCACCCTCACTTTTTCAACTAAGGGTAGTTTGGTAATTTGGCATGAGTAATTATATTTTAAGATTTATTATATTAAATATTGTGCATGTATAAATATTATTTGTTGTATTATTTATTTATTGTTAGATGTTAGATTTATTTTTGGACTTATGTTGTGGACCTAACTAGTTAGTTTAGATTCATGGACCCAACATTTAATTCTAGTTTAGATTGAGCCCAATAGTAGGCCTATTCATTAGAAGGATAAATTAATTAGTGAAACCAATTAGACTAGAACCTTTCCTCCTTAATTAATTTCTTCATGAGAGGCCCCAAGGGATATTTTGGATAATTCATAGTAGCTTGCATGAGGGGCAAGGGTCGGCCACCTATAGGGAGGAGAGAGAATCTCTCTCTTCTCATTTTGTCATTCTAATCTAGATCTAGAATTTTTTTTCTTCCAAATTCTTCATTCTTACACAAATTCATACTCAAATTTTTTCCCAATTTCTTTCCTATTCTTTATTGGAGGATACTAGAACAAGAATCTACAAGGGAAAAGCAAGGATCTACAAGGAGGAGCAATGATCTACAAGTTGGAGGCTATTTTACTCAAATTAGAACCATTGAGAATCCATCTCCCAATAGGTATAATTCCATTTTCTCTCTCTAATTAGGTTCTAAATATGTGATTTAACCCTAAGGAACTACCCCATATGCTAAGGTTATCCATAGGAATTAGAATTGGGTTCATAGGAGGCCTATGGAGGAAGTTATATGGTATTTTCTGTAAATTTTGGGGTAATTCCGAGATTGGCACATCTTGTATTTGTCAATTGGTCAATTAGACTAAATTGACATATGTTTGTTTGTGTGTGACTAGTGTCGTATCCACAATTGGATACGTGTAGGCCGTATCCCGACAATTTGGAGATACGGGTTAATTTGGAGGTTTTTCTCCGATCTGTGATTTTGTGCATGTCATATCTTGACACGTACACGTAGCTGTGTATTTAATTCTTCGTATTGTTCATAATTAGTATTTTAGACTTGCGTGTGTCCTTCGAGATACGTTTGGTTGTTTGGTGGAGCCGTATCGCAAGCGTATCATAGAATGAGTGTGATACGGGTGCGGTGCACTCCACATATTTGTTTTATTGTATTTAAATTTATTCGACTTATATATATATATATATATATATATATATATATATATATATATGATTATATATATGATTATATGAGTGTATATTTATAGAAGTATAGATATGTATATGTAGGTACATCTATATGTATATGTATATGTGTATGTTTGTATATATATCTATATATATATATAGATGAGTGTGTATATACATATTGATATCTATATGTATATATGTGTGTGTGTGTGTGGAGGTATGTGTGTGGATATGAGTGAGTGAGCAGTGAGTGAGGGTCGAACTGCACAGTCAAAATTCAGCATGCATCCGCAGCATATGCACCTGCAAGCCAACTGAATGCAGAGGCATGCACTGCCGTTTAGCACAGCAAGAGGGAGATACAGATCGGGCAACTGTACAACAAGATGCTTGAGTAGCCGGTGCTATATCGGGCATCAACAACAAAGAGCAGTAACAGTTACAGTAGTGGAAGAGCAGTCACAACTGAAGAGCAGCCAGTTGCAGCAAGAGAAGAGTGCCCTGCAGCAACATGCAGGCACAATAAGTGCAACAAGCAGTGGGAGCTGCAAGCATGCACTGCATCAGTGCATCAGTTGCAAACTGCAGTTGCATCACCAGTAGCAATTCAGTATGCTTCAACAGCAACTGCTCACAGCAGGGGGAGACAGCATGCTGCAACAAGTGCATCAATTCAAACTGAGCAGCAGCCAAGGCAATGAGCAGTCCAACAATAGGGGTTCAACTAGGCAATAACAATAGAGGTCAGGGGGTTCAGCTAGTTAGTCAGTAGTTAGTTAGTTTATTAGTGGTTTAGCTAGCTAAGGTTAGAGTAGAGTTAGTGGTTCAATAGTTTAGTAGTTAATTACTTGTTTAGTAGTTGTATATATGCATTGTTAGCTAGCAGTTAGATATATATACATACTTGATTAGATTAGTGGCTATATGTATATATGTAGGTATTGTATATACGTAATTGATATGCATTGTATGTTAGGTAGTTAGTAGTATTTAATTGTCTAGTTAATGTTAGTATAGTAAGTGTATTGATAGTAAGCTATATATATATTAATATTTGAATTACCTTGTGATACCAAGGTAATGTCAAGGTAATTGGTGGATACTTGAGGTATTGGTTTTGAGTATCAAGATGGGTGTGTAGGTAGTGAGATACGCATTGGTTTAAAGCCAAGGTATCCAATTTACATTAGTTAGCTTAGATTAATAAATGTATTATCTTGTATATATATAAATTAGTATTTTTATATCTAAAACTTGCATATCCTATGATACGGTATTTTGTGTGTATCCTAGTATCTTAACTTAGCTAGTGTGGCCTAGTTACCTAGTGTGCGAACCTAATATCCTAGAGTTAGACTCATACAACCTAGACATAGCTACTTTGACCAAGTTTGACCTAGAGTTGACCTAGTTTGACTATTTTGACTTAGAAATAGCTTTATGACCTAGAATTAAAATAGTTTAACTTATCTTTATTCCAGAACCTTGTATTGATACAATATACCATATATAGGTCCGTGTGACACCAGCTTGGGCATCGAGAGACACACGTTGTTCAGGACCTCAGGCGAGTATATTTTTCTGTTAGTTTTTATTTTATAATAGTATATATATCTCATGTTCTAGAACTGTATACTTGATTCTGACATAGTGGTTTCACGGACTGGTACTACATGGATCCTGTCAGGAGATGTTATCCCCTACCATGTTCAGCGGGTACTCCTTCACATGTATTTTATCGTGTGAATTGGGTATTGATTATTTATATTTCGTGTTCACACACTGCTCGTGTTCAGTGTGCTTATTCGTGTACCCACACTGCTCGTGTTCAGTGTGTCCATATTCATGTTTGTAATGTGTCATGATTGGATCCATTGGTATTAGTTGGGGATGGGGGAGTAGGAGTTGATTATGTGATCAAAGCCCCAGTGTATTCATGTATATGTCGATTACATACCACACTTGTAATCGAGTTACCTTATTGTATTCATGTTCAACCTAAATCGATCACATAATGAACTTGTATTCTGAGACACATTAGTTATATTTCAGTTATTTCCATTATTGTAGATACTCATATTGCTTGTTCTTCATTCCAGTACATTACCTATTAACTCTAGTTTCTTTTATTCTATTGTTAAGTTATCTTGTATTCTTTTCTATTATCTATTTTACATGATCGATTATGTATTTGAAACTGCTTTCAGAGGTATGTACTTTGCTCCAATCCTGACTGTATATATTTTTCTAGATTATTGGCTCATAGATCAGTGTCCTATATTCTACTGACCGCAGAAGGGCTTACCTTTAGAGGATACTCCTGTAGACCGGAAGAACTTAGTTGCAGAGCCTGAGGAGGTTTAGTTTATAATATGGTGGACTTGTATTAGACTTTTTTGAGATGCATGGCATGTATATTATTTCAGACTTGTGGATTGTATCTTGTTTCTTTTCTTCGTTATTCCATTCATGCTTTATCTTTCTTAGTTTGCATTTTGATTGAGTTTAGTTACATTTGTGAGATACCATATTGTTTCTCCGTTTGGAGTTGAGATGATTGACATGTACCTTATATATATTGTTGAGATGTTAGTTAGAGTTGACCCAGACAGCGTTCTACCGCCGATATTGTGGCGTAGGCTAGGCGTACCCACGTACTTGTACCCGAATATCCGGGTACAGGTCGTGACAATTTCTATAATGCAGACCTGCATGAGCCACCACAAAAAGACGTGTCATGCCATGCTCCCAATATAGGGTGAGTCGAGTACATAACCAGCATCCCCAGGCTACGTGCTTTATGAATAAACCTATATCCATAACTACGATTATTGCATATAATGTCACGCCCCAGTCCCAAAATACGTATGACTAGGAATATATAACACGCCAGCCGTATGCATACGAACTCCAATATATGGAAACCATATACACACGTACGCTGTACAAGAATATCCAATCCACCAGTGGTAATATACTGTCCACGAGTCACACGCAATCTATATCTCATCCACAGCACAAATAAATAGATAAATGGAAATAAATAACTGAATATCAAAGATGAGTATCAAAGTATGATAGTCGGATGGAAATAAATCTACTGTAAATCGACTATACTAAAACTACTAAAGAGAGAAGAGAATCAACTCTAATATAAGAATAAATGTCCCTAAAAGAATAGCAACTAGAATCTCTATACAGCGACAAATGAATCACAGATACTTCGAAGCTAAGACCTCCTCAGTCTGATAAGAAGCGTCAGGTCCAGGTCCATACTCCTGTGGATACTCCTGCTCATCTATATCTGGAAAGGTACCAGGTCCTCAGAGGGACGTAACAAGATACATATAAATACGCCAATAAAGTACTGAAATATAAACATCCAATGGGGTCGCCTAACCGTCTAAGTGAATGCAGTTTGAGAACAACTTTCCACCAAGTGGGCTATCTGGCTAAAATGTGATTAGCATGACTCTCTCGGAGAATCAAGGGCCTACAAAGTATGTCATCTTTTAAACGGCAGAGGCCGCATAATAATATATAATATATAAGGGTCATCACCGCCCGTATCTCCAGCGGAGCTTTCGGGTTACAGAAGGAAAAGTACAAAGGAGCCCAAATGCCTTACTTGTAGTTCTCCTTACCCCATGCTCTAAGCATGTCACATACATGACACGATAATACCTCTAAATAACTGTCAGGTCTAACTAGCATGCAAAGTTTTTATCGGCAGTTATCCCTATCCGTCGCATGACCTATACGTACCAGTGGCTAGCCGAGTACGCAAGTCCGTGTCCTACATGTGACTCACACTCGTATAAGAATAGTGTCATGGCCAATGAAACATAAGATACCTCATAATAATGGGGTGGTCTCATAAAGTAGGTCCAATGCATATACATAAATAAACAGAACACGACCACACCGTCATTGCACCCAAGTTTTCTTGGACGCATAATTTATATAACAGTTAAAATTATGAACTAAAATAAACAAAAATAAAACATGCATGCATCATATGGAATGTAAACAAAGTACAATGGCAAGGTATACTTGCCTGGCAAGAAATTTGTATAGTATAAGCATCCAAATATCAAGGACACGAAATCAGAATCCAATGGCTCCGAACAAACATCTCCGGATGCTGAAATAGACATCACCAACGTTTTCGGAATCAACAAGATAGCTAGAAATCACTACCCTTTCGTCCAATTTGGACACAGGGGCAAAACAGTAATTTTGGGTCAAAGTAGGGTCCACGTGTGGCCCACTTTGCACCAAAAAGTGTGCCAGGGGTAACCGTCTCTAAATGGGACAAATTATAGGTCAAACAAACTCTAAAAGTTAGTACGAACTCAACGGTATGTCCAAATGTGGATTCCGGTGAGTCGAACACAATTTCGCCCAAAAAGTCAACCGTGGGGCCCGCCAATAGGCAACTTGGTCAACTGTCTCAGAACTGCGTAAAAATTGGGTCACAGTACCAGCGCGATACCATGAGTCCAGCGGCATAAGTTTTGTCGTATTCTGACGATCGTGCACTAAATGATGCGGGTTTTTGTAAAAGTTGCGACACGAGAAATTTTCTGCGGATACGGGCTGATTTCGATGCGCACACGAGTCCAAATCAGTTTCCTCGAAAGCCCACACGTCTGGGTATACTGTGCACACCTTTTGGTATACTTGGTACACGACGGGACGGTCCCGTTTGGCGGAGCGCTCCGTATCGTAAATTCTGAAAGTTATAAAAAGCAGGTTTTTAGGGTTTTCTAACTGATTTAATTTAACATACAATAGTTAATAAATTATTGTAAAGAACAGATATTAAACTAGGTTAGGTGATCTTCGTATACCAAAAAGAAAAACTGAATTCGGATCTCTGTGGTGGGAGATACGAGTCTGTGAACATGGGTAATCATAATAAAATTTTCTGAGATTAAATGTCGTGGTTTTTTATCGACTTGGTATCGATTTTCGTCTAGGTTTACGCATTGTTCGAGGTAAACTAATGCACAAAGATGGAAGGGATAGGTCGTGAACATACCGGTGAAGACGGGGTTGAGTTTGGTCGAGCGAGGACACGGGAATCGAGATGTGAACACAGGTACGCTGCAGTTCAATTGCGGCAGTGCAAGTGCGCGGTCACGCGGCGACGCGACGGCGGGGTTGGTCGCGGCGGCGGGCTCCGGCGGTCCAGGCTGCTGGAGGCAGCGGTTCTGGGCTGGAGGCGCGATCGAGAAGGTGAAGGGATAATCTTAGGGTTAGGGTTTGGGAGATGAGGTATATTTATACATATAACAGCCGGGGGGTCGAATAGGTGCGAGCGGGGGGGATCAGTTAGCTGCTGCTGTTGTTATGGGTTAACCGGGTGTGGGTAGCGGGTAGGTGGGTTAGCGGGTTGGAATTAAGGGTTTTGATTCATTAAGGAAATATATTTTCTTTATTCTTTTTTATTTCTTTTATAATTTCTTTTTCATTCTTTTTCCTGTATTCTATTTCTAGTTAATAACTTTATATATATATATATATATATATATATATATATATATATATATATATATATATATATATATATATATACGTAAAATTCTAGAATTTATTTTAGAGCATACAATTAATCTATCAACTGTCCACTGGGTCTCATACATGGAATAAATTAGGAAAAATTTATAATTGCTCCATAAATCCCCTAAATGCACAAACACCTAAAAATAAAAATTCTATAAATTCTATTTCTCCTAATTAGCTAATAAATACTACAAATCAATTAAATAATTAATTAAAAAGGTAAATACGGTTTTTAGAATTAGGGGTTTTATATTCTACCCAACTTATAAAAATTTTGTCCTCGAAATTAAAACTAAGCCACGATAGAATGTCAAGGATGGTATAAGATAGAAATTTACAAAGTAAATTCATACCTTGGTCTACGAATAGGTTCGAAAAATGTTTGCGCATGTCATCCTCATGCTCCCAAGTTGATTCTCCTGGCGCGCCATGCTTCCATGCCACGCGAACCAAGGGAATAGACTGGTTCCTCAACACTTTCTCTCGACGATCAAGGATTTCCATGGGTTGCTCTTGGTATGACAAGCTCGACCCAATGGTGATCTCCGAATGGTCGAGAACATGACTGCTGTCTGCCACATATCGCCTAAGCTGCGACACATGGAATATGTCATGTACTCCCTCAAGTGAAGGTGATAGCGCAAGTCGATATGCGACTTCTCCCACTCTCTTTAGCACGTCGAATGGTCCAATGTACCTTGGACTCAACTTGCCGCGCCCTTCGAATCGAATGGTGCCTCTGGTAGGTGATATCCTCTAAAAGACATGATTGCCCTCTTTAAACTCCAAGGAACGACGATAAAGGTCTGCCCACTGCTTCTGCCTGTCTTGCGCTGCTCGCAAGTGTCCTTGTATCTTCTTAACTATCTCATCCGTATTGACCACCAACTCTGGTCCCAGAATTTTATGTTCTCCCATGTCACTCCAACACACAGGAGACCTACACTTTTTTTTATACAATGCTTCAAACGGAGCCATCTGGATACTCGCTTGATAGCTATTATTGTAAAAAAAACTCTACAAGATGTAGGTAGTCCTCCCATGATCCTCCAAAATCTAACATATAAGCCCTCAACATATCCTCCAATGTCTGAATAGTACGCTCTGACTGCCCATCTGTCTGCGGGTGATAAGATGTACTGAACTTCAGACGAGTTCCAAGACTCTCTTGCATGCTCCTCCAAAAGTGCGATATAAAATATGAATTCCTGTCTAATACAATGCTGACTGGTATGCCGTGCAATCTCATGATCTATCTCATGTATAAGTTGGCCAAAGCTTCTGTAGACTGGCTAACTCTAAAAGGTAAAAAATGTGTTGACTTGGTGAGTCGGTCCACTATTACCCATACTGTATCTCTTTCACTTGGACTCTTGGGAAAACCCGTGACGAAGTCCATAGTGATATGCTCCCACTTCCACTCTGGAATCGAAAGTGGTTGCAATAATCCTGCTGTTCTCTAGTGCTCCGCCTTTACTTGTTGATATACTAGACATTTAGCTACAAAGCGAGCTACCTCTATTTTCATTCTATGCCACCAAAAGTGCTGTTGTAAGTCACGAAATATCTTGGTGCCTCCAGGATGAATAGAATATATCGAACTATGAGCTTTTGTCATCAGCTCCTATCGAATCTCTCCATTTGGAATATAAAGACGATCACCACATCATAATATTCCGTCCTCATGAATGCGCAATCCTGTCTGCTCTCCGGCCTCTGTCCTTTCCTTTAGTCTTCTGAATCTGGCATCTATAGGCAAAGTTGCCTTGATCCTCTCTACTAGTGATGATTGTACTTGCAAATTGGCTAATATTCCATCTGCTCCGGGTAATATCACTTCAATGCCAAGCTCTTGCAAGTCCTCCAATAATTTTCTCTGTGTTGTCAAGAAGTAAGCTGCTGGTTTCCGGCTTAACGCGTCTGCTACAGCATTAGCCTTGCTTGGGTGATAATATAGCTCTATCTCAAAATCTTTCATCAACTCAAGCTATCAACGTTACCTCATATTTAACTCCTTCTGCGTGAAGACGTACTTGAGGATTTTGTGGTCTGTATAGATCTCCACTCATTCCCCATATAAGTAATGTCTCTATAGCTTCAGAGCAAATACAACGGCTGCAAGTTCTAAGTCATGAGTTGGATAATTCTTCTCATGCACTCGTAACTGCCTAGATGCATATGCATTCACCTTGCCATGCTGCATTAATACGCATCCCAAGCCTTTCCCCGATGTGTCACTGTAGATCACATAACCTCCTGTTCCCGATGGAATAGTCAATACTGGTGCTGTAGTCAGTCGCTTCTTCAACTCTTTAAAAGTGGCTTAACACTCATCGGTCCATAAGAATTCTTGATCCTTGTAAGTCAAACGAGTCATAGGTGCTGCTATCCTTGAGAAGTTCTCCACGAACCGTCGGTAATATCCCGCAAGTCCAAAGAAACTTCTTACCTCCGATGCTGATTTAGGAACAGGCCATGTCTCTACTATTGAGATCTTCTCTGGATCAACAGAAATACCATCTCCCGTAACGACATGCCCAAGAAATAAAACTCTGTCCAAAAAGAACTCATATTTACTGAGCTTTGCATATAACTGCTTTCTCCTCAATGTCTCTAGAACAATCCGCAGGTGCTTCTCGTGCTCCTCGTGGCTCTTCGAATAGACAAGTATATCATCTATGAAGACGACCACAAACTGGTCCAAATACTGGTGGAAGACTCGATTCATTAAGTCCATAAAGATAGCTGGATCATTGGTCAACCCAAATGGCATGACCAAAAACTCGTAGTGCCCATATCTTGTTCTGAATGCGGTCTTCGAAATATCCTGCTTTCGTACCTTCACCTGGTGATATCTCGATCTCAAGTCTATCTTCGAGAACACCTTGGCTCCACTAAGCTGATCAAATAGTTCATTAATGCGTGGCAATGGGTATTTATTTTTTACAGTCACTGCATTTAAGGCTCTGTAGTCAATGCACATACGCACTGACCCATCCTTCTTTGGTACAAACAACACTGGTGCTCCCCAGGGTGATGCACTCGGTCGAATGAAACCTTTCTCCTCTAGTTCTTTCAACTGTGTCTTCAGTTCATCCATCTCCTTCTTCGCCAATCTGTAAACATGCGATGCTTTGGGTGCTGCTCCCGATGCTAGTTCAATTGAAAACTTTACGTCTCTGTCTGGTGGTAGGCTTGGTAATTCCTCTGGAAAGACGTCTTAAAATTCTAAAATAATTGGATGATAGACAACATCATCCATTACGAGCTGCATACCATCAAAGATTTCTGTAGATCCTCGTACAAACTCAAGTTCAGGCTGGCCTGGTACCTTAAAAATAATGCTTCCTCCAAAGCAATCGAAGAAAGCGTGGTACTTGCTTAGCCAGCCCATTCCAAGACACAATATCAAAAGTTGGCTTAGGAAGGACTAAGAGTCGGGCATTCATCTCTCTGCCACATATCACTATAGGACACGATCTACAAATCTGACTAACAGGTACAACTCCTCATCCGGTAAGAATTTTAACACAACTAGATAAAGGTGTAGAGGCAATATTGTGTTTGGCAATAAAACTAGATGATATGAATGAGTGGGTGGCTCCCGTATCAAACAATGTCACAACAAGAAAGGTAAAAGCAAGAGTAATACCTGCTATGACATCAATCTCCTGATCCATGTCATCCACTTTTAATGCAAAAGCTTGCCCATTCCTCTGTGGCTGTCCATGACTGGCCCTCATGTACTTATCCTCCTGAGTAGGTAGCGGTGGTCCTCGCTAAAATCCTGCTGCTGCTGGGGGTCGAGGTGCTCCTGGTCTAGCCATTTGTTGAGCTGGCTTTGGTGTTTGAAGTGCTAGTCTCTGAATTGACGGTAGAAGTGTCAATGTCTGCTGTCTTGGATAGTCTCTTGCCAAATGCTAGCCGCAACCATATCGTAAACACTGTCCCAAGCGATTTCGACAATCTCTCGAAATATGTCCGGGTCTCCCACAATAATTACATTGGGGCTTCTCCGAAATCTGGTATGGTCCTGCCCTGTGCTGGTACTGCTATTGCTGTGCCAAAGAACGTCTGATAGGTCCTCCTTGCTGTGTCCTTGCTGGCCCTGGCTGTGTCCTTGCTGCTCCTTGTTGTGTCCTCATCTGACCTCCCTTTCCTCTGTTGATGGTCTCTTGAAATCTGGCTTCTGTCAGTAACTCGGCATAAGAGATCCGGGACTGTGAGCTAGTGTAATATTGGAGTTCCTGAGTCAGTCCACGATGAAACCTCTTAGCCTTGGCCAAGTCATTCGGTATTAGGGCAACGCCATATTTATTGAGTCGACTAAACTCGGCATCTTACTCGTCAACTATTCTGTTCCTCTGCTCCAAGTAAAGAAACTGATCGTAGAATGCATCTCTTACGGTGTCCGGGAAGTACTTCCTTTCAAAGCACTCCAAGAATTGCTCCCAAGCCTGGTATGTACCCAACTGGCGCTCCATTAATTCCCACCAATGATGAGCATTACCATCTAGAAGCGTCCTTACACCGGTCATCCATAGGTCCGTAGGTAACTGCGATGCTTCCAATAGCTTCTGAATGTAGGTGATCCAGTTGGTAGTCTCCTCTGGGCTCTCCATGCCTTTGTACGGCTTCAGACCCATCTATATAAAGTCCTTTACTGAACCAACTCTAGCTCGAGGTACTGGAGCTAGTGCTTGAGCTGGTACAGTAGCCTGTGCAGCCATCCTCTCAAGTGCTGCCAGAAATTCTTGTCTCTGCTCTGTTGCCTGCTGCCTCTGTTCCTGCATCATCATCTTGAAGAATTGGAACAGCTGTGTCTGGCCATCCTGCGGTGCTGATATAGCTGGAAGGTTTCCATTAGGTAAAGCGGAAAGATCAGATGGAATTGGATTGTGAGTCTGTCCATCTGGTCCCGAAAGTCTAGGTATTGTTGAGGTCCCTCCTTAATCGTTGAGGTCCCTTCTAGCATAATGTATAGGGTAACGTTAAACCATCAACAAGTAAGAACTAAGCACATTCACAATATTACTCTTCTTTTTTTACATCTTACAAGTCTGAGTTCTGTCTTCAGAAGAACACGAAATATAAATAATATAAAATTGTTAATCTAGTATATACAACCACATGTCTAACTCCCATAAAGATTAATACACACATAATTATACAAGAACATAAAATAAAATTGTTCTACAGGTGGTATCCCTTACTTTTCAGAGTCGTCCACATTATACAAGGGAAGTACATTGTCTTCGTCTTGGCCTTTATTTAGTGAACAAAAGTAGGTCATCAAAGACATGCAAGTCCTCAATTGAAGGAAGGTAAAATAAATAAAATAATATAATACTGAATATCAAGTATAATGGAATCTTAACCGAATAAACTCTAAGTACAAGATATAATATGACTTTGAAATAATTTCTAAAGTGATCTTAATTCAGTAAAATAATTGTAACCAAATTGTTCCTTAAGACCTAAAAGTCACTAACACAAAGATAATACAATTTTTACTATATGATGATGAAGTAATTTGGCACATTCGTAGTATCACGAGCACTATCTAGGCAATAATCCCGTTACCAGGGATCAGGTGGTGGAAGGTAGGCACGGTTCTTAGTAGTCCGACCACTCATCTTCAGGAGCAATAAATCATATATATCAATTAACACCAAATTCTACTTTTTATCGAATTAGAGTAAATATTTACAAATAATACGAGATATAAGTAGGTAGGTGATCTAAGTATTCATCCAGTCTCAACGCAAGGCCTTACGAAGGACCAATAGGTACTGACCAGTTTTGTTAATTATATTGCCAAGATTTTATACGATGTGATCCAAACTGTTCTCCCCCCTCCAATGCTCTATTCTACAATCACAATCAATCCTAAGTCCATTCTAATAATTAAATCTCTGTTTCCTGGATCAAGAATACATCTTAATTTGTCTTGCTGGAATACAAATATCACTTAGTAGGAACGCTACCAACTGTTGGAATAACACCAATTTGTTCTCTATATGTGTTGATATTACGTAATACGAGAATTCAGTCAACATGATATTCTAGAACCAAGGAAACTAGATTTGATAATTTGATCACTTACGTGTTTACATGTCCATGTCCTTACGAGTCCAAAACTTATATAATTGGACTCAAAATATTTCTAGAGTAGTCGTATGTCTCACTAGTGAATATACTGTTATTTAGATTTAGGGTTCAGTACGATATAACAACGTTTAAGATTCGAAATTATGCTATCTTCCAAAATCCTTAGAATTTCGGATAGTCTCCTTTTATATTTCGAGCTCCAAACATAGTAATATAACCGACCAAAAAAACTCTCCTTAGAATTGACATGGGTCAAAGCCCCTTCGGTGGAACAACTCTATACCAGTTCCACGCAATTAATAGGATAGATAGTAAATGCATAAAAGCACAAAACTAAATTACACAAAAATTCTAGCATGTATACCATGCGTTGCATAGAGCATAACTCCTATCATATGAATCTAAATATCATCAATTTATATATGGTTGTAAAGTTTATCGAATCCTGTAAATATTTTGTTTAGATATAATTATATTTTGACAATGTCTATTATGACAAAAATGGCCTACGAAATAATGTGTATATTGTCCCATATTTAATTTCCAAATTTTTACATCGATAGTGCACGGACAATAACTCCTATCGTATACATCCAAATACTAGCATATCATATATGGTTGGAAATCTTATCGAATTTTCAACGAAACACGTTTAGACATATCCTGATTTTGACAAAGTTTAATAGGTCAAATCTGGCCTACAAAATAATGTGCATATAGGTTCCAGATTTCAATTCCAGGATTTCACATCCGTGTTGCACGACCAATAACTACTAACATATACACCAAAAACTATTGTATCATATATGGATGAAAAACTTATCGAATTTCCAACGATTTTTGTTTAGACATATTTAGATTTTGACCAGGTTCAAAATTAGCTCTGAAAAAATATTGCGCAGTGGAAACGAATTCAGCACGTATCAACCTAATTCTATTTCATATTCAAGCCTCCTATGGGTGTGTCACCTTCACAAATAATTCTTAGAATCATGTTGTAAAAAACTTATATTAATCTCAACATTTATCTAATATATAAACTTTATTTTGAACAATAGAATTAAACCATGAACAATATGAACATTTACACTAAAATGAGATTTATACAAAGTGGGGGACTTGCCTTAGCTTTTGTAGGTTTAGATTCTATGTAGGGAAGGAGAGCGAGGGTTTTAGAGAGTTAAAAGGTGTTTGATAGAAGGGTTTGGAATAAAGAGTTAAAAGCTTATGCAAGGAAGGAAGTAACTTTACCTTTATATAAAAAGTAAGTCCTTAAGCCTTTAACCTTTCTATCCTTATCATATCCAAGATATTTAACTTGAATGAAACCAAAACCAATAGGATGGAACCCCGCCTACGTTGGACTTGCAAGGCTTCCTTAGGAAGCTAAGGATTTAAGTCATAAGGGTATATAAGTAATTTCTATGTAAAGTTAAAATATGTTCTAATTAAACCTATTCATTTCCTAATCAAATTTAATCTTTTACACTAATTAAACCCTAATCCATGATTGATAAGCACATAGGTGAAAAGCTAATACCTCTAATAAAAATATTAAAATTTATTTAAAATAATAATAATATTATATTAAAAATTTTAGGAACCTGAAAAATTATATTATTAAAATAATTAAATTATTCTCGTAAAGCTATTTTCTGGTAAAACTTGTATTTGCAAATAAGTAATAATAATTTTAATAATTTTTTAATTAAATTTTTTTAAACCAATTATTACAGGAACGAAGTATGCTTCTCGTCGTCCGGGGATATTTTGATCTGATTGTAGCCCGAGAACCCATCCATGAAGGACATACGCTCGAAATCACAAGTGTTGTCGACCATTATATTTGTGATCAGAAGGGGAAACTCGTCCTTTGGGCAAGCCTTGTTCAAGTCTATACAGACTCATATTTTATCATTCTTTTGTAATAACGGAAATGATATTGGCCACCCAATATGAATATTTTTCTTTGCAAATGAAGATGCATTCTATCAGCTTATTTATTTCAACTTCAATGGTGTTCATAACGTTTGGACGGAATCGCCATTGTTGTTGCTTTCCTAGCTTAGAGTTTGGTAGGATATTGAGCTTGTGTACCACAATTTATGGATCCAAGCCCGGCATATCTTCTTAACCCCACACAAAGACATCTATATGTTCTTTTACTTGCTATGGCAAGGATTTACGATCATCCCAGGCAAGCTCTTGCTAATGAAGATAGATTTGGGAGAGGATTCATCACCCAGATCGACTTACTCGACCTCATCTTCAGTAGGTTGTTTATGTTGCTCGAAATGTAATTTCCATTATGACTCCAGCTGTTCGGTCCTTAGTTCTACATCAAATAACTCCACCAAACATTCATCGTCTTCCTTAGGGTATGCTGTGTCCATGTTGATAGACAACGTTTGCTTGAGCATATCTCCAATACTTGTGTCAGAGTCCCAAGTAGAAGACTGCGAAGAATGAGATCGTAATTCGTCTTCTTCTTTCGAGTCCGCGGGAGTCGTTGGAGGTGAGATATATCCTAGGCCATGCTTGGTCTACTGGTAGTACGTCTCAGACTTACCTATAGGAGTAGAGAGGCACAAAGAAAAATGCCAGCCTTTACCATAATTTAGGCCATTGCCGCTTTTTAATTCGTAGTCCATGTTCTGGATAATGCGCTTGGCTTGTGTGCTGTAGCGGTGGAGTTGTATCCTATCACTCTTGGGTTCTGGTTCTTCTACGGTAGATCCTTTGCGACTATTGATCTTCCCGAAGATAATGGGTTTATCACCCCTCTTATTGCCGAAATTATGAAAGAAGAACCTTGGTATGGACGAATTTGGTCTACTGTGAGCGTCGGAGTTATTGGTGTATGCAGCTGCAGGTCGATACCGTATTCCAAGGAATATACAATGTTCCAATGTACAATAATAGAGTAATTCAAAGATAGCCCTTTATCGATAAAGTACGGTATCTTTTCTTGCAAATTATATCATCATATGAAGGTGAATCGGCATGGGCCGTGTCACGACCCGCACCCGATGTAGGGATGTAACTTGGGAACAACGTCCAGCCTACACCGCAAAATCGGCGGTAGAACGCTGTCTGGGTAATCTATCTAGCAATATAATAAACCACCAACAGTATCAATATACTCAATCACAGATCTAAGATAGAAATGAGCACGAATATGATAAATTATAGAATAGTCACATATAACTCATGAGTCTAAAATAATAACATCAATGAGTCTGAAAGAATACTAACAAATAAGCTGGAGACAAATCCAGTATAAAGAAATACTAAGAAGCTACTAATCTCGGGTCATCTGTCTTAGTTGGGATAAGTCCCTCCTGAGTCCGGGTCTCTGACTCTAAACCCACAACATCCTGAGGTCCATAATGTGTAGGATACCACTCCTCAGTGTCATCTGAAAAAAATATATCCATTCAGGAAAGGAGCAGGGTACATCTCTAACAGCAGTTCTAATCAATGATAAAAATTATGTAACAGTAAATAGATATGAATATACAAGATATAAAATAGATACAAGAGATATACAATAAGTAAATACTGGAATAAATACAATAATGAAAAATATGACAATGAACAAGAATACTAATGACTAAGTGTGTGAGTACTAGCTTTAACATGTGATCGGCTTGGGAACTTGATGCAAGATTTATGGCTTGGCTAATCATATGTGCGGTGTATGATTAACACTATTCAAGAACAAGATATGATACAAGATGGGTATGATCACACATCTACACTAAAATATCCCCCACCCTCGACTGGTATAATGGATCCAACCATGGTATGCTATAGCACGGGATTATCTAGGAAGATAGCAAATCTTCACGAGAATCAGTGTTTGTACATGTACAAGATAATCAATAAAACAAGGCTTGTATAAGATACACCATATACCAAGGAATAATATCTCATGACGAGATCCGAATATACCAATCCGTGTAACCATTGTGTCAAAAAAATAATGATATCTACACTAGATACAATAAACATAGAGGATATCATAAATAATAAACTATCAGAGAATATACTTGCCTGAAATTCGGTGAATAGTCTCACAGATGTCTGATATGGTGCCTCAAAGACCTAGATATGGAATATAACATCAATACAAGATTTCGAAAAGAAAATAAGTTAAACTAGTCAACTTCTAGGTCAACAAGCCATTTCTAAGTCAAAAGTCAAACTAGGTCAACTCTAAGTCAAACTGGTCAAACTTGGTCAAACTACCTATTTCTAGGTTGCATGAGTCTATCTTAATGATATTGGGTTCATACACTATGAATCTAGGTCATACAAGCTATATCTTAGGATACTAAGATACCGTATCTCAGGATACGCAAACAATAGATAAATATCACATATGCATATCAAATAATATTAAATATATAAATCATAATTATAAATACTAAATGGATACCTTGGTTTTGAACCAACTTGGTATCGCAACACTAAACCTCTATCTTGATACTCAAACCCAATACCTTGGGTATCCTCAATACCTTGGCATTTACCTTGGTATCTCAAGGTAAATTCAAAATTCATGAGTATAGCTAATACACATATAAACCTCCAAATACCAACTATATGCCAAATATATACTAACATAACTAAAGCATATGCTAACATAACTAACTATTAAATACTATAATTACTCGCATATAATACCTATCAATATAGTACCTACTTAATAACTTACTACCAATATCCATAATATGCATAGTTACATATAGTTAAGAGTCTAACTAATAGGTGCATATATATCTAACTATTTAAATAACAAGTATATAACTAACTATCCACTACTAGTTCATATGCACATATCTACATATATAGTACTTAACTAGAGATACAAGTACATATATATATATTGATCTAATCAATTAACTAGATAAATATCAAGCTACTAGTAAATACTAGCTAACTACTACTAACCAACTAATTAACTTACAACTACTAAAATATAGTATACTAATACATAAATACCAATTATAAAATATATATATATATATATATATATATATATATATATATATATATATATATACCAATACCATACATATATCAATTATTTGTAATTAATACATAAATATATATATAACCGCAAAACTGTCGCTAAAAGTCGCTGTTGTCGTCGCTGAAACTGCTGATACTGCTGCTGTTGCTACGGTTACTGCTGATGTTGCTACGGTTACTGCTGCTGTTGCTAATATTGTTGTCGCTGCTGTCGCTGAAGGCTGTTGCTGTTGCTAATGCACTGCTGCTGCTGTCGCTGAAGCTGCTGTTGTTGCTAATGCGCTGCTATTGTTACTAATGCTGCTGTCGGTGATGCTGCTGCTGTTGTAATTACTGCTGTCACTAAAAGCTGCTGTCCCCCTCTCTCATTCTTACACTAATAAATACACAAATAAATATATACTAATATATACACAATATAGCTACTATTATATATACTAGCTACATATATTTATATACATATACATACTCCTCTCTCTCTATATATATACATCTCCACAATAATATATATAGTATATCATACACATTTTATAGTAACATATTATATATATATATATATATATATATATATATATATATATATATATATATATATATATATACAGCAAGATGTCAACTAGCTCTTGCGGCAGAGGCAAGTCCAAAGGGACATTACGTCCCCAGGACTCCTTTGGCTTTCAGAAGGTCATCGGCCGAAAGCCTCCTCCTACTGAAGCAGGATCCATCTCAGCGGCCAAGGGAAAGCAGCCAGCAGATATTGCTGATGCTAATACTAAATCTTACAGAGAAGCAATGGAAGTTGAGTCCATCTTCTTTGAAAAATCAAATTATAAGGAAATTATTAAACTTGAAAAATATGATATTCCTCTTATGAAGGATCCATGGAAACTTTATAAACGATATCTTGAAAACAGCTTTATTCCAGTTCTGGGTAAACCTATGAATATTTATGAAGGTATCTTGATTACCACTAAATCTATCACAGTTGAACATTCTGCTAAACCGAACTCTTTGGAGACGGCCCTATTATCAAATGTATTCATAAATTTTAAGATAATTTATTAAATAAGAAATTCTCACTTCGAATAGATTGCAGTTCTGCAAAATCTATATTACAGAAAGATGTTAAGAATCTTGCTTCTAAGCAAATTTTTGCTAGATGACAAGCTGAACTTGCTATATTCGAATTTGACATTGAATTTATTAATGGCAAAAATAATGCCTGGGATAGTCCATTTATTGATTTCCTCCAGATCTGAAAGAAACTCGCTCAACTGAGCATTTTCTATAGATTTTCCCTTTAACAGGGTCTTTTTGTTGTCCCCAATGTACAATGGGTTACTCATCCAAAGATGAAGTAAGAGGGTCTTCTACTCCGCTGCTCTTGAAAGTGTTAGTAATAATAATAAAGGAATACCTTTAATATTATTATGTTATGAATAATTAAATTATTATTAGTAAGACATAAAAGATTTTAGAATGCCTTCATAGTTATCCTGGTCATAGCACGACTGTCAACGACTTTTACAGCTGAAACGGCCTACCCGGCCAACATAGCCAACGCAACTTTGGTGTCGTTCCACTAGATCTTGGATAATCCTAGAAGTAGTCATTCTAAAACTATAATGAATTACAGAAAAATAATATCTCTATCCATACTATACTGAATATCAATAGTATTAGTTAAAAATTATCAAGAAACAATATTTCAGAGAACAGAGAGTAGAATCACCTCAATCTTGAGCCATCATGGCTCTGATACCAAAGTTTAGCTTGCCATCTAGCAAAAATTTGCTTAGAAGCAAGATTCTTAACATCTTTCTGTAATATAGATTTTGCAGAACTGCAATCTATACGAAGTAAGAATTTCTTATTTAATAAATCGTCTTAAAATTTATGAATACATTTGATAATAGAAAGAAGTTCTTTCTTTATCGTAGAGTAATAATCTGAGTATTATCCCATTTACCAGAATGGTATCTAACAAGGATAGTATGATCTTTGTTTTTGGGATCTATTTGTTGGAGTATACCACCATAGCCAATATTGCTGGCATCTGTTTCAACAACTTATACAGAGAAGCAATGGAAGTTGAGTCCATTTTCTTTCAAAAATCAAATTCTGAGAAGATCATCAAACTTGAAAATTTTGATATTCCTCTTATGAAGGATCCATGGAAACTTCATAAACGATATCTTGAAAACAGCTTTATTCCAGTTCGGGGTAAACCTGTGAATATTTATGAAGGTATCTTGATTACCACTAAATCTATCACAGTTGAACATTCTGGTAATATATATAACATATATACATATACATATAACTTATATATAAATACACTACCATAATTAATAGTTATTACATATGTAAAAGTATAGCTACATATATATATATATATATATAACACATAGGTAAATAGAAATATGATACACTAACACATAAATAAATAAATAAATAAATAAATAAATAAATAAATAAATAAATAAATAAATAAATAAATATAAATATATATATATATATATATATATATAATTACATATTATAAAGACTAAGAACAATAGAATTAGATCTAGAAATACAATGCACAACACATGGAGTGTATCGCACCCGTATCACACTAGATCTATGATACGCTTGCGACACGAGTCCACCACACATCCAAACGTACCCCAAAGGACACAAAAAAGTCTCATATATTATTTATGAACAATAAAAAGAGTCAAACATAAATCTACGTGTCCGTGTTAAAATATAGCGTGCACAAAGTCCCGTGTCAGAGAAAAAACTACCAAATCAACACGTATCATCAAATTGTTGGGATACGACCTACACGTACCCAATTGTGGACATGAAACTAGCTCCAAACACACAAGAATATGCCAAATTGATCTATAGGACCAATTAACACACACAACAAGTGTCAATCTCGAAAATCCCCCAAAATTGACACAAAAAGTACCGTAACTTTCTCAATAGGCCTCCTATGAACACAAAATTAAATCCTTTGGGTAGCCTATGCATATGGGTTAATTTCTCATGGTTAAATCTCATATTTTAAACCTAAATTAAGGGTAAAAACTAAATTGTACATATTGGAAGATGAATTCTTAATGAAACCTCCAAAATTGGTAAAATGAGCCTTCAACTTGTAGATCCTTGCTCCTCTTTGTAGATAATTGCTTTTTTCCTTCTAGAACCTTGCCCCACTAGTCTCCAATGGTAATTTAGAAAGGAATTGGGATAAAATTTGGTAGGAAAATGATATAAAAATGAAGGAATTTGGTTGAGAGAAATTCTAGATTTAGTTTTCAAATGAAAAGAGGAGAGAGAAACTTTCCCCCTCTTTTAATATAGGTCGGCCCCCTCTACCCCTTCCTCAAGCCACTATGTAATATCCATTATACCCCTTGGGGCCTTTTATGAAGAAATAATTAAGGAAAAAAGCTTCTAGTCTAATAGTTTAATTAATTTAATCCTCCTCCTAATCAATGAGCTTTCTAGTTGGGCTCAAATCTAACAATTAATACATGCTGGTCCATGAGTCTAACTAAAATAGTTAGGTCCACTAACACAAGTCCAAAATAAATAACTAACATCTAACAATAATTAAATAATACAATAAATAATTATTTAACATTCATAATATTTAATTAATTATAAAATTACTAAAATACCCTTTTCTAGAAAATATAGTTGTGCCAAGTCTACCCTCCTTAAATTAATTTCGTCCTTGAAATTAAAACTCTCCCCCTCTCTCTTAGGCCAGTCATATCCTATTCATACAAATCTTACTATGGTCAAACTCCATCAATCACAGTCTAAAATAGTATATATCCTATAACATACAATCCTACCATTCTACTGAAAGAGAAATCATACTTGGATATAGTCTCTTATCTATCATGAAATCAGTCTCTGCCCTACTGGGTGTCTCCCTCTACTGGTACAGGATAACCTGCTACGCCACCTGTTGCCTATTTTATCACACACTAAGCATTCACTAAACATTAACCTAGTCAAGTTATTCTTAATACTGATGGTTACCAAATACTAGTGATATACTCTAATTCTAGGTCATGGACATGCTTAACTTACTGGCACTTGCTACTTAGGATACTATACAAAATACCGCTAAGATACTACCTCCTTCTTCTGTTTCAATCATCAAATTTTTTTAATCATTCTCTTACAAGGAACACTTGTATACCTTTTCAATCATGTGTTTTATTAGCACACCCTCGTCCAACTTTAATACTTCCAATATGATGTCTTACTTAAATCTTGTTACTGTCTACACAAGGCACCATCTCTCATATGTATTTTTAGATGACATCCTCATACCAAGTTACTCATATCTCTCCTCTATATCATTATATTAGTTACGAAAATGCTTTCCTAAACTTTCATAATACTTGAGGTACTCCGACTCTTGTTACTAGAGTATCTCTTTCTATCTGATATTTGGTGCAACTCATCCTCTAATATTTGTTAATCATCTTAAAGTTCTCATCTGTACATTAGTATCACAATGCATACACAATTATCTTCTAGTCATTACAACACCATGACATCTCACAGGTATCCTTGTACCCTTCGGACTATTCTCTGATACATACGACCTCTATAATCAAATTTAGCAAGTTACTATACTTACTTACTTCTATATATATATTGTCTCCCTCCCCTACTGCTTTGATCACTTGTACTATTACTCCCAAATATTTTTCTATCCATATTAACTGATACACCAATCCAATGTCATTATACAAGGTACTTACTGTTACTAGCATATTACTCAACTAATCCCTGATATAGAAACACTAGCACTTCTTGATATAGTAACACTAGCTTCCTAACTACACAACATATATCCTTAAGGTTCTAGGATACTAGCTTTATCATTAGATTACCTCATCATACTCACTAGAAATCATGATCACTTGCATCCAATGCACTAGTTATTAATTTCTATAATATACACATTTCACTTCACTCTCAAAGGCAGGCATATGGTTACATATCTCTATTGATGTATATGTATCTCTCTTCAAACCTTACAGACGGATACACAAATCAGTAATGCACTATATATCTTCTATGACCAATCTTGATATTTCTCAACCCATGACATAATATTAACACTCCATCTTCCACTTTCTGATACTCATGAACTTCCATACTGACACGTATCACCCACTGTGCATTCTGCACACAATTTCTAGACTCTCTTCCACCTATTGCTTCCAACACATCACTAGTCTCAATATCAGGTGATATATCCATCACTAGTTATATACTGGTACACTCCTATCTACTCACATCAACCTGTATCACAAGTCCTACTACTTTAACATAATATATTGTTATTCCCTCACACTCTTCCATATACTTATGGGTACCCTTCTACTATGGCACACTCACTAATACCCTTGATGGATATACATTTCTCTACTCTTGACATACCTAAGTATCAACCACCCAATTGTATATCATGCTCTATTAATTTTCAACACATTTTTTCTTGATACTTAATTGCTTACATGGATCGCCCAACTACATAAATTTATGACTATTCAGAACTGGCATGCTGACTCTGATACTAACTCATGGAACCACTACTGATACTTTCTACTCTCCCTTCTGTCTATAGTACTCATACTATCTATAATGACACCTATCATAAAACTATTGCTACAAGGTACTACGCTATGGGTTATTTCTAGATTGATGTCTATTGCTCTCATGCCCTCTTACTGACTCACAAGTCACACTCTCAATAGTCAATACTGATACTCAAGTCACAGACCTAATTGCAATTCACTAATTATCACACTAACAAGAAGCTCTAATAGAATAAAGCTCTATAAGGAACTGGACTAGAGAACTTAAGGTATCTTTACTGCTAATCTAAGGAATAATGGAACAAAGTCTTATAATAACATGAGTGAAAAGTATTGAGATGATACTTTAAGGACCAATTTAAGATACAATCTGATAATCATACAAGTTTGTTCGAAATCATGATACTCAGAATCCTCGTCACGCTAGTAAGCATAGCTGCGATAAACGATAGATCCCATAACTTAGGTATGCACCTATATAATCATATCGTCTAGAATCCTCGCTGTACCAACTAGTATAGCTGTGAGAAATTCTAAATTTTATAACTAAGATATGTACATCCAAAGTCAGGTCCCTACATTTTTGCTACTCCAGTTAATATGGCTACGATAAACTCTATGCTCCATAACCAAAGCAGAAGTTTTACCTTTCTTGCTGTCCTTATATGTTATCAGATGATATCATAATTTAGTACGTAAATTTCTTTTCGATATGAAATCAAACTCAACAATGACACCAAGAATTTAAATTCAATAACCAATCACCAGGAATCAAAATAACAACAAGTGGGAGCGGACGAAAAATAAGTGAAAGATTTGTAATGGGAATTGTAATAAGATTCTCAAGGGTCGTCCCAGGAATCTCTCAAGAAATTTGTGATTGAGTATCCTCTCAGCCTAATATCTTATATCCTATAGCCTATATCTCATATCCTATCGCACGCTCACAGTAGTACAACTAAGTCGTCGTACAACCACGATATCGCACAACTTGTGAAGCCTGACCTGCATGGACCACCACTAAAAATGTGTCACAACCCGCACCCGATATAGGGATGCAAGTCGGGAACAATGCCCAGCCTATGCTGCAGAATCGGCAGTAGAACGCTGTCTGGGTAATCTATCTAGCAATATAATAAACCACAAATAATATCAATATACTCAATCATAGATCTAAGATGGAAATGAGCACGAATATGATAAAGAATAGAATAGTCACATACAACTCATGAGTCTAAAATAATAACATCAATGAGTCTGAAAGAATACTAACAAATAAGCTGGAGATAAATCTAGTACAAAGGAATACTAAGAAGCTACTAATCTCGGGTCATCTGTCTCAGTTGGAATAAGTCCCTCCTGGGCCAGGATCTCTGACTCTAAACCCACAATATCCTGAGGTCCATAATGTGTAGGGTACCACTCCTCAGTGTCATCTGAGAAAAATATATCCCGTCAGGAAAGGAGCAGAATTTTTCCTGAGTATTCATAGTGATTCTGTATAGGCTTACAGGATTTGTGGCATAGATATTATATATGTATAGCTATCATTATGACTCGCTGCATTAGTTAGAGTTTATGATTTTACGTGTTATGGATATGAGACATGAGTTTACATTGGGTGGGGAGAGTATTACCATATTAAAGGCTGATTATATTATATATATATATATAGTTTTCTGGTGGTGCCTTAGACTCTGAACAGAGTTTTGGCACAAGTTCTGGCCCTTCGAGATAAATGCTGCTATGGGTTTCTCCGACACAGAGCCTGTAGTAGTTTCAGCCTGAGTATGATTAATGCTCTCATTTGTATATCACATAGTTGGTTATATAGTTTGCCCTATTGATACATTTTATATACTGTATTTATTTGGCTTGAGTTATTCTTGTACCTTGCTATGTCCTCTAAGGACCTGGATCCGGATTATGTCCCCAGATATAGCAGAGGAGATCTACCCTGAAGTATACGGGATGGGAACAGACGCTGGAGCAGTACCAATACCAGAGGACATGCCAGAAGATTTCTTCTGAGTATTTTATTACTCAGTCATTTCTGTTTTGATACTCTATTTAATGTCTCATGGATTCCTATATTAAACTCATTATCGGGTTGTTCTCCGAGATATTTTATTGAGACTTGTTGTTTATATTTCATCTTGATTATTCTAATATTTGATTTGTGTTTATCTTATGTGGATGAGATTAGATTTAGACTATGACATGTATCGTAGACCTACTTATTAATTGTTTATAGCTTAAGTACACTCTAATGGGTCCATTAAATTGTGTTTGCCCATTGGAATGTTCTGCTGGCCATTGCCACGTGTCTAGTCCCTCGGTATTTTGGGACTGGGGCATGACATATATATATATATATATATATATATATATATATATATATATATATATATATAACACATAGGTAAATAGATTTATGATATACTAACACACAACACACACACACACACACACACACACACACACACACACACACACACACATATATATATATATATATATATATATATATATATATATATATATATATATATATATATATATATATATATATATTACATATTATAAAGATTAAGAACAATGGATTTTGGAGACTCTTAGGAGGATCACCTTTACTTGGTAGAGTTTGCTTATAACAACAACTACCAGGCCAGTATCGAGATGTCAACATTTGAGGCGTTATATGGTTAGAGATGTCGCACTCTATTATCTTGGGATAATGTTGGTGAGAGAGCCTCATTGGGACCGGAGATGGTCATAGATGCAGCTGAAAAGGTGAAGCTTATCAGAGATAGACTTCGAGTAGCGCAGGACAGACAGCGACATTAGGCCGATAGCCACCGAAGACATATGGAGTTTGAGGTATAGGTTTTGTTTGTGTTGCTTGTATTTGCCTTATTTTAGATAGAGTGCTAAGGCTGTATTTTGTTCTAGGTTGACGATCTGGTGTTCTTGCGAATTTCTCCGACACGGGACACGATTCATTTTGGTAGAGGCAAAAATCCTAGTCCACGGTACGTCGGACCCTTCGATATTCTCGAGATAGTCGGTACAGTGGCCTATAGATTAGACTTGCCGCCTGCACTTGAGGGAGTGCATAACGTGTTCCACGCAGTACGTGGTAGATCTTAGCCATGTATTGGATCACTCAGAGATCGAGGTTTGTTATACTCTCAGTTATCTAGAGCATCATGTGGTTATTCTGGATCGCAGAAGAAGGTGCTGCAGAATCAGACGATTTCTTTGATATGCGTCGTGTGGAATCATCACTCGCCAGGGGAGTCTACTTGGGAGCGAGAGGTCGAGATGCACGAGGGATATCCTTATATGTTTGATCCGTGAGATAAAATTCTTTCTTGCTTGTTGTGATTATTTTCGTAGATAGTTTCTTCCTTAAATTTTAAGATTTTTTTTTCCTAAGGTGGGTAGGATTGTCACCCTTACTTTTCCAAATAGAAATAATTTAGTAGTTTGACCTAGTTATTTTATATTTAGGAATTAAATATTATTTAGTGTGCTATATAATTATTTGGTGCTTTGTATTATTTATTTATAATTAGTAGGCAAGCTTAGTTAAATGGACTTGACATTTGTGAACCCAATTAGACTTGTCATGACAACTTGTGAACCCAACATGGACTAGGCCCAATAGACCCATTTCCTTTAATTAATTAGGAAGATTATAATAATTTGTATTAGTGTAGAGACTCCCCATTTTAGCCCTCATTAATTATTCTTATAATGAATCATTGGGGGGGGGGGGCAAATTGGATAATGCAAGGTTGCTTGGAGAAGGGGAAAGTGGCCGGCCCTATAGGGAGGTCTTCTCTCTCTCTCTTATCTTTATTTACTCCTTCATTTTGTAATCCCCAATTCATAGATTGCCAATTCTCTCATTCCTCTATAAATTCACCGTCAATTCATTTGAATTTTTCTCTCACTTTCATCATTAGAAGAGCTTTGGAGCTTGGAGAAGCAAGTAGCACAAGAAGGAGGAGCATTGGTAGAGAGATCATGTCCGGATCGTGTCCACTTTAGTTTTTATTATGAATCCATCTCCCAATTGGTAATTTCTAAATTCCTCTTCATTGTAGCTTCTAAATTATGCATTTGACCCTTAGAAATCATCCTAGGACATAGGACTACCTATAGGAACAAGTTCTAGATCAATTGGTTATGTATTATGAATTCTATGTGTTGATTTGTGTGTATTTTAGGAAAATTATGAGATTGAAGCATTAAGAGTGTGTCATGAGAGCAATTAGAACTAATTAGACTTAGATCGGGGTTGTGGGACTAGGTACGTATCCACAATTGGACATGAATAGGCCATATCAAGATATGGTACGATATCGTGTGATACAAAGCTCTATTTTGGGCATTTTGTATAATTTCTCCCTAATTCCTATTGTAGCTAGTTCTAATAGTGATAATACTATATATTTGATATGTAGTAATGGTTATCATGAAGAAATTATGGATTTTGATTCTTCTTTGAGTATGTATCATGAGTATTCAAGTGACACACTCTATGTGTTTGATGATTTGACTCTTAGTTAATATATATATATATATATATATATATATATATATATATATATATATATATATATATATATATATATATATATGGAGATGTGTGTATTGTGTGCATTATATATATAAGTATATAAGTATTAAGGTGTGTTGGGTGTGCTGTGATCAGAGGATGTATCCATGTGAGGGTATGGCTCGAGTTTGTGCCATTGCTCTCAGTTCCATGTTTGGGGCATGGTCATTAGAAGTGACTCTAGAAATAGAAACTCATAGAGTTAAGGGGAGGTAGTTTTGTGATATATCAGAGGAGGTACTTTTATAGAAGTAGGCACAAGCATGTGGCAGTGCTTTGTGCATGCACAACAAGTGCATCAAGCTTGAGCAGAGCCTGCTGAATATGGGTTCAGATTGCAAGCAATGCAATCTGCATTGCGCACCAGATACAGGCTCGAGTATAGGGGAGCAGCAGAAGTAGGATAAAGTCTGTGCTATTCAGGGGGGTGTCGGTTTGCAAGTTGGTTGCTGTTTATATGCACATATGTGCATCGGATATACTCAAAGTGTGTGTGTGTGTGTGGTATATTTTGGAGTGGGTCCAGAAGGGAAAAAAATTGTCACAGTAGCATTGGTTGAAGGAAGGAGTAGGTATTAGATATTATGCCAAGATTACAGTGATAGTTGGATACTATAGTATTATTAATTAACCAGTGTATAATAAGGTGTAATTAGCTATCTGTGGTATGATCAGTGTGTGCCTCTATTTAATGGATGCATGTATATATAACTGGGTTGTATAACTGGTTTGTATTGCTCCTAACAGTGTGGTAGTGTTGAGCTTGGGCACAGTTACAGTGAGGAATTTTAACTGTGTGTATCTGGCATTGGCTTGAGACTTAGAGTTCATTCATGACTGAACTGAGAGGGAAGCTTGATCTGTTCAGACTTTAAGTATTGCAAAATTAGTGCACTTCTATCCAAGTGCAGTAGTAAAGGTGTGATACACCACTATGTATCAGTGAAGTTAAGGGGTGATATTGGATGATTGAGGTTCAGATTTTTCCTATATGTATTGGTACCTGGTATCACATATCAGTGTGTGTAAAGTCACTTATGTGATAAGATTGGTATTAAGGGAAGAGTGTCAGCTGATGCTCTATTGCAGTAGGGTATTAGAGATGCCCTTGTTCAAGCCAGGAGGAGCAGTTGCAGCAGTAAGTGTTAATCTGCAAGAGCAGCATTTGGGGGGGGGGGGGATGCAGGGACTGATCAGTTGCCAAGGTAATATTTGTATCAGTGTACATGCAAATTATGTGTTCAGTGTGATAAGACAGTGGATGATAATGTTAGTGGTTTTAGTGTTAGTTAATAGTTAGTGTGTTACAAATTAGTTATCAATTAGTAAGTTTTGATATTGGTATCAATTAATTAGTTAGTGTATTGTTAGCAGTTAATATAAGTTGGGGTTATCAGGTAGTATTGGTTAGTTTTAGGGTTTATACTAGCTACTAGTACTACCTTAAGATAACACTAAGGTAATGACTTAGAAACCTAACCAAGACCTATTATCTACTAGATTAGACTTGTAATCACTCTAGAAACTAGGTATGGACCTAAAACTTAGGTAATACCTGGTTAGGACCTAGTTTGACCTAGTTTGACTAATGTGACCTAGATATGACCTAAAAAATCATATTAGTGCACTCTTTCTCATTTTTTATTCATTACACTATTTAACTTGATATTTTCTAAATAAGATTATGTGACACCAGCTTGGGCAACGAGAGACACCCTTTGCTCAGGAACAGAGGCGAGTACATCTCTTTGTTAGTTTTTATTTTATGATAGTGTATATATCACATGTTCTAGAACTATATACTTGATTCCGACATAGTGGTTACACGGACTGGTACTATATGGATCATGTCAGAAGATGTTATCTCCTACCATGTTCAGCGGATACTCCTTCATATATTTATTATCGTGTATATCGGGTAATGATTTTAGTGTACTTCGTGTTCACACACTGCTCGTGTTCAGTGTGCCCATATTCGTGTTCGTAATATTTCATGATTGGATCCATTAGTATTGGTTGGGGATGGGGGAGTAGGAGTTGGTTATGTGATCTAGCCCAAGTGTATTAGTGTATATGTCGATTATATACCTCACATATAATCGAGTTACCATATTTTATTCGTGTTTAACCCAAATCGATCACATAATGAACTTGTAATCTATAGCACAGTAGCTAGTTTCATCTATTTTCATTACTTGCAGTTATTCCTATTGCCTGTTCTTTATTTCCAGTACATTACCTGTTCACTCTAGTTCATTCCATTTCTTATGGAGAGTAATCTTGTATTTTTTTCCATTATCTGTTATATATGCTCTATTATGTATTTGGAACTGCTTTCAGAGGTATGTACTTCGCTCCAATCCTGACTGGATATATTTTTCAGATAATTGACTTATGGATCAGTGTCCTACGTATAACGGGTCACAGAACGACGAGCCATTAGAGGATTCTCCCCTAGAGCAGGAGGACTTAGTGCCAAAGTCTCAGGAGGATTAGTTATATATATATATATATATATATATATATATATATATATATATATATATATATATATATATATATTTTGGATATTGTATTAGTCTCATTCTAGACTCATGACATGTATTTATTATTTTGGACTTATGGATGTATGTGACTCTTACTTTCTCTCTTTGTTCCATATCGTGCTTTCAACCTCCTTTAGTTTTATTTGTGATTGAATATTGTTTACCATTATCATATACTATATTGTTCCTCCGTTGGGAGTTGAGATAACATTGACAGATACCATATATATATTGTATGAGATATTTAGATAGTATGGTTGACCCCAACAATGTTCAACCGCCTATGGTGCGGCATAGGCTGGACGTTGTTCACTACTCGTTTCCTTATTCCGGGTGCGGGTCGTGACAATGCGCTACTAACTTCTACGATCCCATTTTCAGTGAGTATATTCAGCCTATTTGGCAATGCCTCAAACTTCAATCCAATAAGTGTCACATATTATGTAGATATAAATGAGTACGAAGCTCCAGAATTAATTAAAGCTATGGCAGAAAAGGTTGTAACAAAAATGTTACTTACCACTATGTCGCCCGATGCCATAGCATCCTCCAAAGATAAGGTGAGCGTCTGCCTTTGGCCTTGTCAAGCTCCCTGCTATTGTCTTCCATGCTACCATTATACGGTCCCTGCTGATTCTGCTGTTGTTATAGTCTATAAAGCTGGACCTGCATCGACAACGGGCACTTAGCTAAAGGCCGCACTGCTGCTGCTGTTCCTCATGCTACATTGCCCTTGGAGCTGGCAATATAGAAAACTGTTGTACTGACCCTTCTGGCCTCTGTATTAATAGGTATGTAGCAATCTTGAGATCAGGGCTCCCACATCTTAATCCTAGTCTATTAACTGCCCGACAAATATCCCGGATATGACCTCCTTTGCCATAATAGGTACAAGTTGTCGGCACTCCCCGTCGCTGCTTCTGCTGCTGTTGTTGCTGCCTCAACTACTGCTACTGAATTGGTGCCATCATTGTCGAGGTCACTGGCCTACTCGGTGTCACATCATGGATGCGAATGCCAGGGGATGGTGCTGACGTCCGCGGTACTTCTCCTCCCTCATTGCTCTGTCCATGACGCCTTTTCCGATCTACTCTTCTTGATGCCATCCTCTGAGAAGTAAGCTCAACCCTCTTGGCTGCTATCAATATCGCCTCAAAATTTTGGTAGTCATGCACCTCTACCATGTGTAAGATTTTTAAGTAAAGTCCCTGCTGGAACCTCATTGCTCTCTCCAACTTTGTTCCCACCATGGTGGAAGAAAACCTGCTTAGTCGATAAAACTCTGCCGCGTAGCCGTCTACTGTCCTTACAGCCTGCTTGAGGTTAATGAACCTTTGCTGCAACTCATACTGAGCCACGATCCCAAAGTACTTCGCCATAAACCGGGTTCAAAAATTATCCCACGAAATAGGACACCTCAATCCTACCTCCATTGTGGCCCACCAATCCCTTGCCAGATCTTGGAGTTGTAGGCGAACCAGGTCAACCTGTTCCTTTGTCAAAACTTTAGCTGCTGCAAGAATGGTCTCAATATCCTAGAGCGAATTATCTGCCGTGATTGCATCCTCCATGACATCAAAATATTTGGGGTTCAGTCTGCAAAATCTAATAGATGCCACAGAATATGTTCTTCCGCCTCTTTCGAGGGCCTTCTGCAACCCTTGGTTCAACAGGATATTTTGTTCCTGCTGTTGAAGCTGTTGTTGCTAATGTTGTTGTTGTTGTTGCACCACCATCTGGTGTTGTTGGGTAGCCAAAAATCTATAGATAATCTCTAGCAAGGCTGGGGTATCTAGTATTGCCGGTACTGCGGGAGGTACGGGAATACTTGGAGCCGGCTGCTCTGTCCCATTTATCGTGGGCTCAACTCGGATCCTTGGCTGGGGTTCTACAGGATCTCGTTCCATTGACAACTCTGTCTCTATTATTCCTGCAGCATCGGAGGAAGGATAAGCCCTAAAGAAGAGCACAAGAAATAATCAAGTATAGGATGAGAAGGAACAAGGAAGCAATAAATCTGGAAAATTTTAACCTGAGTATCGAAGAGGATGAATTCAGAATTTTAAGAAGGATCATGTTTGATTGAGACTCCTATGACCATGGAACTTCACAAGTCTTAAGAACAGACCTGCATGGGCCACCACTAAAACCTTATCATGTTCCAGTACCGGAATACGGAGATGGACATGGCCAGTTGTCCCGTACAAGGTACTATACATCGTATGATGATCATGGCTGTAACAAGACAAGCGGGTGCATGCTACAATCAAGTCTCCAATGGTCAAGAACTTCTATATCTCAATCATTTAAACAAGAAACAGTAAACATATAGGATATATGATAAAGCAATAAGGTGTCTGAAATACTTTCTCAAAATGTTCTGAGATCAGTTGTGCAAAATAAGAAGCTAGAAGAGAAATCAAAAGTACATGACAGTGATCAACTGCAGTCTGATTTAATATAATCATGTAAGAAGACTAATGTCCTGATGTGCCGGCTAACAGGTACGGGTGGCTAAATGCCCAAAAGAATAATTGTACAATGACGAGTAGGAAAAAGAAAACCCACTCGTTATCCTCTGCGACTATGTTCCTGGTACACACCATATGTTGGGGGATAGTACGCTGGATCCTCGGGTGCTGGAACAAAACCTGGCCATGTAAAACCAGTGGGGTTAGACCCCAAATAGCAAGTACCACAAAGAAAGCATGAAATGGAGAAACAAAAACCCAAGAATTAATTATATAATAATACATTGGTTCAATGTCGTAATTTAGGTCCATGACATACCCTAGCGCAAAGGCCCAACCGTACAACCAAATAAGGACAAGGGTTAAACCATCACACTATGATAGTCTATTTCACTAGGCTACTAACCAAATAATACAATCACAACCAACTTCATTTTCTTATATCGGTCAATCACTTATACGGCTTGCTATTTGTGGAGTCAGAGGTTATCTCAGAAATAATGCATAATTGGTATCCTCAGATCACGCCAGTGCCGAACATGAGTGAACCGAACCAAATAAGGAATGTACAGGCACTAGCATGATGCACCAGTTCCCCGTAGGGCCACTACGCTAAAAATACGGTATTAGCGGTTCCAGTGCTCCTATAAGGAGATAATTGCTCGAATTTATTTATAATAGGTCATATACTGTACTCCATTAAGGTGGATGATATACAGTATCAGTGGTGGCCTGCCCACATCGTACTTAGAATGAATCTCTGTGGGAAGGTTTGTTGGCATGATCTCGGGATACCGTTTGCTCCAAATGTTACTACTACTTTTAGTTACCTAATTAGCTCAATATTGTGTTCGAAATATAAAAGCGTGGTCACATGAGAATTTTTCTTAAGATTTTTTACAAAGTACGGGCACGCTAGATATGAATCCAAGGAAGTTCAATCTGGATTCACTCGAGCGTGTATCCAACATTCAGTCAATCAATATCCTAGCCACACTTTGGTAGTTGACTCACATATCATGCCCATGCTATAGAAAAGTAATATGCATATCTAATATCACACATTCAGGATATATGGAGGCATTCTCGATGCACAATCCAAATATAAATTACTTAACACGTGACATGGTATGTCGTACCTCGGCGCACATCCGATCATATATACTTTCAGGCAATAATCTCTATCAGCATAGATACAATATTCGAGTCCAATTATTAACTATACATTGGGTCACATGAATTAAGATTACATTATAACACATAGCTTATGTCATGCACATAGCTGGTTAGTCACTATCCACTTAGTCGGGTTCATTCTGAAATCTCAGTTCAACTCATGCCATGTTCATAGCCAATCTTATCTCATGGTCATGTCTGACACGAGGTCTGGTTACTAAATCCATTCTTCCTTAGAATCATAACACAAGCATTAACCCAATTATAAACCATAAGGAATAAGAAAAATATTTAATCAAAATAATCAAGGCCGCATGGGTCTCTAAGCCACATGGGAAGTCTATGCTGCATATGTCTCTAGGCCGCATATGAAGTCCAGGCTACATAGGAAGTCCTGGCCGCATATAAAGTCAGGGTCACATACTGAGGGTTAAAGTCTATGCCTTGGGACAAGTGTTAAAGTGGCGGCCAATAAATGAAGTGCCAGTGATATGACATAAAGTGATGGATGTGACTGATATGACAATTCAATAAAGTGTGTCAGAGAGAAAATACAAAGTCACAAAAATATGTGCCAACGGTTCAGAGACATACGTCTGGCCGTATGCTCTGCTTGCCGCATAAGTCACTCGACCGTTTATGCTTTTTGGACCTAACAAATTTCTCATTTATTCAGGGAAGAAAACATAAGGAGTTCAAGGACACTTGTGTAAATAAGCAGTTATGCTTCCAACAAGATGGACGCATGTTGTCAGTATACGGCAAAGAGTTCATGTTGCATAACCCTCTCAGGCCGTATAGCACTCTCAGCCTCATAGCTCGCTGGCCGCATGTGAACTTCGTCTTCTCCAACTGCTGGTTCAGCCAAGGCAGAAAAGCTCTAAAAACTAAAAAAATATTTTTTCATAAATTTTTTATTTAATTCCGAATCACGTGAACCAAAAGCCAAAACGCTAAAAATTGAAAGCTCTATCATGTAGCAAAAACTGATTTTCTAAAATACCATATTTTAGTAGATGAAAACCACAAAAAATACATGGAACCCATAAAAACTCTAAATATTAAATGTAGATCTACTCATATACAACCATCAAAACCGAAAACTCTAAGTATTAAAAGTGTTTAAAAATACATAACAAACATAATGAACCAATAATATGAAGAATTTTTCCATTTCTCATGCAAGATGTACTTGCCTATGGAAAATATGAGAGAAAACTAAAGAGAGAGGAAGGAATGAAGAAGTGAAGAGAGAGAGAGAGAGAGAGAGAGAGAGAGAGAGAGAGAGAGAGAGAGAGAATATTAGATTATATATGGTAGGGTTGATGGTTGAACCAAGGGTTCTCATGACTTGAACCAACCCAGAAAATAAATCATAAACCGAATTAAACCAAAGAATCGGTCTAGTCTCCATGCACATACAACCATGCTAAAATCAAATACGTTCCAAATACGTGTATCGGGAACGGGGAGTGACACAACCTCACAACACTAGAAACATATCCCTCTCTATCCTACTTCACTGACAGTCATCAACTTCATCCACTCCACACACTCATATCACTTCCCCTAAATCTAAATATAACTCGACCCTCTGATACTACTGCTACTTCTATTCTAAGGCTACTATTGCTGATGCTCTTGTGTGCACAAGCATACAACTGCTGCTAATGTGCAGTCACTCCCTCTCTTACCTGGATACTTATGCACCCATGCACACACATAGCTCCTCAACTCACACACACTCAACTCTTACATGATATCCAAGTATCACCATCAAACCATGATATACCCCATGATATTATACCAATACTCATAATGCATATATATCACACACTACACAATAATACATTAGTCAAACACTTGGTGTGCATATATCACTATGATACTCAATTGATACTCTACCTAAACCTCATCAAACTCTACCTAAATCATATAAACTTATAAAATATGGTCAATAAACCATAAATAGTATAATTGACATACCCTTAAACACTTGGTGTCCAAATTCGGAGTTTTCCTCAAATGGACATAAAACTTAATGTAACTTCCACGAAAGATATCATATGAACCTAGTTCTTCTTCCTATATGTAGTCATTATGCATGGGTGGGTTCCTAATACTAAAATGTAACAATTAGAATCTAATTAGAGAATGATTTTAGAATGTTACCTATTAGGTAATGGATTTCTATTGTGGCTCCTTTACATGGCACAAGAATAAAAAATGAACACCAACTCCTAGCAAGTCTCCTCTTCCTCTAGCCTTTTGTAATCTTCAAGACTCTATATCTCCTTAGGAATGAAAATGGGAGAGATTATGATTGGTTTGGAGGAATTTGGTGGAGGAATGAATGAATTTTGAGGATGAACTAATAAAAAAATAAATAAAGTTGTGGACATTAATGAGTCTCTTCCCCTCTAATATAGGGCCTTCCACCTCTAGGGTTAGGGTTAATTCTATTTTATATGTCCAAGTTGCTCCTCCTCTATGTCATGAAGGTTTAATTAATAAAAGGGTTTAACTAAAGGAAGGTTCTATAGTTAATGGAAATAATATTCTATTTATTCTTCCAAATTAATCAAACAACCATGATTAAATTAATTGCTTGTCCTAATGGGTAATGTCAAGTCTAGTCCACAAACCAACATTAATAATATAAGTCAAAGTATATATAGCATGCACGTTATGTATAAATAAAATATACACAATATTTATAATAATGTAAAATGAAAAAAATATTCCTATTCTGGAAATGTGGTAGTTAGATTCCCTTCTTAGCTTTACAATTTTTCTATTTCCAAGTACAACTCCTAGCCTTCTAGTGCCATGTACGATCTTAGTGAGAAGTTTTTTCAAGTTGTAAAGCTTGATTTACTTTTTGTTT
The DNA here is from genome assembly GCA_036927795.1 of Iris macrosiphon. NCBI lineage: Eukaryota > Viridiplantae > Streptophyta > Magnoliopsida > Asparagales > Iridaceae > Iris > Iris macrosiphon. The sequence goes on from JAYESA010000018.1 coordinate 127,025,468, forward strand.
TAAGTCGGAAAGCTCTTCGGATCAAATCTTGTGGTTGTAAGAAGTTGGCGAGCACTTTGGATCAAAGCTTGTGGTTGTAAGAAGTCGACGTCCCCTTCAGATCAAAGCACGTGTTGTACGCTATTCACTAAGATAGTAGATTAACACTGGAAAAGAGTTCTCGGGACTGGACTGCCCGCTACGAGGGATACCAGTATACATTATGGTGTTAGCATTTGTGATTTTCACTCTTCACCTATCTCTTTATATTCTTGCTGAATATTTTGTGTTGGTAATTATTATTGGATTTGATTCGAGTAGTTATTGTTTAACTCTATTCACCCCACCTAGAGTTGCCATCACCCAAGGAATTATGTAAGAAGGAAAAGTCATATTTGGTTTTTCGAATGAAGAAAAATATGTATGGTCTGAGACAGGCTCTGCGACAGTGGTACATAAAGTTTGAGTCATTTATGAGAGGAGCACGATTTTGCCCACAAGATGTCAGACCATTTTTATTTATGAAGTATTTTGCAAACTGATTTTATTATTTTACGACTCTATGTCAATAATTTGCTATTGGTGGTCCAAACTGTAGTACCCTGCTTCCAATGGTTCACTAATGGAACACTTTCAACTTCAACTCGGTTGAAAATCGAGTCTCGGGAAATCTTTACCACCAAACAGATCATGGACGAAATGCAATGAACCCATCCAACTGATGGAACGACTTTTATTGAAATGAGTCCAATAGTTTTCGTTGGATATTTTGTTGTTTGGTTTTATGTTTCTTTATGTTTTGTGTTTCCTACGATGGTTTGGTTTTCATAATTCATTTATCTCGCTTGAGCATTCATTTTGAATCGTAAGAGAATGAGATCGAAGGATGCTAACAGAGTGTTATTGCAATTTCATGACACATAACCAAGGAGTGATCTTGCGTTAGGCTTCCCCATTCTCTTACGTTGATTCATTATGTGATTGGCGTCGGCCCTTCGATGAGTCCTTCCATCTGTACGCCTTAATAAATGATTTCTATTCCTCCAGTTCATGTGCCTATAAAAAATTTAACCCATTAACAAGATAAGCTAAAAGAATACATTACATGCTTGAAATGTAGAACTACTACCTTACTAGTTTCTTAATGAATGATTTCCTGCCCTGATCATATATTGCGCACTGAGAAAAACCCCGAGAACCTCTTGACTTGATCCTGACTTTCTTGCTCATTATTCAATGGTTGTATGATAATATATTATCTTATGGAGATTTACATTCATGCATTTGGTCTGGACAACTTGTGCACAAGGATAATCTCTCGAGTGGTTCCTGGAGCACTAGGAATCGTTTGGCCCAGGAGAGAACTGATACCCTCAAGCTGGAAGTCCTTACGTAAGAGATGGTATTAGTCTATTAGCGGACTGGGCATGCATTTCCATTCGCTAACCCCGGGGAACCAACTGTAGTGCCTCAAATCCTGATCCGACCGGGATGCACACTATATAATTGGGCTCGTGGCTAGTCCATCTGAGTCGTAGCTTAGATCTTCGGCATCTTCTTGCCACGGACGAAATGCGATGATCCTTCCCAACTCTTGGAAAGAACTCTATTGCTTGGTTTTCTTGATTGCCGCTTTGGGATTTTGATTTGGTGTTGCTTTCGATTTGTTTAGTTTTTGCTGCTGGTTTTATCGTTTGGAGCTTTGATTCTTAGGGAGTTCGGCAAGGAAGGATAGTCAAGGATTCTAACTCGGTGCTCGTGCTATTTTAGGTTCGCTTAACTGACGCTTGATCATCGCTAGGCAGGATTTCTTGTTTCAGCATCTTTTCCCTTAACCAGTGATTGGTTTGGACCCTTCTTTCCTACTTCTTCATGCCCACATGTCTAATATTTCAAACGTTCACTCGATGATGCCCGGTTGGACGCCTAGGAAATCCTTAGCCACAATGCATGCCAGCCACTAAGAAAGGAATATGGAAATTATAGACAAGTTTTACTATATGCTTGCACACCTTATACTTGAGTTTATTTGTAAAGGAAATTGGTTGTTGCTTGCGGCCTGGTGCCTCGAATAGAGCTTGGACCTATGGGATACCAAAATCGGAACACGGCTTGAAAAAATATGAACTGCTGCATAAGATATATATTGCTGCTTTACTTCTTTTATTTATTTCGATGCACTGTATGATTTATGAATTGTTCATGCATTCGTATGGTCTGGGACAACTTGTGCACAAGGTTTGGCATTTCCTCGAAACGACATTCTGGGGCACTGGAACCTTATCGATTCGGAGGAAAATATTTGATCGTGCTAGTCGCGATGCATTGCGGGACCTCCAGCAGGGCTTGCTACCCGGGCTGATAGGGCTCACCATAATGCTTGGGATAAGTCCCTAAGGTGTCGATCACGCCAATGGCCGCATAGAATAGAACACATGCTAATTTATTGTCTTATGCAGATGGTAAGTATACTTGTGTTTCGTGGCAGGAAAGGCATGCATCGGTTGAGTAAGCAACCGATGTACTGGTTGGATTCAATTTTATTTTCATTCCTATCAAAACATGCAACTGATACGAAGTGAATTCACTTACTTCTCTATAGAAAGATCATCTTAATGCATGCTCGCCCCTAATAAGCTAGTGTCGATTTAGTCGAGTGGGTTCATCCCGCTCACCAGTACAAGTTGAGTACTGACCCACGTTGTGGGCAACTATTTCAGGCACTCAGGCGGTACAACGCTAGTGGATAGACGAAGAGGCATTAGGAGCACCTTTATTTTGAAGTATAGTTGGAGTCAGTTCATTTTGGAGGCTTGGACTTTCAATCTATACAAGGGCGTAATGTATAAACGACGTGGACTATCTGATGGAGCGCGCCCTGCCTTTTGAGTTATCTTTTGTAATGTAAATCAAGTAGCCGAGAGGCGCATCAATGTAAACTCTAAGTAAATTACTCCGAATTATCAATGAAAAAGCATTTTTCTTCCTGCACTTGTGTTCAATTATCTGTGAATGTGTTTTCTAAATTGTGTTTCAAAATGGATTCCTATCACTGCAAGTTATTGCCTTGTACGAGCGCAACTCCAGGCTCGTACGGCATCACGCACCAGCGAGGACGATTCGGTTCCGTAAAGGATCCAGCGAGGACGATTGACCCTTCCGGGATCGGGGAGTTGACACCAACACTCGGGAACCATCATGTATGTCACGCCCCAGTCCCAAAATACCGAGGGACTAGACACGTGGCAATGGCCAGCAACACACACCGATGGACAAACCCAATTTAATGGATCCATCGGGGCATGCTTAAGCTGTAGTACAATAATAAATAGGTCCAATGATACAAGTCACAGTCTATTCTAATCTCATCCATAACAGATAATCACAGATCCAACGCCAGAATAAATATAAATAAAATAAACTAATAAATCTCAATAAAGGTATCTCGGAGAACAATCTGAGAACAAGTCTGATACATCAATGCAATAGACTGAAAGTAAAGTAAATAGAAACAGAAATAAATGAGTATCTCAAGACAATACTCAGGAGAAGTCCTCTGGTACGATCTCGTCCTCCGGTCCTGGTTCTGCTCTAATGTAGGCACCTGCTTCTACTCCTGCTAATGTTCCTGTACTGTATAACTCTGGGTGGATCTCCTCTGCTAATCCTGGGGACATAATCCGGATCCAGGTCCTCAGGGGACATAGCAAGGTACAGATAATATAAGCCAAAATAAATACAGTACAGCAATAAATAAAATAAATAGGGTAAGTATGTAACCATCTATGTGAAATGCAAGTGAGAGCATCACGAGTACTCAGGCTGAGCCACTACAAGCTCTGTGTCGGGGAGCCGGTAGCAGTAATAATGAGTAATGGGCCAAGCTCGGGCTTAGAGTCTTGTGCCTCACAATAATAGGGGTTTTATATATATGATCAGCCTGTAGCCTGTGTGTCTCTCCCCACCCAATATAACCACACGTCTCATGTCCACGATGCATCATTTCTATGTCATGTACGATCATATCTAATGCAGCAAGTTATATAGTATCCATGAATATAATGTCTATGTCATAAACCTGTATCCTATACAGAATCACCATGAATGTCTCAGGAAGATTCTGTCTCATGAATAGTGTCAAGTGTCCTGGGCTATAGTGTACTTGATAAGGCAAGTACGAGAATGCAAAGGGTCACGAATGTCCATCTCTAGATGACAATACATAACACCGCGTACGGTGTTGGCACCCGACTATTAATCGGACGCTAAGTAAGTCACACGGTCCTAGGTCAAGCATGCACAGCAATATAAATGAATCAAGGAAATATATAACAAGAACTGCAATGTAGGCAAGGTACACTTGCCAATAATGTATAAATAAGTCAAGGAAATTAGTAGCAAAGCTGCAGGATTTGGCAAGGTACACTTGCCTGTGGTTCTGGCTCCAATTGTAGCTCTATCTCAGTGTGATTTGCAGGTACTACTCCGGTTGCTGAAATAAACTTCACCATTAGATTCAAAAAATATCAAATATCTAGAAATGCCTGTACTTGATTCCAATTTGGACACAGGGACAAACATAACAGTTTCGGGTCAAAGTGGGGTCCACATGTGGGCCACTTTGCATCGAAAAATGTGTCAGGGTTAAAGGTCACCAAATTCGTCAAACATAGTGTCAACAAGTCAGGAACGATGATATGAACCCAACGGAACTTCTAGAATTGAATTCCGATGAGCCGATCACAAAATCGCCCGTCAAGTGGAGCCGTGGGGCCCACGATACGCAATCTTGTCAACGTTCTCAGAATTGAACCTAACTTGGGTCATAGGACCAGCGTATTACTACGAGTCTGATGGCATAAGTTTCGTTTCGATCCGACATGTGTACACAAAGTTATAACGTGATTAATAACAGATGGATACGGGGCGTTGTCGACGGATACGCGTTGATTTCGGTGTGCACGCACATCCAAATCAACTTCTATGAAATTCTGCACGTCCGTATCAACGGCACGCACATTTCGGTAAAGATCGCGCGTGACCAAGTCGTCCCATTTAGCGGGGTGCACTCAGTTTCGGGGTGAAATAGGGCATAGATTTTCCTGTTTTTGGATCACGGTTTGCGATCACCACAGGACGTGACGCACCGAGAGGGTTGCACGGGCATCGAGGAGGTCACACAGTCTATGCATCACAACTGACGGAACAGAAAACGGGGCAACGAGGAGAGAGGAAATGCTACCTGAACAGGGCTCCATGAAATCTGAATTTCACGTGTCCGAGTGTCTCCTTGATACGAGCTGTGTCTGGGCTGTGTGGTGTCCTGTACTGCCGTATCCAAGCTAGGGTTTCGGTTGGGTTCTGGAGACTCGCCGAGAGGAGGAAGACGACGGGTTATGGTGGAGGGAAGGTGGACGTAGTCGGGGACGAAGCCGAGAGGGGGTCGTGGGCAGCTAGGGCACGATGGCGGTTTGACGCTCAGGCGGTGCAGCGTGGCGTTCAGTCGTCGATTCAGTCGTTCTGTCGGTGGTGACAGTCGGGTTCAGGGAGTCGGGGATGACTCCGGCGAGTCGAGGGGAGGTTGACGAAGGTGAGATCGAGGAGACGGGAAGTGGTGATGGGTGGTGGTGAACCCGTCGACTGCTCCGGCCAGGTCTGGTTGGTGATGGTGAGCAGGCGGGGTGGTGGTGCTGATGGACTGTAGAATAAGGAGAGGAGGCTCGGGGTGTTCGATGGTGGAGCGGGAGGAGGAGAGGGCGACTGGGAGTCGGGCGAGGTCGAGGCGCTGCGGGGAGGAGAAAGGAGGAGGGAAGGCGGAGCAAGGCTGGAAGAGGGAAGCGAGCGGCGGAGATAGGCGGAGGAAGGTGGAGATGCAGAGCTAGGGTTTCGGCGGTGGTCGGAACGGCCGCTGCGGTGGTGGAGAGAGTAGAAAGAGAGGGGGATCTGGCGGCAGAGCGAGGGTTAATATAGGACAGCCGCCTAGTCGGAACAGTAACTCTGGGTAGAAGTAGGATTAGGGTTTCGGTAGTTAACGGGTTTGGGTCAGGGTCCGCGAGTCGGGTTCAACGTGAATCCGGCCCGACCCGCTAGCGTTTAAGTGCGGGTTTGGGTCTGCGGGTTTCGGGTCGGGTTTAAATCTGACCCGACCCGATAAGGTTGGATTTGGTTCAGTTGAACCGGGTATGGGTTGGTTTGGGTTGGTTTGGTTCAATTGAACCGGGTTTATTTCAGGGTTTATTTTGGTTTAATTATACAATAGTTTTTAGGGCTTTAAAAATGCTTCCGGGGTCCAATAAATTTTCGAAAAATTATCCTATGTCCAGTTTTCTATTTTACACCTCAAATTATTATTTTTATAATATTTTAATATTAATTAACAGCAATTAAAAATCATTTAATTATCAAATACCAAGGTTTTAATTACAAAAAAATCTCTTAAAATTACAGAAAATTATGAAAATTCTAAATCAAAATTATTAAAAAATTAGGGGGCTTACAATCTAGCCCCCTTAAGAGGATTGCGTCCTCACAATCAAAGAATAATCGGTCAACAGAGATGATACGGTTGTAAATATTGTTCGAAGCACACCATCATCAAGAAGATTCAAGGTTGTGGGTGTAAGAATAATACAAAGGGAAAAATATTTCCCTAAGCATTAAAAGTTATGCAATCTCCCGTATAAAGGAGGTCTATAAGACTACAGTTCAGAAAAACTAGATTATCACTTAAAAACATACTAGGTTATCAATTATTAGCAAGTTTAAAATTACTAGGTCAAGGCTAAGGTCACGAACCAACGGGCACGAACTAAAGCAAATCTAGAAGCAGATAAATATAAAACTTACGCGTATTAGCTGCTCCATGAGTCTGCACATCTTCCAAAGTCATCGCTGGAGCTTGTTCACGTCCTTGCAGTTGATTCCTCTGCTGTTGTTGAGCCTGCTGGAAGAGTGTTGCTTGTGGTGCCAAGGGTGGCCTCGGCTGATATCCTCCTGGGGCTGGTGGTCTGACTCCTTGAACTCCCGTTTGCGGTGCTTCTAATGCTGGATAAGCTGGCCTCCGTGCTGGTGACATTAGCGCTCTTTCTCGATGTTCGGGGCATTCCTTTACTAAATACTGACTGGATCCGCAAGCTAAGCATAATTTTCTTTTGCGTCTGCACTCGTTCTCAATATGGCCTCGCTTACGACAATGCTGACAGATAGGTAGTACTTGAGGATGTGCTTCTGGTGGCTGGTACATGTGAGACTTCCTTGCAATTTTTTCCTGTGGTGCTCCGGCTGGAGCTGATGTGGCTGGTTGATGAATCATCAATGCTTTCTCTCTACGTTCAGGGCAATCCCTTACCGAATGCTTTTTGGATCCGCAAGATAAACATAGTCCCAATCTGCGTCGGCATTCTTTAGCGAAATGGCCTACCTTGCCACAGTAGTGACAAGTAGGAAGGACTAGTGCAAGTGGTGTAGATGCTCTCTGTGGTGGGTTCATCTGTGGTCGCTTTGCAACTCTTTCTTGTTGTGATTGGTCTGATGCTGATGCATACGGCCGCTTCTGGATGGTCTCTATCCTTGTGTTGCGCTCCATGGGTCGTGCTGCAACAAGAACGTCCTTGTATAAGGTAGTTGTATTTGAACTGATTAACTTCCGTAACTCCGAGCTAAATCTGTCGATGAACTTCTCCGCTTGGTTTTGCTGAGCTTCTTCCTGAACCTTCTGATGGGCTTGCATCATCGCGTAGAATATTCGAAACATTTGTTGTTCGTCCATAGCCTGCCCTTGTGGAACGGTAGGCATTGGTGGAGCAGACTGCGTCGATGGTGGAACGTCATCTTGCGGGATTCTCGTGGCATGCTGACTTACTTGACTGCGTTGTTGAGCGGATTGACCTTCTTCTACTGGTGTTACTTCCTTTTCGTTGGTTACCACGGCATCTCGTGGTGATCTTGCAGGAGTCTCATCGTTTGCACTTGAATCCATAACTCTGCAACCAAAATAAACAGTAAGAGGTGCTCAGGAATCAAGGCAGGATGCAAGTCAAGAATTAATTCGAATCCGATATGGATATCAAGAACGTTTCAAGCAAGTGGATGAGATCCTAAAAACTTATCCTATTCTTATTGCAGGCTTGCTCGGTCCCTAAGTTGAAACCGAACAATTTAGTCGTTGACCTGCATGGGCCATCACAAAAACCATGTCACGCCCCAGTCCCAAAATACCGAGGGACTAGACACGTGACAATAGCCGACAGCACACACCGATGGACAAACCTAATTTAATGGATCCATCGGGGCATGCTTAAGCTGTAGTACAACAATAAATAGGTCCAATGATACAAGTCACAGTCTATTCTAATCTCATCCACAACAGATAATCACAGATCTAACGCCAAAATAAATACAAATAAAATAAACTAACAAATCTCAATAAAAGTGTCTCGGAGAACAATCCGAGAAAAAGTCTAATATATCAATGCAATAGACTGGAAGTAAAGTAAATAGAAATATAAATAAATGAGTATCTCAAGCCAATACTCAAGAGAAGTCCTCTGGTACGATCTCGTCCTCTGGTCCTGGTTCTGCTCTAATATAGGCACCTGCTTCTGCTCCTGCTAATGCTCCTGTACTGTATAACTCTGGGTGAATCTCCTTTGCTAATCCTAGGGACATAATCCGGATCCAGGTCCTTAGGGGACATAGCAAGGTACAGATAATACAAGCCAAAATAAATGCAGTGCAGCAATAAATAAAATAAATAGGGTAAGTATGTAACCATCTATGTGAAATGCAAGTGAGAGCATCACGAGTACTCAGGCTGAGCCACTACAAGCTCTGTGACGGGGAGCCGGTAGCAGTAATAATGAGTAATGGGCCAAGCTCGGGCTTAGAGTCTTGTGCCTCACAATAATAGGGGTTTTATATATATGATCAGCATGTAGCCTGTGTGTCTCTCCCCATCCAATGTAACCACACGTCTCATATCCACGATGCATCATGTCCATGTCACGCACGATCATATCTAATGCAGCAAGTCATATAGTATCCATGAATATAATGTCTATGTCATAAACCTGTATCCTATACAGAATCACCATGAATGTCTCAGGAAGATTCTGTCTCATGAATAGTGTCAAGTATCCTGGGCTATAGTGTACTTGATAAGGCAAGTACGAGAATACAAAGGGTCACGAATGTCCATCTCTAGATGACAATACATAACATCGCGTACGGTGTTGGCACCCGACTATTAATCGGACGCTAAGTAAGTCACACGGTCCTAGGTCAAGCATGCACAGCAATATAAATGAATCAAGAAAATATATAACAAGAACTGCAATGTAGGCAAGGTACACTTGCCAACAATGTATAAATAAGTCAAGGAAATAAGTAACAAAGCTGCAGGATTTGGCAAGGTACACTTGCCTGTGGTTCTGGCTCCAATTGTAGCTCTGGTCTCAGTGTGATTTGCAGGTACTACTCCGGTTGCTGAAATAAGCATCACCATTAGATTCAAAAAATATCAAATAGCTAGAAACGCTTGTCCTTGAGTCCAATTTGGACACAGGGGCAAAAATGACAGTTTTGGGTCAAAGCGGGGTCCACATGTGGGCCACTTTGTACCGAAAAACGTGTCAGGGTCAAAGGTCACCAAATTCTTCAAACTTAGTGTCAACAAGTCAGGAACGATGATACTAACCCAACGGAACTTTCAAAATTGGATTCCGATGAGCCGATCACAAAATCGCCCGTCAAGTGGAGCCGTGGGGCCCACGATATGCAATCTTGTCAACGTTCTCAGAATCAAACCAAACTTGGGTCACAGGACCAGCGCATTGCTACGAGTCCGATGGCGCAAGTTTCGTTTTAATCCGACGCGTGTACATAAAGTTACAACGTAATTCAGAACAGGCAGATACGGGACGTTGTCGACGGATACACATTGATTCCGGTGTGCACGCACATCCAAATCAACTTCTGCGAAATCCCGCACGTCCGTATCAACGGTGCACATATTTCGGTAAAGACCACGCGCGACCAAGTCGTCCCGTTTGGCGGGGCGCACTCAGTTCCGGGGTGAAACAGGGCATGGGTTTTCCTGTTTTTGGATCGCGGTTTGCCATCACCACAGGATGCGACGTACCGAGCGGGTTGCACGAGCATCGAGGGGGTTACACAGTCTACGCGTCACAACTGACGAGACAGAAAGTGGGGCAACGAGGAGAGAGGAAACGCTACCTGAACAGGGCTCCGTGAAATCTGAATTTCACGTGTCCGAGTGTCTCCTTGACACGAGCTGTGTCCGGGCTGTGCGGTGTCCTGTACTGCCGTGTCCAGGCTAGGGTTTCGATTGGGTTCTGGAGACTCGCCGAGAGGAGAAAGACGACGGGTTAGGGTGTAAGCCCCCTGATTTTCAAAAATTTTTAATTTGAATTTTTCATAATTTTTCAGGAATTTTCAGAAATTTTTCTATAATTAAAACCTAAATATTTTGTAATTAAATGATTTTTAGTTACTATTAAATAATATTTTATGGTGTAAAATGAAAAAGTGGATATAGGATAATTTTTTGTGAATTTATTGGACTCCGGAATAAGTTTTAAAGCCCTAAAAACTCTTAAATAATTAAACCGAACTAAACCCGTGCCAAACGCCCAGCATCCCCATGTGAACCGAAGCCAAGCCCAAGGAGAGTTGACCCAGCCCAAATCCTAAGGCAAACCCTAGTCCAAATTTTTGTATGTATAAATATATAATTTTCTATTCTTTTCTCCACAAACAAAAATAAAAAGAAAAAGGGAAATAATAAAAAAATCCCAATCCCTAATCCCTAATCCCAAACCAAAACCTAGAATTTATCTCCCAGCCGACTTCACTGTTCACCGCCGGCCCCGACCGACTTCCCTCTCCCCGCTCCGGCCTGACTCACCCCCGACCCCGGCGGTGCAGAGCCCTCGACCGCCCCCTGTACAGACTCCGGCGCCGAGCAATCCAACCGACTCCACCGTGCACCCCGCGGGCAGACCCGACCTACTGCCGGTGACTCCAGCGCAGCGTTCCGGCCGAGCAGCTCCGGTCCCTCTCCGACTGTGCCACTCCGGCCCTGCCCCGACTGTGCAGTACAGCCCCCGACCCCGGCAGCGTCCCCGCGCCGCCCGACCATGCAGCAGCTCTCCGGTCCGCTCCGACCGGACTGAGCAGATCTACCCGCCTGCGATGCGAACACAGCAGCGTCCCCGCTGACACGAACACAGCAGAACCCTAGACTCGAACCAGGACACAGCGGACACGGCCCGGACACAACTCAGCTCGTGTTGAGACAACCCGGACACGTGAAAATCAGATTAACGGAGCCCTGTTTAGGTAGCGTTTTCTCTCTCTCTCGTAGTTCCATTTTCGATTCCGTCAGTTGTGTCGCGTAGACTGTATAACGTCCTCGATGCTCGTGCAACTCGCTCGGTGCGTCGCATCCTGTGGTGATCGTACACCGCGATCCAAAAACAGGAAAAACAACGCCCTGTTTTACCCCGGAACTGAGTACGCCCCGCCAAACGGGATGACTTGGTCGCACGCGGTCTTTACCGAAATATGTGCGACATTGATACGGACGTACGGGATTTTACAGAAGTTGATTTGGGTGTGCGTGCACACCGAAATCAACACGTATCCGTCGACGACACCCCGTATCCGTTCATTCTGGAACACGTCGTAACTTCGTGTACACACGTCGGATCGAGACAAAACTTACGCCATCGGACTCGAAGCAATACGCTGGTCCTGTGACCCAAGTTTGGTTCAATTCTGAGAACGTTGACAAAATCGCGTATCGTAGGCCCCACAAGCTCCACTTGACGGACGATTTTGTGATCGGCTCATCGGAATCCAATTCTGGAAGTTCCGTTGGGTTCGTATCATCGTTCCTGACTTGTTGACACTAAGTTTGGCGAATTTGGAGATCTTTGACCCTGACATGCTTTTCGGTGCAAAGCGGCCCACATGTGGACCCCGCTTTGGCCCGGAAATGTTATTTTTGCCCCTGTGTCCAAATTGGACTTAAGGACAGGCGTTTCTAGCTATTTGATATTTTCTGAATCTAATGGTGATATTTATTTCAGCAACCGGAGTAGTACCTGCAGATCACACTGAGACCAGAGCTATAGTTGGAGCCAGAACCACAGGCAAGTGTACGTTGCCAACTTTGTAGTCTTGTTGCATATTCTCCTTGATTCATTAAATTGTTGTGCATGCTTGACCTAGGACCGTATGACTTACTTAGCGTCCGATTAATAGTCGGGTGCCAACCCCGTACGCGGAGTTGTGTAACGTCATCTAGACATGGATACCGAGACCCTATACTTCTCGTACTTGTCTAATCAAGTACATCATAACCCAGGACACTTGACACTATTCATGAGACAGAATTGTCTTGAGATATTCGTGGTGATTCTGTATAGGATACAGGTTTATGACATAGACATTATATTCCTAAGACATTATATGACTTGCTGCATTAGTATTGATCATGCGTGTCATGGACATGAGACGTGTGATTACATTGGATGGGGAGAGACACACAGGCTACAGGCTAATTTCATATATATATATATATATATATATATATAATCCATAGTAAACACATAGTAAAACATATAGTAGACTCCGCTACCGGCTCCCAGACACAGAGCTGGTAGTGGTCTCAGCCTGAGTACTCGTGATACTCTCACTTGCATTTTCACATAGATGGTTACATACTTACCCTATTTATTTCATTATCTGCTGTACTGCATTTATTTTGGCATGAGCTTTCTTGTACCTTGCTATGTCCCCTGAGGACCTGGATCCGGATTATGTCCCCAGGATTAGCAGAGGAGATCCACCCAGAGTTATACAGTACAGGAGCATTAGCAGGAGTAGGAGCAGACACTGGAGCAGTACCAGATCTATTAGACGATTGATCACCGAGGTTATCTTCTGAGTATATACTGTTCTATACTCAGTATTGGCTGTAGTTATCTTTATTCTTGTAGCTTGACAGATGTATCAGACTCATTGTCGGGTTATTCCCGGAGTTTATATTTTATTAAGATTGATCTTGCTTTATGATCTGATATTGTTGTATTCATTTCTGTGGATGAGATTAGTATATCTAGACCCTTACTATTATACTACAGCTTAAGTACGCCCCGATGGATCCATTAAATTGGGTTTGTCCATCGGTGTGTGCTGCTGGCCATTGCCACGTGTCTAGTCCCTCGGTATTTTGGGACTTGGGCGTGACATAGGGTGGAGGAAAGGTGGACGTAGTTGGGGACGAAGCCGAGAGGGGGTCGTGGGCGGCTAGGGCACGATGGCGGTTGGGCGCTCAGGCGGTGCAGCGTGGCATTCAGTATTCGATTCAGTCGTTCTGTCGGTGGTGACAGTCGGGTTCAGGGACTCGGGGATGACTCCGGCGTGTCGAGGGGAGGTTGACGAAGGTGAGATCGTAGAGACGGGTAGTAGTGATAGGTGGTGGTGAACCCGTCGACTGCTCCGGCCAGGTCTGGTTGGTGATGGTGAGCAGGCGGGGTGGTGGTGCTGATCGACTGTGGAAGAAGGAGAGGAGGCTCGGGGTGTTCGATGGTGGAGCGGGAGGAGGAGAGGGCGATTGGGAGTCGGGCGAGGTCGAGGCGCTGCAGGGAGTAGAAAGGAGGAGGGAAGGCGGAGCAAGGCTGGAAGAGGGAAGCGAGCGGCGGAGATAGGCGGAGGAAGGTGGAGATGCAGATCTAGGGTTCCGGCGGTGGTCGGAACGGCCGCTGCTGTGGTGGAGAGAGGAGAAAGAGAGGGGGATCTGGCGGTAGAGCGAGGGTTAATATAGGACAGCCGCCTAGTCGGAATAGTAACTCCGGGTAGAATTAGGATTAGGGTTTCGGTAGTTAATGGGTTTGGGTCCGTGTCCGCGGGTCGGGTTCAACGTGAATCCGGCCCGACCCGCTAGCGTTTAAGTGCGGGTTTGGGTCTGCGGGTTTCGGGTCGGGTTTAGATCCGACCCAACCCGATAAGGTTGGGTTTGGTTCAGTTGAACCGGGTCTGGGTTGGTTTGGGTTGGTTTGGTTCAATTGAACCGGGTTTATTTCAGGGTTTATTTTGGTTTAATTATACAATAGTTTTTAGGGCTTTAAAAATGCTTTCAGAGTCCAATAAATTCCCAGAAAATTACCCTATGTCGAGTTTTCCATTTTACACCATAAATATTATTTTTATAATATTTTAATATTAATTAACAGCAAATAAAAATTATTTAATTACCAAATACCTAGGTTTTAATTACAGAAAAAACCATAAAATTACAAAAAATTATGAAAAATCCAAATCAAAATTCTTGAAAAATCAGGGGGCTTACAATATAATTAGGCCGCATGCTAGAATTTTCTTTCTTGCTAGCCTAACCTTTTGATGCAAATGCTAAATAAATGAGTTACATATATGTAAATTGTAGCTAACTTGTGTGTCTGCTGCAAGGATAACCGTACGACCGTGGAAAAGTTTTATTTTATTATGTTTTACTCTATTCTTTATGTTTCTTTGCATGTTAAAAGGAACCTAGACAACTAGAAAGATCATGCTAGCTTCACATGTTTACTTAGTGTGGATTTTTAGGTGAGTTTGGCCGTGGTCGCTCACCTGTACAAGTTAAGTACTGACCCACGTTTGTAAAAAAATCTCCAGGTTCTAGTAGCGAGATTTTGGCGAATAATTTGAAGCTTTAGGAGCGCATCCCCTCTAGCGGAACCGTACTCGTTCTGCTTTTATAGCTTTCCTCTCCAGTGTGCAAGCTCTTCTTCTATGTATTTTTATTTTGGTCCTACTAAAAGGATATGATGTATGGACGTTGTGGCTTGGGTTTCAAAAGTATTGTAAGCCATATATGGCATTTTTTTGTAATAAGCCAAGCAAACTGCATTATATTCAATTTCAAGTATTCAATGAAAGAAAGTATTTTGTATTCTATCAAATGTGTTCAACTTGGTTCTCTGCTTTTAACTTTTGTGCTCTATATTTATATATTGTCTATTTTGTGTTTTGTGAAGGTACTATGCCTTATGTAAGCGCAGCTTATTGTACGATATCACACCCAAACGAGGACGATCGGTTCCCCAAGGACCAAGCGAGGACGTTCGGTCCTTGTGGGATTGGGGCGTACGACAAGGTCGTATCAGAGCACGACTTTACTTCCTTGGCCTCTGCAAATATCGTTTTCAAAAATGATATTAGTTTTCAAGTAATTTCAAAAAGTCCCGATTTGTAAATTATTTTCAAAGATATATAAGTATCTTGATGATTTCTAAGGTCCCGACTGTAAGAGTATGAAAGCCAAACATCCCATACAATAAGTCCATATTATATTATGAGAATAATGTAAGCTACTTTATTTTGCAGTAAGATAACTAAAACATGTAACCAAGGGTCATCACGCACAGCGAGCGTAAGCGATGACAAAGTAGATAGGTTGATTGATATGTTCACAAATCAACATGATCGATATGAGGCCCAACAGGAACGGTTTGAAGCTCAGCAACAATGGGCTGATGCTAGAGGCTTGGCACAACAACAACAGTTGGACTCTTTAACTCAAATAGTAACAACACTGGTAGCCAACAGTAGTGCATCGGGAGCCGCCTGGACACCTGTGACTGCCGTGACTATGCCTCGAAGGCAGGCTTAGCAGAAGTCGATGAGCCTTAATGAGCGGCCAGGAAGTCTACCTTTAAGGGTACTGAGTTTCTGAAGTTGAACCCTCTGGAGTTCGAAGGCAGGATCGCATCGGATAAGGTGATGGACTGGGTCGCCAAGTTGAAGGGCTTGTTTGAGTTTGCCGGAATACCTGTGAACAAGAGGGTCGCGTGTGAATCCATGATGCTGCGGTTACGAGCACACGATATGTAGAAGATCAAAAAGCTGGATCTCTCCACAAAGCATCAGAACTATATAATCACTTGGGAGATGTTCAAGGATGTTTTCTTGGAACAATATCTCCCATCAGCTGTCAGGCAGAGAAAGGAAGATGAGTTTACCGAACTAAAGTAATCGAGTATGCCAGTTGAAGACTATAAGTCAGAGTTCTCCAAACTTGCTAAGTTCGTAAGTTCAATTTTAAGTATTCAATGAAAGAAAGTATTTTGTGTTCTATCAAATGTGTTCAACTTTGGTTCTCTGGTTTTAACTTCTGTGCAATATATATATTTACTATTTTGTATTTTGTGCAGGTACTATGCCTTGTGCAAATGCAACTTAGGCTTGTACGACATCACGTCCAAGCGAGAACGATCGGTTCCGCAAGGCCCAAGCGAGGACGATCGACCCTTGTGGGATCAGGCCGTGACACAAACTGCTACCATGATAGCAGATTTAAAGTAGAAACTGGTCGTGATAGTCATTATAAAATATTTGGACGTAACAAAAACTATTCTTGGGATGAAGATCAATCGAGAGAGAGAGAGAGAGAGGAGAGAGTCGAAGTTGCTTTGGTTGTCCAAAGCGAAGTACATTCACTAAGTACTTTACTATTTTGGGATGAACATATCGAAGAAAGTGAGCACGCTCCTTGCATCTCACTTTAGGCTTACAATGGAGCAGTATCCATCAACCGAGAAAGAAAAAGAAGATGGGGGGAGAGAGAGAGAGAGAGAGAGAGAGAGAGAGTTCTATATGCTTCAGAAATAGGAAGTCTCTTGTATGCCATAATATGTATAAGGTTAGATATTGCTCATGCAGTAGGTTTGGTTAGCATGTATCTTTCAATTTCGAGAATGATACATTGGAGGGAGTAAATTGGATCCTTCATTACCCTCTGTGCGCTGTTGATTGGAAGATTTTATTCGGGATTGACGAGCTAAAGCTGATTGGGTATACCGATGATGATATGGCTGGGGATGTGAATACAGAAGATCGATATCGGACTATGTTATGATGTTTGTTGAGTGAGATGCTTTCATGGTCGTTGCAGTTGCAGAAGTCTGTTGCCTTGTCTACGACCGAGGTAAAGTTTATTACAACGATGATGGTTTGTAAGGAGTTGTTGTGGATAATTTTTTTTTGGGTAGGAAATGGAGCTTAAGCAAGATTAGTACATTTTTCTTTGTGATAGACAAAGTGATATTCACCTCGGGAAGAACCCAACATTTATTAGTCTGTCCAAGCATATTGCAATTAGATATAACTGGACACGAGACGTGCTAGAGGCGAAGGACGCGGAGCTTAAGAAGGTTCATATAGAGAAAAATTGAGTGGATATGCTAACAAAGGTTCTACCAAAAGAGAAGTCTGAGTATTGCAGGAGGATCGTCGGAATGATGAGTTCCTCCATCTAGTTGGAAAAGGGTGAGATATGTTAATATTAGGTGAAATTTTCAACTTATGTGGAGAGCACCCCAGAGTGTGACGAGCATCATATGTAAGTCAGAGAAGCTCGGTTAGTCGAAGGCAACAAATGAGGCTCAAATTTAGCTTGTGTCATTTTTTTGGCAAAGTTATATTAGTTCCACCGGTATACCGCTACTGGTGTACCGTCGGTATACTGGTGATACAACAGTTTGTTACAGAACTATTCTGACTCGAAGTTCATGTTTTTGGTATACCGTTGGTATACCACTAGTATACCAACGGTATACCACTGGTATATCGGTGTCGAAGTTGAAGGCAAATTATGCATTTTATTAACACCGTTGGATCATGATCAATGGTTCATATCTTTTCGGAAGTTGAATATTTTAAATGGATTTTCTAACCTTAAACTCACAAGACTACAATCTAAGGAGAGATTTTTCAATGGTGCAATTTTCTAAGCAGAGGAAGAGACGATTCAGAGTTTCGGAGGTTGATTTGAAGAGAGATCACTCTGAGAAGTTCTTTATTGGTTCTTCCTCTTCTTCGGTAATCCTTTTATACTAGTTGTAACCTATTTTTATATATCTGAAGTATTGCGGTGATCCGTATGGATCGGTGGAGGAGTTTGTAAAGGAGTCTGTGTACTTTCCTTTATTCCTTTAGTTCGGGTTGTACTCCGATCGTCCCGTATTTTTTTTTTTCTGTCAGAATTTTTCACGTAAATATTGTTGTGTTTATTGTAGTTCTGGCGTAATTGTATTTGTGCAATTTTTTCGGTCCTCACCAAGTTTTATTGGTTTGAGGGAACGTTTTCCACGCTCGCCCCCAACAAGGCAAATTGACACATGTACTAGCTGAAAACTAATACCATCCATTTCCTAAACTAATGTGTCTTGAAGATCAGGTCTCATTGATTGTTAGGTTAAGCAATTAAATACATAAGAAGCAGATATTAACCAAATATCTTTCAAATTCTTAACTCCCCTACTAGGCATTTGAATATTATCAAAAGGGTCTCCCCAACTACCTTTCAAGCAAACAATCAGTCAAAAAATCCAACACTCACTTAAAACCACACAGCAAATCAATCAAGCAGCAATGGACCTTTAGGTTGGAAAAAGGGTCTAAAGCGCAACATACTGAAAGCAAATTGAATATTGCACTGAAGTCTTATGCATGAAATAATCAACTCTCTGGCAAATACTAACTGAGAGGCAAAACCTCTCTATATATTGATTTCCATGTGTATGTTCAAATCCAGCACTATAATCTAGTTGAATCTGTAATAATTGAATTCTCCCTTTCACATACTGTTATATTATGTATGTAAGTCTCCGATAAACATCAAATTAAGACCCACATGTTTTACAATTCGAACAGTAGCTTACCAATTTCAAGAATCTTCCAAAACGATCACAGTTTGATGATATTCATTGGCATAGCATCACACTTAACGTAACCAGTTTCAAATACCAGGCAAAAATAATCCCACTCCATTGCACACAGTACATTTCTGACAGTTTACTTTCAAGATACTACCAAACCCTAAGATGTCATCACACGTGCATATGCCAATGAGGCTCTAACCTGATGGTAGAGCGGAGCCCTGCGACCCGAATGGGTTGAGGGATCGAGTCCTAGTGAGAGCAGTATAGAATTTATTTACCAATATATATATATATATATATATATATATATATATATATATATATATATATATGCACACGTGTTATACATATTTTATAGTCCTTGTAAATAACAAATTATAGTAAATAACAAATTATACGTATTTTATAGTCTTAGATTTTTATTACTTGAAAAGAGCAAACAACAACTCTCTTATTTTTTTATAAGTAATTACCAAATTATCCATGTTAAATTTAATAAATAATTTTAATTAGTAAACTTAGCTAAGGACATTTTTGAAACAAAATATTTGACGGTAAAGCCTAAACTTTTTATTATTATATAATAGTATGGATTATAAGTAATTACCAAATTATCTATGTTAAATTTAATAAATAATTTTAAATAGTAAACTTAGTTAAAGAATATTTATGAAGAAAAATATGGATCGATATACAGTGAAGCCTCAATTTTTTTATTATATAGTAATATGGATCGATATACTTACCTGCAAGAATATTTATGAAAACAAAAAATTTGCTCCCGTAATTACCTAGCTGTCCCTATTAACTTTAATGAATAATTTTAATTAGCAAACATATGCAAAAGTATATATATATTTGTAAAGAAAAATTTCACAGTGAGACTGAACTTTTATCATTACTAATCACGTCCACCTGCGCCGCACGTATATATACAAAAAATCTATAATATTATTAAAAGATTCGATAAAAATTTAAATTACACTAGAATATTTTAATATGAGTTGAATATATTTTAATTATGATTTATTATAAATATATTTTTTGAATTTTAGATATGTGTTTAGTTAGATAATCTGATGTACTTAAATATAATTTAAAATTTGAATATATTTGAGAAGATTTGTTTTATGTTTAGGTGGTTTTTAATTTTTTTTTTAAGGTGTATTATCATAACAGAGACATAGTAGTATAGATGCTGGCCAATACCCTGATCTCATGACCAATGTTCTGCAAACTATACTGAGTACATTTGTTAGTTGGTAGATAGTGATGCCTATAAATATCAGCATGATAAAAGAAGCATGTCCATCAATTCCTTGCATGTTAGAAAAATGTCGAGCTCCTCCTCCGCCACCACTAGCACAACAGCAGACAAGGCCTTCAAGGGAGTGGCCAGCCTCATCAAGCTCCTCCCTTCCGGGACCGTCTTCGCCTTCCGGTACCTCAGCCCTCTCCTAGCCAACGAAGGCCAGTGCAGCACGGCCAACAAGTACCTGACCGCCGCGCTCCTAGCCGCCTGCGGACTGACTTGCTTCGTCTCCACCTTCTCCGACAGCCATACAACAAGCGACGGCAAGGTCCGCTACGGACTGGCGACCTTGAGCGGGCTCTGGACCCCGTCGAGCTCCGGCTCGAAGGAGAGTTTCTCCAAGTACAGGCTCAAGCTCAAGGACTTTGTTCACGCTTTTGTTGCGTCGGTCGTGTTCGCGGTGGTAGCTCTGTTGGACCGCAACGTAATATCTTGCTTCTACCCGTCCTTCGGATCCGAGGAGGCGGCGGCGGTTAAGGTCTTGCCCTTGGTGGTTGGCGTCGTGTCGAGCTTCGTCTTTATGTTGTTTCCGAGTACTAGGCTTGGAGTTGGATATGGTGCCACAAAGGCATCTTAGGTGATGTGATCTGCTCCCTAAATTTCTATTTCAACCGTTTCGTTTCGTCTCTCTCACGTTGGCTCACTAACAAGTTGGTCAGTCTGACTCGAATCTCGTCCGATGCTTCTCGAGGCACACAGCAAAATGTCATTTTTTTTCAGCAAAGATGTTTATTTGTATTTATATACACCAAAACGGTAAACCCTCCGATTTGTAAAACATGTCAAACAACTTTCAAACAAATGTATATAAAAGCATATGAGTTAAACATCAAAAGACAACAAATATGACAAAGCTAAACAATCATGACATTTATTCAGGAGTTATGTTCAATTACTACATCAGTCATACATACATGATCCAAATCCACCCCACTTCAATAAGAATAAGAAGAACAGGACTAGAAAACTAATTAAACAATGTAGAACTAGATCTTCTATCCACATCTATTACATAAGTACTACAAAAATATAGAAGAACAACGTGGAGGCAATCCCTAACTTTTTTATGCCCGGAGCGCGAAAGTAAAAAAATATTTTTTTTTCTAAAATTTTTTACTCGAAAAGTCAAAAAATTCAACAAAGCAACTAAAATTTTACATACCTCAAACTTGGGTGCCAAAACTCGAAAAGTCTAATTCATATATCCATTCGTACATGGTAAGCGGGTATTGATTCAAAGCATAATTTTACACACATCAAACTCCATCAAAATTCAGATTGGTCTCTGTTACTTAAAAAAAACAAGATAACTTCAATTGGATTTTAATAGAAGAAAAGAAAATGACCAAGAGGGCAGAAGATACTGTAAACTACCCATTTATCTCAAGACAATACCCACGTATCTTCCTATAAAATACAACTGATTTGAAATTCGAATTAAATTATCCCATAGTTACATGATTTATACATCAAACTCATTTGACCCCTCTCAAGTCCCTATATCAATTCCAAATAAGTTTTTGAGGACCAACTGGCCGCAGGCACATACGAAATACTTAATATAATCAACTCAAAATACATGTTTCTCGCTTGTGTTGGAGTCAAGTCAGAATTTGGTAAACTTTGGAACCCAAATATGGTCAAAAATTTGATTTGATATAGTTTGAAAATCTACATTAAATGTAAGATTTGATTAGATTTCAAATTTATATCAAATATTTAATCTTACCATATTTGGACGTCCATAATTGGTGTTTCTTATTTTAGATAATAGTTTTCCTATTTAGGAATTCAGATGACATAAAATTAAGGTTTCTTATCCTATTTATATGGGTGTGGGTGGAGGCACAAAAAGATAGCACAAAGTTGAAATGCAGGGTGCTCCTCAACAGAAAATCTAAGAGAAAGCCTGTGCTTTGCTATTAGGGTTCTCCGTCATTCAAGACAGAAGGAAGAAGAGATCTAATCGAGGAGTCGTCAACTTCAGTTAGAAAAATTGGTGAGTGATTTTATTGTAATATATGTCGTTTCTTCTTGAGTGTGGTGAGGGGGTTGAACCTATTAGGGTAAATGGTTCAACATTGGTTTTGTCAATCTTATAATTTCACTTTAGTTATAAAGGTTGGGATTTGTCCAGGTGACGTAGTCACCGCTATATAATTGTCTTTATCTATGCTTGGTGTACGTTAGACGGAGTTGGTTATCTCAGGTGGGTTGGCCTAAGTTTTTGCTGTGGTTAGTCTCAGACACGGTATGGGAACGCTTGCAGGACGTGTCCGATCCCAACATCTGGTATCCGAGCCACTAGTTTTTGTTCTGGCAACTATGTCTACGGAGCATATGAACACTCGTATGATCACCCTCAAAGGAAAAATTGGAAGATTTGGAACCCAAGGATGGAGGATCTACTCGGGTGCAAGGACTTGCATGGTCCGTTGGAGGATGACAATGCAAAGCCATCGGACAAAGCTGCTGAAGACTGGAAACGACTGGAGCGGAAGGCCGTTAGATTCATCCACGTCTCCATGGAGAGTTCTGCAAAAGCATTATAGGAGAAGTTGCGTTCATTGTACGAAAGGAAGACGGCTGCAACATGGTATTTCTGATATGCCAACTTGTTAACTCAAAGTATAAGGAGGGTGCCGAATGGCACAACATCTTAACGAGATTCAGGGTATCGTCAATCAGCTGTCTACGATGAAGATGGTGATTGAAGATGAGCTTCAGGCCCTTTTGCTTTTGAGTTCTCTGCAGGAAAGTTAGGAGACGTTGGTGGTGTCAGTGAGTAACTCCGCTCTGGATGGAGTTGTCACGATGGAGGTAGTCAAAAATAGATTGTTGAACAAGTAGGTTCGGCCTAAGAAAGTGGAATCACCACGGGAGTCCACTCTGGTGGCTTCCTCCAGGAATGAAAGACCCAAGTCACAAGTGAGGACATAGGAGAGTTATTGGGATCTTGCGACTGTGGACCGCAAGAAGGGTTGCTGTCACTGTAGAAAGCATCAAGATCCTGTCTCCTGAAAGCAGATGGAGGTTACCCCTGTACTGGCCTTCTTCCGGTGCCGGTCTCAATGACAAGAGCTCTTACTTTAACTCACTGGCGAGCGTAGTGAGTCGAACTGTCGCTCGCCTCACTTTTCTTTCAGAACCTTCATTTCACCGTTATAAAATGGATAAGAAGGATGGATGATGGACATTTTCCACTGGTTCATCCACCGACCGATGAGACTGACTACACGAATGTTACGAATCCAAACGTGGGTTTCCTACAAAGTGGAGTGAAGGCTGCTACACAAGACAGATGGTCAGGGAAGTCCACACTCTCGTTTCGGGACAGGGGTCATGTCAAGAGAAACTGCATGATGCTCAAAGCTGAGAAGGCCAAAAGTAAGGACGATCAAAAGGATCTGACGTCTATGGGAGATCTCATCATCGCAGCAACCGACGCAGAGAAAACTTGTGGTGTAATGTCCCAGTCCCAAAATATGTAGGACTAGAAATACGTAACATGCTAGCTACACATTCGACCAGACTTTGGTCCCACTCGAATACATATAAGTTGTATTATAATGGTCACTATCTAGATAATCCAGTAAATATAAATATCTATGTCTCAATCCACAATGAACAAAATACAACAAAAATGAGCTATATGTGCTAAAGTTGGTCGTCCAGTAACACACACGCTCGAATAGACTCGAGAAAGAAATATGAGTCTATAAAAACTAGGCTACATCAGCAGATGAATCAATAATATAAATGAATAGTATAAATCTGGTAGAAATGATATAAGTACCTGGTACCAATGCCCACATAGCAAAGCAACCCAAATCAGCAACTCTAGGCAGGCTCCACAACGATCTATGCTACAAAACTGGCCAGGGTAGGTCCTCAGAGGGGCGTAATAAGGTACAAGAAATAACATGCCAAAGTAAAACTGTATAATGCCACATACTCAAGGGTAAACTACTATAACCATTTAAGTGATATGGACATGAGAACATCACTCGTACTCAGGCTGAAACCACTATTGGCTCTGTGTCGGGGAGCCCATAGCAGTAAGTAATATCTCGTAGGGCCAGTAAATGTGCCAAAGATCTGGGACAGAGTCTAAGGCACCTCCAGTAACATAGTATATATATATATATATATATATATATATATATATATATATATATATATATATATATAAAACATAATCAGCCTATAGTATGGTGTCTCTCTTCCCACCCAATGTAACCTAAAGTCTCATATCCACGACGTCTTATGTCCATAACATGCAAGATCATGACCTCTAGCTAGTACAATGGGTCATAATTTTATATGTATATAATATGTAAGTCTTATATCACGAGTCCTGTAATCCTATACAGAATCACCATGAATACCTTAAGAAGGATTCTGTTACATAAAATAGTGTCAAGTGTCCTACGGTCTGACGTGCAAGGATACAAACACGTGAAATATGATTGTGGTATTAACTCTCTAAGTGACGTTACTCGACTCTACGTACGGCGTCGACACCCGAATCTTGTTCGGACGCTAAGCAATATCTCACGGTCCTAGGTTAAACACACACATCAACCATATCAAATAACTATAATAACTAAATAAGATATTTAAGACAAGGAACTGTGATACATCGTGGCAAGGTACACTTGCCTACTGTCTGTGACTGCAACGGTGTCTGTCCGACGTCCTCTACTGGAAGAGTAGCAGATCCAAGATGCCCAGTTAAATTTATTCTAATCAATAACCATACACGCTAACTACTCTAGGAAAATACGAAAGATCGTTGCACAACCTCAACTTTCAGTTGACGTTCTTGTCCAACAA
The DNA here is from genome assembly GCA_036927795.1 of Iris macrosiphon. NCBI lineage: Eukaryota > Viridiplantae > Streptophyta > Magnoliopsida > Asparagales > Iridaceae > Iris > Iris macrosiphon. The sequence goes on from JAYESA010000018.1 coordinate 127,050,341, forward strand.
TCAAATAGTTGTATAGCATTGAACAACGTGCCAAGATACATGTGCCATGCCACTCACAAAATATGTTATAAGAGTGTATTACATTGACATACCTTACGTACTTATAGAAAATTATATGTGTTTGGTTATACGTAGTTCTATATGTACGTAGGAACGTATCGATGTCGCAAAACTTGCACCATTGCTATCCTATTTATCTAACATGCATGGAACCTCTTAATGATATATTTTAACATTATTTATTATTGAATTAATCATGATTAATATTCTGAAATTATTTCTGAATAATCAAGAATAACCAAACATCGGCATTGCATGCCATTATTTGCTTTGGACGACAACTAGTCATTCCAACCAACTTTGCACGTAGCCTTTACATACAACCTCCATGTTGGCATCCAAATATGATTAAATAAGAAATTAATATATTAAATATTCTAAAATTAATATATATTAACTTTTGGAATTTATTTACTTCAGTAAAATATAACAACTATCAAAGAAATATAACTAGTCTTGATGCGACGTGTCCGTGTCAAGGTTGTTCATTGGTTTGTGGTAGTTTTTGTACGTAAAAATATAGATCTAATGTATAAAAATAATTATATACATTATATATCATTAATATAAATTTACACAGGTTTTATTCATGAAAATATAGGAAAAGATACAAAGTTGGAAAACTTACGCGATTGCGGTTACGACGGGGACCTTTTTCGCGACTAAGGCCAAACGAAGTACCAAATGAACTCTAAACCTCACAAAACTTGACAAGAATATTTAAAATTTCAATTATGATATAAATATAGTATTTTTAGGGTTTTTTGTTGCTGTGGAGGGATATGAACTGCTGCTACAACCAGCAGCCAATATTTGGCCAAAAATGGGTTTGGTTGGGATTTTTGTGGAGTTGTGGCATGTGGGGAAGGAGAGAGGAAGAGGAAAAGAAGTAGAAGAGGGAGAGAACTAGAGAAAGAATTTTTTTTATGAGAGAGAGAAAAATGGGGGTCGAACCTAATAATTAGGTTTAAGTGTCGGGGAGTTGATAAATATATGTAGTTTAAATAGGTGGTTAGTTAGGATTTGATTTAATATTTAAAAATATTTGGGTTTGATTTTTTGGAGTCTTAATATGGTAAGGGGATAAATTTTAAATTAGAAGATTATAACAAAAATATTCACTTAGGATTTGGTTTGATCCAAAGATAGGAATATGCAACAAACTAGGATTTTCCTAATTTGGAAATGTGGGATTTAAATATTTAATTAATTTTTTTAGATTTTGTGGATATATTTTATATGTGGGATGTTTTGTGGAATAGGAAAAATGTAGGGGGGTTGTTTGTTAGGATTTTGATTTGGTTGGTTATGATCTTGGGTAGTTAGGTTGTTAGGCCAACTATGATGACACCTATGACATTTTCTATAACTAGAAATTCTATAAATAGAAAAAAATATTTTAAATATAATATATATATATATATATATATATGGCATTATTTTGGTGCACTATATGCCTACATATTTTAGGTTTGGTTTAGGTCAAGTTCTAGTGAAAATGAAGCAGTTTTACGATAACCGTGGTTCTAAATGTTTGTCAATATTTTTGGAGCATGGGAGAGATCAAACAAATGCAACATCCATATCCCAAATATATTAGATACAATAAAGATTAGTAATATAAATTTTTTTTGGAAGAAAAAATGTTGTGCATTGCTCCAAATATCCAAGCCATGGCAAAGTGTCATATAAAAAAAGAATGTTATAAATTAATACTTTAAAATATTAAATAAAATAAATTGAAAAGTACCAAATTACCCCTATTCCAAAATAAGGGGACTTACAATCTACCCACCTTAAAAGAATTGCATCCTCTCAATTTAAGATTTTTAATAATACACTTTTTTTTTTCAATGGGGCAAAATCCTTTATTGTGATTTTGCAAAGTCCTCAATATTAACTTCATTTTCCATACTTAAAATAAAATTTTAAGTCCTCAAAATTTAGCCCCTTCAAGAATTAAACTCCTCAATTTTAAATTAAATTAAACTCTCACTTTTAAAATTATTATTCTTCTACTCGATCAAATTTCTTTCTCTTCAACAATTACTCCATGAGATTCCATGTCCTCAACATTTTTAAAACTTGAGTTTAATTCCAATCTTTAAAATAATTTAAAATATATATATATTTTACATCGACATATTGTACTCCAAGGACTATAATGTAAATCTTCTTAAATTCCTCAAAATTATAAACTAATAACCCAATACTCAAAATTTTAAATCCAATCCTCAAAATTTTATATTCCAAATTTAAATTCTAAATATTTACTCTTTTATAATTAGACCCTTCAAATCCAAAGAAAATTTAAATCTAGAATATCATGATCTTTCCAAAAATTAATATTTCACTATTACCACATAAGACCTCTTAAATTTTATTCTCAAAGTTGTCAAAGTTTAAAATTTTAAATTCAATTCGTAAGATAGTCTTCTACTCAATTCCTCCAATTATTGAATTATTATTTTTCTTTCGAATCCATAATATTCATACTTAATCAATTTATCCTCTATCATTAAACCTAGTAATCATAAATCTACCCAACAAAAATTGGTATATGTCATATCTAATCCTAGTCAATCTCTTAAGATCAAATCAAATCCTCAAAATTTATAATTTTTAATACATCTTTATCTCCTCAAAATCTCAAAATTTAATTTAATTTCAACTATTCTTAAAATTTGAATTCAATTACAGACTTTAAAATATTCTCATTTAAAATTTGAATTCCAAAATTTGTTCTATCAAACTTACTCCTCCATTTTTTTCCAATTACTAAGAAAATAATAATTAACTTTACAAAATTATCAAATTTGAATTCACCAACTATCATATCCCAAAATTCTCCAATTTAAAGTCCAATTTCAGTCTTATCATGATCTCCTCATCCTTCTTCAAAATTTTAAATTTTAGTTAACTCAATAATCAATTCTCTTTATTTGCAGCTAACAAATTTTTTTCGAGTGATGCTAGCCATCTTCAATCCAACCAATCTATCTTTCATTTAACCTCAAAATCTAAAAATTTGAATTCAATCTTCAAAAAATTTAAAAATTTAAATTCACATCTAGTTAAATTTCTCTAATATTGATAAATTGATTATCCTCAACAAATTCAACATTATCATAGTCCGATATTCATTCAATTCAATTTTTTTTTCAAATCACATAGAAGTTTAAGCCTTAAAGTACAAGAATCTGACAATTCTCATCTTCATCAATTGTATAACCTCTAAACCAAATTTGCTAGTCGAGAAGCCTACCCACCTTGGATCAAACCAACTCATCAAAACATAATATTATACCCTCACATAAAATAACTCACATTCATCCAAAATGTTATCTAATAGTATTCTATCACTTCTAATCTATGGCAATTGATAGAGTGATTGTTATTTTAGGTTACTACTGCTTATGTTAATTCTCATGTCTTTAATCTATTCTAACTCTAATATCTAGAAATTATCTACCATAATCTTTCCTACTCAAGTAACCCTCTTCTTACAAATATTCTACCAAATATGGCTCTTCGTCTTGACGAGAATCTTCTGAAAAAATTATCGTGCATGAGTGTTCATCTCTCCGAGATAGGAAAAGACGTGAATCAATGAATAAGAGTTCAAAGAAAGTATGAATGAATATAATTTTGAGGTTCAAGAATGAAATTAGAATTCAAAGAAAGTTCCAATAGTAATTGTGGATTGAGATTCTAACAAACTTATCCTAATGCAGGCTCGCTCAGTACAGTAACGCAACCGAAACGATTTAATCAGGACTTGCATGGGCCACCACAAAAATATCACTACAGAAAAAGCCAAATTAGCGACGTAAAAAAATGTCGCTAAATGACCAAAAAATATAGCTAATAGAATTTAGCGACGTAATTAGCGACGTAATACAGAAGTCGGAAATCAGCACGTCGCTGAAAAAAAAAATGTCGCTAAACGTCGCTATACCGATATTTTTTAGCGATTTAAATATGTCGCAAAAATAGCAACATTTAGCGACTCAACGTCGCTAAATTAGCGACGTTTTCATACATTGCTAAACATCGCTAATTAGCGACGTATTCAGCAACGTTTAGTGACGTATTTAGCGACGTATAGTAACATCGCTAAACGTCACTAAATTTCAATAAAAAATAAATAAAAATATTAAAATTACCAATCTCCTACAATTTATGAATTTTTAATTAAAAATAGACCCGGAGCAACCCTCCGTTGAATTCTCTGGGTTCGCCGACCTCTTCGGTGGAACACTCAACACCGGTAAATTAACATCATTTAATATGAATAAAAAGTATCACAGTCACACAATACACACAAATATTATAGACAGACCTGGAGCAACCCTCCATTGAATTTTCAATAACACAAAAGCATCTATATATAAGTATCACAGTCACACAAAATGTATAATATATATGTATCACAGTCACACAAATATATAAGTATCACAATCACACAATAACCACAATAAAAGTATATGAAACATCACAGTATCAATCTCGAGGATATCTAATACGCTGGGGCACATACCAGTCCCTTAGATACTGCGCATAAACAACGTCTATAGGTGCTAGGTCACTGGAACTTCCCGTCTGAGATACAGCCGCTATAGGTGCTGAGTGACTGGAACTCCCGGTCTGAGATACAACCGGTGGTATCTCTTCCTCCTTAACAGTAGGAGGTATCACTTCCTCATTAACGGTAGGAGGCATCACTTCCTCCTTAACAGTAAGAGGTGTTTCTCTCAAGCGACGTGCACGTGCTCGGGTCATGGGTGCCATCTGGTAAGGTAGATAAAAACAAAGAATATAATTGATAACAGATATAAATATATTGTCTAATATTAAATATTGTGTAAAATTATATCTTAACTATTATCAACTGATACTAGTATAAACCCTAACCCTAACCCCAGGTCAAAAACCCTACTTATATCTTAACTATTATCAACTGATACTAATATATATATATATATATATATATATATATATATATATATATATATATATATATATATATATATATATATATATATGCTTTTGCTTATGCCTATGCTTATGCTTATGCTTATGAGCTTCTCTCTTTTATTTATTATTGAAGATCTCATCCTGCATCTTCTTGTTAGGATTCATAAGTGCATATGCAAGTTGTGACAGACTACTGCAGTTATTTGTCACCAGATAATTTGCATATGTAGGATCACAATTTTGTGAAATTACTTTAAAAAATATCGAAGTTATTATTGAAGATCTCATCCTGCAGCTTCGTTCTAGTACTCCTCTCGCTTGATCTCTTCTCTCACACAAATGTTGAGGACCGCTACCATGACTTTGTTGTATGTCACTCTCTCACTACCATGGCTTTGTTGTATGTCACTCTCTTACTCTCATCGTTAACGTCAAGAACAAGGCCAAATACAATATCACCATCCACTGGTAAATGCACATGCACATACATACTAAGTACATTCTTTATATATGAATACAAAGATATATACGTGCGTACGTTGATGCATGCAAACTTATTTGTGCATGTTGGTACATTGCCATTGTGTGTTGTAGTAGCTAAATCATAATTATCACATACGCTACCAGTTTAAATTTATATATAACTTAGGGTTCCTGTATAGCTTTTTGCTGGTTGGCATAAGTCCTACTTCTATGGTTAAGTAGGTCTCCAACTTGATATGTATAGGTCTTCTTAGTTTTAGACTATAGATAAGTTTATTTTAAGCTAATGGAACACTATAATTAAATACTCACTGCGTTTGCTTTAAGTAAGACAGACAAATATATTAAAAAAAAGGAGAAATATTTGATGTTGACTGTGCTTCCTGCTGTGCTGCTTGTTTATTCCCGCAAAAATCAAACATAACAACAATAATAAAGGACAATTTATTCCCACAAAAAAAACCTTTATAGCTAAAATACTGCCCTTGTTGACATATTTTTAGTTTAGTCGCTTTAGGATTAATTGTGCCTTTGAGTTGTAAGTAATGATATTAACATTCCTTGGTTGTATTGTATTGTATTATATTATATTAGGCATGGAATTCGACAGGTGAGAAGCGATTGGGCTGATGGACCCGAGTTCGTGATTCAATGTCCGATCAGGCCCAGAGGGAGCTATACGTATAGGTTCACCATCCAAGGGCAGGAGGGGATCCTGTGGTGGCACGCACACAGCTCCTGGCTACAGTCTACAGAGCTCTCATTATTCACCCCAAGGACAACACTTCCTACCCATTCACTAAACCCAGTAGAGAGTTGATGCATGGTGCAACAAAATAATACAAGTGCATGCAGAGGAATCTCGTATAAAATAAAGAGCAATTTAAGTAAATTTCAAAATGAAAGTTACATTTATTTGCACCAACTTTGAAAGAAAATAAAATGATATACTTTAGGTTGCTTAAGTTTAACAACGGGAACAAGTCCTTTCCTCGGGCAAATTGCAACAGTGAAATATGAACAAACAGACACACATTCAGCTTTACACTTATACTTTTACTCGACCAAGTTGGTCTTTCCATAGTGAGAATTAAATTCCAGAAGTGAACTGTGAACAAACTCTAACCCTAACCCGAGGTCAAAAATCCTAACCCTAACCCCAGGTCAAAAACCCTAAGCCTAACCCCAGGTCAAAAACCCTAACCCTAACCCTAACCCTAACCCCAGGTCAAAAACCCTAACTCTAACCTTAGCCCTAGGTCATGTGTGTGTGTCGTGTCAGTGTGTGTGTCGTGTCTGTGTCAGTGTTTGTAACATGTGTGTCGTGTCAGTGTCAGTGCCATGTGTGTCCTGTGAGAGAGGGAGAGAGAGAGAGAGAGCGGGTTTACCTAGAGGAGGAGGAGGAGCAGGGGGGAGGACGCAGCCGGAGGGGGGTCGCCGGGAGGGAGGAGGAGGCACCGGAGCTCGGAGGGGAGCTGGAGAGATCGTGACGTTTGGGAGAGGGAGGCAAAGAGAGAGAGGGAGAGGGAGCGGGAGAGGAAGAGATCGAAAGAAATGGGAAAAAGCAGCCATAATTAAAATAAATTTAGCGACATTTTAGCACCGTCACAAATGACGTCGATAACTTAGCGATGTCTGAGACGTCGCTAAATATCCAAAATATATACAGTTTTAAATACGTCGCTAAATAAAATATTTTAGCAACGTTTAGCGACCTAAATTGAACTTATAGCGACTAATCTTTTAAAAACTGAATAAAAGTCGCTAAACGTCGCTAAATGTCGCCAATTAGCGACGTCTAGCGACGGTTTTTAAATGGAATCGCTAAATTAGCGACGTTTAATTTATCGTAGCTAAAAAATGTCGCTAAACTCGCTTATTCTAGTAGTGTATGTAACGTCCATTCCCAAAATATGTAGGACTAGGAATACATAACATGCCAGTTACACATTCGACCAGACTCTGGTCCTACTCGAATACGTATAAGCTGTATTATAATTGTCACTATCTAGATAATCCAATAAATATAAATATCTATGTCTCAATCCACAATGAATAGAATACAACAAGAATGAGCTATATGTGCTAAAGTTGGCCGCCTAGTAATACACAAGCTCAAATAGACTCGAAAAAGAAATATGAGTCTATAAAAACTAGGCTACATCAGCAGATGAATCAATAATATAAATGAATAGCATAACTCTGGGAGAAATGATATAAGTACCTGGTACCAATGTCCATATAAAAAAGCAACCAAAATTAGCAACTCCAAGCAGGCTCCACAATGATCTATGCTGCAAAACTGGAAAGGGACCAGGTCTTTAGAGGGACGTAACAAGGTACAAGAAATAACATGCCAAAGTAAAATAGTATAATGCTACATACTCAAGGGTAAACTACTATAACCATCAAAGTGATATGCACATGAGAATATCACTCGTACTCAGACTGAAACCACTAGAGGCTCTATGTCGGGGAGACCATAGCAGTAAGTAATATCTTGTAGGGCCAGTAAATATGCCAAAGATTTGGGATATAATCTAAAGCACCTCTAGTAACATAGTATATATATATATATATATATATATATATATATATATAATATCCTGTAGTATGGTGTGTCTCTCTCCACCCAATGTAACCTCACGTCTCATGTCCATGATATCTCATATCCATAACACGCAAGATCATGACCTCTAGCTAGTACAACGAGTCATAATGATATATGTATATAATATGCAAGTCTCATATCACGAGTCATGTAATCCTATACAGAATTACCATGAATACCTTAAGAAGGATTCTCTCACATGAAATAGTATCAAGTGTCCTACGATCTGATGTGTAAGGATACAAGCACGTAAAATAAGATTATAATATTAACTCTCTAAGTGACGTTACTCGACTCCATGTATGACGTCGACACCCAAATCTTGTTCAGACGCTAAGCAACGTATCACTACCAAAAAAGTCAAATTAGCGACGCCCAAAAACGTCGCTAAATGACAAAAAAATGTCGCTAAAATCGTTTAGCGACGTCATTAGCGACGTTTTAAAGTAGTCGGAAGAAACCAAGTCGCTGAACCGAAATACGTCGCTAAACGTCGCTATACCGACGTTTTTTAGCGACTTCCATGAGTCGCTAAAATTAGCGACGTTTAGCGACGCCGCGTCACTAAATAGCGACGTTCTATAAAGTCGCTAAACGTCGCTAATGAGCGACTTATATTGCGACGTAACAGCGACGTATTTAATGACCTGGCAGTACTGCCATGTCACCAATTTGCGACGTACAGCGACATATTTAGCGACGTTTGGCGACGTCATTAGCGACGTTTAATGACACGTCGCTAAGTAGCGACTTTTTTAAAGACTTATTAAAACGTCGCTAGACGTCGCTAAACGTCGCTAAATACGTCGCTAAATTTACAAAAAAAGTAAAAAAAAAAACCTTAATTGTTCCAAGCTATTGTTCCTGTAATTTTAAAATTTCTAATTAAAAATGGACCCGGAGCAACCCTCCGTTGAATTCAATGGGTTCGTCGACCCCTTCGGTGGAACACTCAACACCGGATTAACAATATTTAATATGAATACAAGTATACAGTCATACAATTAATACACACAAATATTATAGACAGACAATAAAAGTATCACAGTCATAAAAGTATCACAGTATCACAGTCACACAAAATGGGCATAAACAACATCACAAAATACATAATATATAAGTATCAGAGTATCACAGTAACACAAAATTCATAATATATAAGTATATGAAACATCATAGTATCAATCTCGAGGATTTCCAAAACGGGGCAGATACCAGTCCCTCAAATACTGCGCATAAACAGCGTTTATGTTATCAAGCTCCGCTATGGGTGCTGGGTGACTGGAACTCCCTGTCTGAGATACAGCCGCGATAGGTGCTGGGTGACTGGAACTCCCCGCAGGTGGTATCTCTTCCTCCTTAACAGTAGGAGGCATCACTTCCTCCTTAACAGTAGGTGTCGCTCTCTTGGGTGCCATCTGGTAAGATAGATGAAAACAAAGAATTAGCAAAGAATTAGCTATTGGACCAGAACGGAATAATTAGATGACTCACAAAGAATTAGCTGTTTGTTGCAGTATAATAATGATACCATAATATCTTATTTATATCCTACGTGTCACAAAATAAAATGATTTTGTATTACTTAACTCCACCCTTAACATATTTAGAATATAACAATGAGGTTCCAAACTCATATTCATATCATTAACTAGCAGGTTGTGTGCATATCATTAATTAGCAGGTTGCAAGCCAAAATAACACTAACTTCCTCTAAATTCCACGTTGAGTCAAACGAAGGAATATAAGGCACAGTAGGATTGAGAAAGAAAAGGAATGCTACTCTCTGATTCATAACATTAACAATATATTTTTAGAAAATATATGTTCTCTCTTGAGAAAGAAAAGGAATGCTACTCTCTGATTGTGTCTGTGTGTGTGTGTGTGTGTGTGTCTCTTTAGAAAATATATGTTCTCTCTTGACCAGGTCTAACCCTAACCCTAACCCCAGGTCAAAAAACCTAACCCTAACCCTAAACCTAACCCTAACCCTAATATGCGTCTGTGTGTGTGTGTGTCTGCGTGTGTGTGTGTGTGTCGTGTGTGTGTCTGCGTCTGTGTGTCTGTGTGTGTGTCGTGTATGTGTGTCGTGTGTCTGCGTCTGTGTGTGTGTGTCATGTGTCTCGTGGACCACTTGCTTTTGAGAAGATGAATCTGACCCTAACCCTAACCCTAACCCTAACCCTAACCCTAACCCCAGGTCAAAAAACCTAACCCTAACCCCAGTCAAAAAACTTAACCCTAACCCTAAACCTAACCCTAACCCTAATATGCGTCTGTGTGTGTGTGTCTGCGTGTGTGTGTGTCGTGTGTGTGTCTGCGTCTGTGTGTGTGTGTCGTGTGTCTCGTGGACCACTTGCTTTTGAGAAGATGAATCTGACCCTAACCCTAACCCTAACCCTAACCCTAACCCTAACCCCAGGTCAAAAAACCTAACCCTAACCCCAGTCAAAAAACCTAACCCTAACCCTAAACCTAACCCTAACCCTAATATGCGTCTGTGTGTGTGTGTCTGCGTGTGTGTGTGTGTCGTGTGTGTGTCTGCGTCTGTGTGTCTGTGTGTGTGTCGTGTATGTGTGTCGTGTGTCTGCGTCTGTGTGTGTGTGTCGTGTGTCTCGTGGACCACTTGCTTTTGAGAAGATGAATCTGACCCTAACCCTAAACCTAACCCTAACCCCAGGTCAAAAAACCTAACCCTAACCCTAACCCTAACCATAAATTTAACCCTAACCCTAACCCAGGTCAAAAAACCTAACCCTAACCCTAACCCTAAACCTAACCCTAATATGCGTCTGTGTGTGTGTGTGTCTGCGTGTGTGTGTGTGTCGTGTGTGTGTCTGCGTCTGTGTGTCTGTGTGTGTGTCGTGTATGTGTGTCGTGTGTGTGTGTCTGCGTCTGTGTGTGTGTGTCGTGTGTCTCGTGTACCACTCCTCAGTGTCTGTGTGCGTGTGTCGTGTCTGTGTGCGTGTGTCTTGTGTCAGTGTCACATGAGAGAGAGAGAGAGAGAGAGAGAGATTACCTAGAGCTCGAGGAGGAGGAGGGAGATGCCGGAGTAGCCGCAGCGGTCGCAGACCCGGTCGCCGGAGAGGGGGAGGGGGCGGGGGAAATCGAAGCGTTTCGAAATTTTCGAGAGATGGAGAAAAGAAAACTGAGCCCTAATTAATCAAAATTTAGCGACGTTTAGCGACGTCATGGTAAAAACGTCGCTAAAATAAAAAACTAGCGACTCCAAAGTCGTCGCTAAATACGTTGCTAAATATTTTTGAAAGATACGTCGCTAATTACGATGCTAAACGTCGCTAAATAAGATATATTAGCGATGTATAGCGACCTTAATTGAACTTATAGCGACGATTAATTTAAAATCTTAATAAAAGTCGCTCGTCGCTAAATGTCGCCATTTAGCGACGTCTAGCGACGATATTTACGGAGTCGCTAATTTAGCGACATTTTTACTTGGAGTCGCTAAAATACGTCGCTAATCCCGCTTATTCTAGTAGTGTATCACGGCCTTAGGTTAAACATACACATCAACCATATCAAATAACTATAATAACTAAATAAGATGATTAAGGCAATAAACTGTGATACATCATGGCAAGTTATACTTGCCTGCTGTCTGTGACTGCGATGGTGTCTGTCTGACATCCTCTTCTGGAAGAGTAGAAGATCCAAGATGCCCTATTAAATATATTCTAATCAATAACCCTATACGCTAACTACTCTAGGACGACACGAAAGATCGTTGCACAACCTTAACTTTCAGTTGACGTTCTGGTCCAACAATCAAATAGTTGCGTAGCATTGAACAACGTGCCAAGATACACATGCCATGCCACTCTCAAAATACGTTATGATGAGGGTTACCACAAGTACTTATAGGAACTTACATGTGTTTGGCTACACGTAGTTCTATATGTATGTAGGAACGTATCGATATCACAAAACTTGTACCTTTGCTATCCTATTCATCTAACATGCATGGAACCTCTTAATCTTGTATTTTAAAATAGTTTATTACTGAATTAACCATGATTAATATTCTAAAATTATTTCTAAATAATCAAAAGTAATCAAACATCTACATTGCATGTCATTATTTGATTTGGACGACAACTAGTCATTCTTACCAAATTTGGCACGTAATCTTGACATACAACCTCCATGTTGGCATCCAAATATGATTAAATAAGAAACTAATACATTAAATATTTTGTAATAAATATTGTAAGCACCAAAATTTTATTAAATATTAAAATATGAATTTTTGGGATTTTACTTAATTTTTAATTATTTAAAATAAATGTTCTTCAGGGATAAATATTTTTAGTATTAAATTAAATATTAAAATATTATAAAAATTATATTTTTGAGTGTAAAATAAATAATTAGATATAGTGTAATTTTTTTGGATTTTATTGGGCCTAAAAACTATTTTTAAACAGCTAAAAATATCCTTTTTAAATAAACCAACCTGAACCGAACCTAACCAAACCTAAATCCAATTAAACCAAACCAACCCTAATGAATTCGGATCTAGACCCGACCCGCTAACCCGTACCCGAATCCGACCCGTTAATTCAAATTTATACAGTAACTTACTATGCGACCCGACTGTTGCAAACCACCGCGGTCGTTCGTCCGCCTCCCCGCCATCCCTCCGACTTTCGCCGCCGACCGTTTCCCAGCCGCCACCGTCGCGACTTTAACCGCCACCTGACCGTACATCTCCCCCACCGGATGTTGACCCCTCCGGTCCCCTCCCTGTAACCACCGAGGTGAGCTCCCCTATTTAAACCCCCACCGACGACTCCCCAGCACAGCACCCTCTCCGCCAACTCCGGCCAACCACCGAGCCTCCGGCCGACCTCGACCCAGCCGACCCCGGCCACACTCCGGCGATGAACCTCTGCCGCGACCCCGACGACGGTGACCACCACGACTCCGAGCAGCCGCACGACCCTACCCTCCGTCGACGAGAACAGTACCACCGTTGACCGACCGAGCACTGCCGCGTCGTCCCATCCACGCGTAGCACCGCAGCCAACCCTTATTTCGGTGAGTCGTTCTCCCTCCTTATTGTGTTAATTTTCGAACGGCTTATTATGACATGTTCGCTGTGTGACCTTCTCGAACACTGTGCAATTTGATTGGGGTGTCGTGTCCTGTGTCGATCGCAAACCGCGACACAAAAACAAAAAATATCCTAATTTTGGACTTCAAAAACTGTCCCGAACTCACAAGTTCACGGCCGTTTTACATCCAACCTAGTTAATAATTCTAAAATTCACTTGAACAATAAATTAGACAATATAACAGAGTTTGAAACCCTATAATTAGTTTATTTTATTGTATTATAATTTGTGTTTTATTCGCGGGTGAAGTTGATCAAAATCTTGGTTTTTAAAACCTGAATTTTCTGAAACTGGGTGCATCCCGTTAAATGAGGTAACTTTATCATGTGCAAATTGCACCGAAAGGAGCGTATCATCAATGCGGACGTGTAAAATTTTGTGAAAGTTGATTTGGATATGCGTGCACACCGAAATCAACGCGTATCCGTCAAAATTGCCCTATATCGGGCCTGTTCTGAAACTCGTTGTAACTTCGTGTGTTCTTATCGTTTTGCAATTAAACTTGCACCATCGGATTCGTAGCATTATGCTGGTCTTGTGACCCAAGTTTGGTTTTTTTTCTGAGAATGGTGACGAAACCCAGTATCGTGGGCCCCACGGCTCTACTTGACGGGCGATTTTGTGACCGGCTCATCGGAATCCAGTATTGGATATTCCATTGGATTTGTATCATTGTTCTAGACTTGTAGTCACTAAGTTTGATGAATTTGGAGAACTTTGTCTTTGGCACAGTTTTTGGTGCAAAGTAGGCCACATGTGGACCCCGCTTTGACCAGAAACTGTCAATTTTGCCCTTGTGTCCAAATTGGACTTATGGGTAGGCAATCCTAACTATTTCATATCTTCTGAGAATGATGGTAATGTTTATTTCAGCAACCAGAGGAGTACTTGAAGATCTCACTATTACCGAAGCAATTGGAGGAATTCAAACCCCAAACAAGTGTACCTTGCCAAACTTGCAGTACTTGCTTCATATTATTCTTTTAATTTATTTTTGTGTTGTATCTGCTCAACCTAGAACCGTGAGATATTTCTTAACGTCCAAATAATATTCGAGTGTCGATGCCGTACACGAAGTTGTGTAACGTCACATAGAGAGTTGATATCACAATCCTATATTTTCGTACTTGCTTTATCAAGTACGTCATACCATAGGATACTTGACACTATTCATGAGACATAATCTTCCTGAGTTATTCATGGTGATTCTGTATAGGTTACAGGATTCGCGACATAGATCTTACATATGTATTTCTATAATTATGACTCGTTGACTCGTTGTATTAGCTAGAGGTCATGATCTTACGTGTTATGGACATGAGACGTCGTGAACATGAGACGTGTGACTACATTGGGTGGGGAGAGACACACAGGCTACAGGCTGATTATATATATATATATATATATATATATATATATATATTTATTATTGTGGTTCCATAGCTTCTACATCAGAGCTAGGCCCTCTACGTGATATCACTGCTACCGGCTCCCCGACACAGAGCATGTAGTGGTCTCAGCCTGAGTTATAGTGATGCTCTCATTTGCATATCACATAGTTGGTTACATAGTTTGCCCTATTGATAAATTTTATATACGGTATTTATTTGGCTTGAGTTATTCTTGTACCTTGCTATATCTCCTGAGGACCTGGATCCGAATTATGTCGCCAGGTTTAGTAGAGGAGATCTACCCCGAGGTATACGGGACAGGAGCAGACGTTCGAGTAGTACCAACACCAGAGGACGAGGTGATGCCAGGAGATTTCTCTTCATTATTTTGTTACTTAGTTATTTCTGTTCTTGATACTCTATTCATGTCTCATGGATTTCTGTATTAAACTCATTATCGGGTTGTTCCCCGAGACATTTTTATTGAGACTTGTTGGATATATTTTATTTCAATTATTCTGACATTTGATTTGTGTTTACCTTCTGTGGATGAGATTAGAATTAGACTGTGACATATAACGTAGACCTTTATATTATTTTACAGCTTAAATACACTCTAACGGGTCCATTAAATTAGGTTTGTCCATTGGAGTGTGCTGCTGGCCATTGCAACGTGGCTAGTCCCTCGGTATTTTGGGACTGGGCGTGATATAGTTTTTTTGGTGGCCCATGCAGGTCATCGACTATGGTCCTCAACTAAGGTCCTCGACTATGGTCTACGACTATATTTCTTTAGTTTCAACTAAGGAACTGAGCAAGCCGACGATAAGGATAGGATAAGTTATAGGATCTTATCCACTTGATTGATTTGTTCTTGATCTCTATATTGACTTCAAAATAAATTCTTGACTTGCATCCTGCCTTGATTCCCCTGTGCGCCTTTTATAGTTTATTTTGGATGCAGAGTAATGGATCCACAAGCAAGCGATGAGACTCCTGCAGGAATACCAAAAGTTGCAGTTGTCACCAACGACGATGAAGTGACACCAGTAGGTGGAGGGCAATCATCTCAACAAAGCAATCAAGTAGATCAGCTCGCCTCAAGATTCTAGCGAGACAACATTCCACCATCGCCATAATTTACTGCACCGATGCCTACTTTTCCACCAGGACAGCCTATGGACGGACATCAGATGTTCTAAATGTTCTATGCAATGATGCAAGCCAAACAGAAGGTTTTTTAAGAGGCCTAGTAAAGCCAAGCAGATAAGTTCTTTGATGGACTTGGCTCTGAGCTACAAAAATTAATCAGCTCCATTACAACTACTTTATACACGGACGTCCTTGCTGCAACATGACCCATGGAGTGCGTCACCATGAGAGAGTCCAGCCAGAAGTGGCCGCATGCATTAGCACCAGCCCGAGCACAACAGGGAGCTGCAAAGCGACCATAGATGAATCCACCACAGAGAGCAGTATCACATTCCCTAGTCCTTCCTACTTGTCACTACTGTGGCAAGATCTATATTGAGAGGGAGTGTAGACTTAAATTAGTATTAGGTTTAGCTTGCGGATCCAGTCATCATTTAGTAAGGGATTGCCCTGAGCATCGAGAAGGAGCACCAATAGTAAACCGACAAGCTTTACCAACACCAGATGGATATCAGCTGAGGTCACCCTTGGCATTGCAGACAACACACTTCCAACAAGACCAGCAATAGCAGAGGGCACCACCACAAGTACATGGATAGGCTTTTGCAATGACAATGGAGGACACACAAACTCGTGGAGTAGTGAATATGAGTAAGATTTATATTTTATCATAGCTATCTATTCCTAGTAATGCTTTAGCACATGCCTGTTAGTTCATTTTTCTAGCCTAAGCCTAGTATTATGAACTTGTTAGTACTTGATACCCAAGTTTTTCTAAGTTGTAGTTGATCCTTGCTCTAATCAGATTCTTTTATTCTTGATTTGCTTATCTCTCATTTCCTAGGGAAAAGTTTTTTCCTTCCCTACGTGTTCTGCTAAACCCTCACACTTTCTCTCAATTTTTCCTTATTCATGATTCTTATTCCCTTGTGTCGTGCTACAAACATGTTTTGCAACCTCGTCAGCTCTTCTGACAGATTATGTTTCATTTTTCTTAATTATGAGGATGCAATTCTTTTAAGGTGGGTAGACTGTAAACACCCAAATTTTTTAAAAATTAAAATATAATTTTTTAGGATTTTTTCTAATTTTTAATTATTTAAAATAAATGTTCTTCAAGGATAAATATTTTTGAGTATTAAACTAAATATTAAAATAATATAAAAATTATATTTTTGAGTGTAAAATAAATAATTAGATATAGTATAATTTTTCTGAAATTTATTGGGCCTAAAAATAATTTTTAAATAGCTAAAAATATCCTTTTTAAATAAACCAACCTGAACCGAACCGAACCAAACCTAAATAAACCTAACTAAACCAAACCAACCCTAATAAAATCAGATCTAGACCCGACCCACTAACCCATACCCGAATCCAACCCCTTAATTCAAATTTATACAGTAACTGACTGTGCGACCCGACCGTTGCAAACCGCCGCGACCGTCCGTCCGCCTCCTCGTCGTACCTCCGACTTCCATCGCCGGCCGTTTCGTAGCCGCCGCCGCCGCGACTTCAACCATCGCATGACCGTACATCTCCCCCACCGGACGTCGACCCCTCCGGTCCCCTCCCTGTAACCGTCGAGGTGAGCTCCCCTATTTAAACTCCCACTGACGACTCCCCAGCACAGCACCCTCTTCGCCAACTCCGGCCAACCATCGAGCCTCCGGTCGACCTCGACCCACCCGACCTTGGCCACACTCCGGCTATGACCCTCCATCGCGACCCCGACGACAGCGACCACCATGACTCCGAGCAGCCGTACAACCCTACCCGTCGCAGACGCGCACAGCACCGACCGGCTAGCACCGTTGCTATATCCCATCCACGCATAGCACCGCAGCCGATGTCACTACGACATTCCAAAAATAAGGGTATTTTTGACTTTTTATATATTATTAATATTATGGATAGTTATTTTAAATAATTGTATGATATGTGTATTTATATATATATATATATATTATATATAGTGTTCCTTAATGTTTGAGCCAGTAGACTTGACCTAGAAGCCCACTAGATGAACCCCTGACCGAAATGTAGGGTTATGAATTTAAATTGTATTATTTTAGGATTAATTTATTGAGGTTTTAATTAATTACCGCAATTTTATTTTATTGTTGCGCCTAACCATTGCTTCGATATTTGAAGCGCTTTCCTAGCTTTTGCCTTCTAACAAATTTTACAACCTTGTCCTAGTCGTGCCTGAATTCTATTCTGATCCTTCTGTAACTCATAATTATGCTCTCTTGTGCTTCATTTTAGTCGCACAATATTCGTCGCAGACATTATTATTTTAATTCTAATAAATTTAACTTTTGCATCGTTGTGTGTTCCAATCGAAATTGGAGATACAATCTTGACCCATTTCGTGCAACCCAAATTAGGGTAATATTCTTTTCTGAGTCTTCTTCATTCATGACACTTGTGCCCCACCTAATTTTAGCCCCATGTACTTCTAATTAATTTTAGAACACCATTTACATTAATTTTAATTAAATTAAACCATAAACCCAACTTTGTGCAATTTTTTAATTGTTGGGCACTTTTATGCAAAAGTGCATTAAGGTGTCCACCTCGTTGGACACGACACGTGAATAAACTTATTTTCCCTTCATGTAAATTTTTTTATAATTTATTGGAGTGAGTAACCCTCAACATCAACCCACTTTGAACCATGGCCCTCCCTTTTGAAATTTGCAATCCTAGTCATCCACTTTTGAACCATGAAAATCCTAGCCCATTGAAATACCTACATGACAACCCAAGCCCAATTCTAAGAGAATGTTGACCAAGTCAAACTTTTCTATGTCAAACCAACCCGCCCTTTCATGTGTGTGTATATATATATATATATATATATATATATATATATATATATATATATATATATATATATATATTATTTTCCTTTATTTTTCCATCACCCAATACTCAGCCGACCCTATTCATCTGCTCCCTCGGATCTCCTCCTTTCTTCCCCAACCCTCCACCGGAGCTGCCAAGTCCGGCCATCTCCTCCGCCTCGAACCCGCCTGAGACCCGTAGATCGTCGAGCACCCTGAGCCACCACGCCTCACCTGACCACGATATCCCCCGCTGTCATCTGCCACGACCGCCTCCCCTTCCTCCAGTCACCTCCCTGCCGAGCCGCTGAACCCCCGCAGCACCGAGCAACTCCACCATGATGCCCAGCCAGAGCATCCCAGTACTCGCCGGAGCCATCACCCCGGATCCTCGTCGTCTCCTCACCTGAGCCCGCCACCATTATCTTTCCCTCACCATCCTCCGTCGACTGGACAGCGGCTAACACCACTACCATTAACGCTGAACATCCTCTGCCATCTCCGACAACATCCTACTAGACTACCCGACCTCCTTCAACCCGCCATCCATCCTCCTCGACCGGACCAGTCCGGCCACCCCTCATCTCCCCGCTGAATCGCCTGCAAGTCGAGCACAGTCGTTCTCCTCCTCCTTCCTTTGTTCTCTTCCCGGCCACTACTTTCCAACCACCCATCTCCATCCCTCGTCGACTCTCCACCACCTCTCCTCCCTGTCATCCCCTCGCTTGAACGTTCTCCACTCCGGCAGCCTCGCCTTCACCGTCATCTTCACCATGATGATTATCATCATCATAACCATCATCAACCTCCATAATTACCATCATCATCTCCATAATCACCATCATCAACCTCCATAATCACCATCATCATCTCTATAATCACCAACACCACCACCTTAATTGTTATCGTCATTATCAACATCATCGTCAACGTCGTTACCATCGTCATCGTCATCATCATCGTCATCGTCGATCTTGTACATGCCCTCCAAGGTTCGTACCTGCCCACTCCTCCATAATTTTATGTACGTATGTGTATTAGTATTAGTATATGTATTTGTTTAATATGAATATTGGTATACACACACACACACACACACACACACACACACACACACACACACACACACATATATATATATATATATATATATATATATATATATATATAAAGTATATGAACTCAATTAGTATGTATGTATTAGTATATATATTCCATTAGTATATGCTTGACATGTATATAATTGGTATATCTATATATAAATATATATATATATATATATATATATATATATATAGTACGTGAATTCAATTAGTGTATATAGATATATTATATATGTAATTAATTGGTATACATATACATATATATATTATGAGTATTAATGTTATATGCTAGTTGATAATATGTATAATTACATATGTGCTAGGTGACCCGAGTGTAATTACGGATATCCCGTAGTTACATTGACCTATGACTATGTGATATGTTAGCAGACTGTCATATGTACACTACGTACTGGTAAGCCCCGTATTATTTTGACTGTCTATTTTGTACAGCATTTGCAGACATGACACCCGTGCAGCTAAACGCACACTTGACCCTAGTTGACTAGGATCACCCCTAGAGTACCCCTGAGTTCATTATAATTATGGTTATGTATGTGCTAGTATTCTGGATGATGTTGTATTGTATTATATTATATGTATATAGGACCATTGGATTGTTCTGCGAGACTTCAGGAGCAAGACATTGATATTGATAGCTAAGGACCCCAGGCGAGTACATTATCTGATAATTTCCATTATTTGATAATTTCTATATTCAAGTATTTAGAAATGTTACATCTGACTCTTGACACTGTGCTACACAGACTAGTATATAGATTAGATCTTTAGTCATGAGATGTTACATTGGTTATCGTATTGACATTGTACACGACATTGATATTAGACATTGTACATGATATATTGGACATTGATCGTGTATCGTGACGTGTCATAATTGGATCCACAGTACTAGTTGGGGATGGGGGAAATTGCTAGTAAGAGATGTGATCAAAATACCTATCGTACAAGTGTAGACATTGATGTAGAAGCATGAAAAATACGCTGAAAAGCTATACGCAGCATTTTAGTGCTGGGCGGCGTAAAGTATGACTTCAGAGCCATCGGCGTACAACAGAGCCTTTTTCGCTAAATACAGCGCAAAATATAAGCTCAAAGGACTATCGGCGTAACGTAGTACGTCCAGGCTACTTCAGCGTAAAAAGGGTGCTATATCGCCTTTATGGCGTAAAACTCATCCGCTTTTAATGCAGCATTGAAGCGTACGAGGAACGCTTCATATTCCCCAAAATAAACCTGTCAAATCAGGCAGTGAACCTGACGTCTGACTCCTGACAAAGAGTACTGCATGACTATCCAGACGACGGTTGTAATGATGGCGCGGCATAGTGACCCAAACTGTCGTTTAGTGACATCTCCTTGGCGTAAACTGCTTTTACGCATACAAAGGAATATGCTGCCTAGTTTTACACAGGCAGATATGAGCTGTTTACGCTCCACAGAAGACAAATAGGCTGCCACGTCAAAAGCTGCTCTTCGCACAGGGCTCGAGGCACGTCTCTGCATTTAATATGCAGAATGGTGGCAGATCTTCAAGACACGCCTCTGCATTTAATTTGCAGAATGGTGGCAGATCTTCAAGACACGCCTCTGTATTTAATGTACAGGATGATGGCAGATCTCTGCACTTAATGCAAAATATTTGATTATATCTCCAAAAGCCATAATTTCGGCCAAGACGTCCACATCATCACTTTTGCACATTACGCCATTACGCCATCAGGCTATTCTCAGCTATGGGAGCACACTGTACGCTATATCCTTGGAATACGCCAACTCAGGCTACATTTGCATCGGTGCGTATTAAAGCTATTCGGTCCAGAATTCGCTCAAAGCCTCCCTTCGTTCAAAGCCTCAGTCAAGGGAGGAGGATCAGCTATCTTCTACGCCCACTCGGCTTCTACGCCTACTCGGCTTCTACGCCTACTCGGCTTCTATGCCTGCTCGGCTTCTACGCCTACTCGACTTCTATGCTGGTTTGATAACTCTTTGGCTTCTACGCCATAGTGACAGTTATTGGCTTCTACGCGAGGGATAACTACCTACGTGGCTTTTATGCCGTGATCTTTGCAGCAGTTATACGCATTATCTCTTAATGGGACACGCATCACACGCTCATTCAGGAGATCATTTATACGCGGGCAACAGTTATTGTAACCATCGCGTAAAAAGGTGCCATACTTTCCACTGCTCGGCCTCTACGCTACTGGGTGGTCACTGTCACTAAAATCCTATAAATAGAGACCTCTATTGACAGAGGTCAAGGGTGAGAAAAAAGGGTCAAAAAACTGAAGGTGAGAACCGAGGTCAAAGATTCCAAGATCAAAAGAGAAGGTCAAGGAACTAAGAGTCGAAGGGTCTTTGAGAGAGAAGAATCTAGAGCTCAGGCAAAGAGTAGTGATCGACGACTTTGGCATCGAGCATCCACTCTCTTTTGCAACCTTTGAAGCTGCTTTCTGTCTTCTACGACACTTCTTCATCATCATGTGGTCCAAGGGACAAAGTGATCGACTGCAGATCAGACTCCTATAGCAATATTTGCCCAGATTAAAAATTATACTTGACATCCTCGTATAGGATTAATTGTACTTCTTGTTTGTAAACCTAAGAGCGAGTTTCGTATAAACCTCGTCTTATTTCTTTCGTTTATTATCAAACACAAGATGGCGACTCTGTTGGGGACGTCTTTCTCTTCCGAGGAGAAAGCAATTGCTCAACACGATGCGGTATCCGTAGGATCCGTGAAGAACACCCTGGTCATCCAGTTTGACCAGTCTGCCTACGAAGATATGCTTCGAGCAGGGGGTAGCTCTCACTCTCTCTCTGTCCAAGACAACAGAAAGCTGCGTAAGGTCTGGATGCCCAAGACATCCCCTACCATTCCTGCCGACTCTCCAATCTCTCCGACCAACAAGGTTGTAGCATCGCTCCCTCCGTGACTTGCACATAAAACTTAGTCTCCCGTCGCTGGCAGTGTAGATAAAACTTCTAGCAATGCTTCAGCGCTAGTCCAAAAGTCTACTCCGCATTCTGCGTGTAAAATCCAGTCTCCCGTCGATGTCGTGACAGACAGAATTTCTGACAATGCCTTAGCGCCAAATCAAAAATTCCAAACGCGCTCCGCACGTAAAAATGCATCTGCCCTCCGCGGAAAAGCAGATGATCCCTGTAATTTACGCAAGGGAAAGCAAGCGGCGGACTGCTCAACTTCTCGGCCTTTACGCCAGCAAGGGAAGGATCTGCCCGCCCTCTGGATTACGCGAGAAGCTGATGGCCGACTGAGGACCCCCTCGGCTTTACGCCAACCTGAGCAAGGCTCCAAATTATGCCAAGTGAAGCCCCTCTGTGTAAAGAAGGCTCAGTTTGCGGAAAGACACACTCCTCGGGGATTATCCGCTACCCAGATGGCCAACTTGTTGTATACGGGTGGCACAGGGAAAACTATGGTTCCCAACATCCGCATGCCCACCGAGGTGAACAGAAGGAACAAGCCATCTTCTTCTTCTGTAACTCCTCCTGACCTGCGTGAGTATCTGATCCAGAAACGCAAGGATAGGGGATCTTCCAGCATGTCTATTACGTCTCCTAGCGAGCACTATTGTAATAGTCATAGGATTGTAGTTAATTATTGCTATTCTGAAGCAAAATGGTCGATTTTTGACCTGTTGAGCTACTCTCCATCTTTTCAGAAAGAAGAGCCCACATATACATCAGTGAATATGGCTTCACACATATCTAGAGGAAGATCGAACTCAAGACGTCATCACTCTAGAACTCCGAGCCGAAGGAGATTCAACAAGCTCCTTAGGAACACTGAAGCTGGGGTGTTCCGAAACATCCATTCGAAGTCACGAAAACCGACTTCGTACTCTTCTGATTCCGATGCTGGGGGTCGCCAGTCTTCCGAATCAGATGTCGAAAGTATAGAGTCAACTTCTACAGAGACCTATACTAATCCTTCAATGACACCCAGGGAGATGGGAGTCTATGCCATTGGAGATGAACGCGAGGAAACTTCCCCGTCGGGGAGCGCTGAGTAACGCATTACTGTACTGGAGACATCTCTGAAAGAGATGCAATCCATGATGGAGAACATGTACCAGATGATGATGACTCAACACACAGCTGCCATGGCTCAAGCATCGGTCCCTCCAACTGAGATACGTGTGGGGGTGGACTTACCACCATCCAACGCGATCCAAGAGCCTGCTCTAGATCAGGAGTCAGCAGTTCCTCCGCTTCCTCACTCGGAGAATATATTACCTCCCGTTGGAGTCGCGATGCAACCGATTCCTTACCACTCCGTGGTCCCGCTACCGGCTAAAAATCCGATACAGGCAGTACGGGAGTTGAAAGCCCAATTTTATGCCTTGAAGCACAAAGATCAGCTCAAGAAATTGGGAATCAACCAGCCTTACCCAGCTAACTGGGAAGAGGCCCCTTTCCCTCCTAAATACAAACCACAGACTATGGCTTTGTTCGAGGGAAAAACATCACCGAGTCAGTACATGAACTACTTCAGTATGATGACGGTGTTATTACAAGGGAATGAAGCCCTCCTCACTCGGGTGTTCAAGGGTTGTCTCTCGGGAGTGGCTTATCAGTGGTACCGTAGCCTAGCGGACAACTGCATTACTTCCTTCGAAGACTTTAAGGCTTTATTCTTCGTACGATTCTACGAGGGAAGGATGGACATGTCTATGTCCTCTCTCATCGAAGTAAAGCAGAAGGAAAAAGAGGATGTTAGTACTTTCATCGAATATTTTCGTCAAGCTACTTTGCAAATGCCTTCCGGAGTTCCAGACTCGGTATTGGTGGACATTTGCAGGAAGAAACTTTTTCCCGTAATCTCGGTATTCACAGGACCATATCAGTTCCATGATTGACCCTCGTTCATCATCTCAGTGGTAGCCGCCGAGGACAACAGTCGGAAGGCGCGTGATAATGACATCATGATCTCTGCCTCCGATAGAGGCAAGAGGTCATCCCCCAACAGCGACCATCCTCGTGGTTCCAAAGGAAAAGAAGCTCTAGCAATTAATACATCTAGGCAAAAGACTTCGGCAACCACACAGACGAAACCTGGGACTTTCAGGCCCATTGAAGTATACTCTTTCGACGACGACGATATTCCGAGCATATTCGAGTGTCTCGTCAAAAGCGACAAGATTACCCTTCCTGAGGAGAAGCGGCCTAATGAAGTCGGCAGTACTAATAACCCCAAGTACTGTATCTTCCATAGATACATACACCACCCTATAAAAGCGTGTTATGTACTGAAGAGGAAGATCTAGGAGCTGATCGATGCTAAGGCCATCACTCTGCGCAACAGCGAGAAGACGGTCATGGCAAACATGTTCTCTCTGCAATTTGGCAATCTGCCTCCCCGAGAATTCCCGGACGGTGTTACACCTATTTCTCGGACAACGATGAACATCATTAATCTCCCTCTAGCTAGGGGTCAAAATCATGACCTGGTACCCCTAACTACCCAGCGGGGCGAGATCATATGGGTTCATCCAGATCTGGTGTCAGAGATCGAGAAAGAGACTCAAGCTGCTAAGGCTAAGTCTAAGAAAAACTCGAAGCATAAACCGTGTCACATGATTACGGTACACTCAGCATCAGAAGATGAGGTTTTGGCTACTAGAACCCGTTCAGGAAAAGCTTACCTCAAGGACTATGGAGCAAGTCAGGAAGATATACCAGCAGACGCTTCAGCTACCAAGCCTTCAGAACCAGAACCCGCCATACCAGAGGCCGGTCCTTCGAGACCAACTTCGGCGGACAAAGGGAAGCAAAAAGAAGTGCGCTTCGATAAACCTTTGAAAAACATTCAAAACAAAGGTTTAGAGAAGCCATACAACTTCGACATCCTGGCCCAATTGGCTAATACACCAGCCAGGTTGTCCATCTTCGAACTACTCAGGCTCTTTCAAGACACTCGTCAAGCCCTGAGTGAAGCATTAATGCAGGCAGATGTATACTTGACCCAGCTCAAGTCCCCTGACGAAGAACCCATGGCATGTCCTCAATACCACAGTGTGATGGAGGTGGTCCCGAATATCACTTTCACTCAAGATGACATGCTGTTAAAGCATAACAGGCATGACAGACCCCTCTATTACACCGGGTACGTCGATTCCATGGGGGTCGACCGGATTCACATAGATCCGGGATCATCAATCAGCATCATTCCTCATAGTCTGCTCAGACCGCTGAGGATTCCTACCAGCGAATTGGCTTACACCACCACTACAATCGTGGGTTTCAACGCCAGGAAAAGTATGCCATTGGGGAAAATTAGCCTGAGGATCCAGATTGGCGATCTCAGATCAATGGCTATATGTTATGTCATTGATTCAGAGGTATCCTACATTATTCTGCTGGGTAGACCTTGGATCCACGACCACAATATCGTTTCTTTGACTCTACATCAATGCTTTAAATATGTAGATGCCCAAGGAACAGTACAAACGGAGTTTGCTGACCTGAACCCGTTTAAAGGAGTAGAATCCTACTACTTTGATGCCATGTTGTACTCTCAAGACTACATGGAAGAGGTGTCAGGCAAAGCTGAGAAGGAATCCCACCGGGAGCCAGAAGAACCCTCTACCGAGCAACCTCTGTCAATCAAGGTGAAGGGACGAACTACTCGTCCAAAAGCCATGGAGCCTATGGCTATCGCCTGAACAAAACCAGGTCAGAAAAATGAGGTAATCCTCTAGTGATCACTTTGAACCAGAAGCCTCCACCCTTGGTCATCAACCTTCGACGCAACAGGCAGCCGATTGATATAAATACAACCAGGAACGCGGTTTCAGATGATAATAAAGATCCTCTTCTCCAGTATATTGACGCTTAAATTCTAAATAAGGAATCCTCTCCCCATGACAACATAGAACCTATAGCACAAAAATTCTTGGAAGCTATAGACTCCTATCATCCGTATGTGTGGGAAGTAGCATCATCATCCAATGTCATCATGACATATGGACCACATGAGGATTCTATCTTCATTGTCCCGCCTGCCTACAGCAGTCAGCGTTCAATAGTCTTCGACCACATTCGCAATGAACCGACTGTACAAGAAGATTCTTATGATGACGATGCTGGTAAAATGCAAGTTCACAGATACAGCCCACAAGCTTTGAAGATCATGCAAAGTATGGGTTATGACTTGAAGCTGGAACCAGGTCTCAACTACGGGAAAGGCAGATGAATGCCGCTGCACGGCGATCCCTACTGTCAACGAACTCATTTCGGGTTAGGGTATACCACCTCCCTGGCAACTTCTGAGTCAAACGAGGATATCTTTTCCTCTTTTCAAAATGGCTCGTCGCCCTCCGACTCATCTGAATCTCTCGAACAAACATTATCAGTAAATACGGTAGTGGCAAATTCGTTCGAAGCAGACGAACAAGAATCTAAACTGTTTGAGAATGACTCTTGGGCTGAACAAATGGATACACAATGGGAATTCTGGTTCGAGCGGAGAGAACCTCCCACTGAAGATAAAGTTGTCCAGATTGACGTTGGGGATGAACTTTCGCCAAAGTCGATATTTATCAGTAACAATCTTTTCGAAGAAGAAAGGAAAGAAGTTATCCAGCTGATAAAAGAATATATCGACATCTTTGCATGGAATTATGAGGACATGCCAGGTCTTGATCCAAAGGTGGCTACTCATAAACTCAATATATTGCCCGATTCGAAGCCTGTGAAGCAGCACCAACGCCAGTTCCGCCCGGATATGATGGACGCCATTGAAGCTGAAATCAAGAAGTTGATAGCCTGCAGTTTCATCCGGGAAGAACAACATCCCGACTGGGTCGCCAATGTTGTCCCGGTCATCAAGAAAAATGGAAAAGTACGTGTCTGCATCGATTACCGAGATCTGAATGCAGCCTGCCCCAAGGATGAGTTTCCTCTTCCCATTACAGACGTCATGATTGATAATACATGCGATTTTGAACGTATGTCTTTCATGGACAGATTTTTAGGATACAATCAAATCAAGATGCATCCTGAAGACGAGAAGCATACTGCCTTCCGGACACCATTGGGGGTATATTGCTATACGGTCATGCCCTTCGGATTGAAGAATATCGGGGCTACGTACCAACGGGCTATGAGTAACATATTCCATGAGCATTTACGCAAAATAGTAGAATGTTACGTGGACGATGTAGCTGTCAAAAGCCGCCTTAAGGATAATCACATCCAAGACTTGAAGACAGTATTTGAGTTGATGCGCCAACATCAACTCAAAATGAATCCTATAAAGTACTTTCTGGGGGTATCTAGTGGCAAATTCCTGGGATTTGTCATTACTGCTAAAGGCATTCAAGTGGACCCTGATAAAGTCAAGGCCATCTTAGAAATGCGACCACCCCATAATCTGAGAGAACTCAGGGGATTTCAAGGTCGTTTGGCTTATATCCGGAGATTCATATCCAACCTCTCTAGGAGATGTCAGCCTTTTCTTGTCTCATAAATAAAGGTGTATCCTTCGTATGGGACAAAGCCTGTCAGCAACCGTTTAATGATATCGAATGCTACCTCACTAATCCGCCAGTTCTGGTGCCTCCCGTCATAGGAAGACCATTCTTGCTGAACGTTCGAGCGATAGATCATTCTCTGGGAGCTCTTCTCACATAGAAGAACGATGTGGGTCATGAACATGCTATCTACTATCTAAGCAGGATGATGATCGGAGCTGAACACCGGTACAGTCCAGTGGAAAGGAATGCTTGGCTCTGATGTTCGCTATTCAGAAAATGCGATACTATATCACAGGCCAGACTATTCATATCATCTCCAGGATCAATCATCTTCGGGTACTGATGAACAAGCCAAGTGTTCTTAATTCCCGACTCGCGACTTGGGCGATGTTATTAACACCGTATGACATGGTGTACGTCCCTCAGAAGTCCATCAAAGGTCAAGCATTGGCTAATTTTCTAGCTGCTCATCCGATCCCGGAGGCCTCCAAACTATACGAGGACATTCCCGACGAAGTTGCAGAATATAATTCCTCAATGGAAAGTGATGCATGGCAACTATACTTTGATGGTGCCTCTAGGACTGGTCACAGGGGAAACGTGGTTTCAAGAGTAGGAATTGTCCTGGTTACTCCTGATAAACTCATCATCTATTGAGCATATTCTCTTAGCGAGCCCTGTTCCAATAATGTGGCGGAGTATAACGCTCTACTAATCGGGCTCCAAGTCGCTAAAGAATTGGGCGTCGAATCTCTGGAAGCTTTTCGTGATTCTCTGCTGATCGTCAATCAAGTCAGAGGAATATATGAAGTCCAGAATCCAGACCTCATCCCCTATCACCGAGCAACGGTCGAGATAACCATGACATTCAAAGGGTTCTTCCTGGAGCATGTACCTCGATCTCAGAATCTGGAAGCTGATGCCCTAGCCAGTCTAGCTGCAGATTTAGCTACTCCTATAAGAAGGCAGAATTCGGTGATCCTTCTTAACAGAGATTTATTCTGTGTGAAAAATAACTTTCACATAGAACGCAGCTACGCTGTGAACACCGATCCTCCCAAAAGAGACTGGAGAAGTCCCTTTATAGATTTCGTGGCATACGGAATCTTGCCGGAGGACCCTAAAGAAGCAGTATCCGTCAAAAGACGATCATTACGCTTCTATTTTGATGCGTCTTCACAGTGTCTATATCGTCGGACCTACGATGGACTGCTATTGAGATGTTTCTCCGATGACGAGGTACAGCGGGTTATCCGTGAAGCTCACAACGACGTATACGGAGCGCATCAACCCGGTCCTAAGCTATAGGATCGTATCAGGAGAATGGGCTATTACTGGCCTACTATGATCACAGATGCAATAAAGTATGCAAAATAATACAAAGCATGTCAGGTTCATGCAGACTTTATACATCAACCTTCTGAACATCTACATCCTACGGTTGCATCATGGCCTTTCGAAGCATGGGTATGGATATCATTGGTCCTATTCACCCGTCTTCTTCCAGAGGTCACCGGTTCATACTGGCCATCACGGATTATTTCTCCAAATGGGCAGAGGCGATCCCTCTTGCTGAGGTGAAGGCATCTAATGTGATCAGCTTCATCAAGCATCATGTCATTTATCGCTTTGGGATACCCCGAAGGATAATTCATGACAATGGACCTCAATTCATCAGCCAAGCATTTTATCAATTTTGCGATAAAAATTGGATACAAATGTGGCCTCTACGTCATATAATCCTACTGCTAATGGTTTGGCGGAAGCTTTCAACAAAAACATTATCAAACTCTTGAAAAATTTTGTCTCTTCGAACAAGAGAGATTGGAATGAGAAGCTAGGAGAATGTCTCTGGGCATACCGCACAACGGTACGAGCACCGACAGGTTGTACCCCATTCTCATTGGTTTACGGAAGTGAAGCAGTTCTCCCCATCGAAGTCCAAATTCCGTCACTCAGGATAGCAGTGGCTAATGAGTTGACTCAAGAAAAGAATAACCTGTTAAGACTTCAAGTGCTAGAAGGATTAGACGAGAAACGCCTCCAAGCTCAACAGCGTATCGCGTTCTACCAGGCATGCATTTTCAGATCTTTTAATCAAAAAGTAAAGGAAAGAGTGTTCAAAGTTAGGGAGCTAGTTTTAGCTGTGAGAATGCCAATGATTATTACTCACAAGAGTAAGGGTAAATTCCAACCCAAATGGGAAGGCCCTTATGTGATCGAGACGACGTTCTCAAACGGCGCTTACAGGTTAGCCAAGCCTAATGGAGACTTGTTGATGGCTCATATCAATGGCAAATTCCTGAAATGGTACTACGCTTAACCTCCTTTGCTCAAATGGAGTATGGTTAAGATCTCATTCTGACAATACTACCTCCAAAACGAAACTAGTTGGATCGTATTCTATCATGTCCATATAACCTCTGAATAGATATGTTTAACTAATTTGGAACTTCAAGACCTATCACGTCCATATTTCCTCTGATAGTGTTTTGTGTACAAACTTTAGTCGAAGCATATTCTATCACGTCCATATAACCTCTGGATAGATATGTCCTGCTGAAGCTTATCGAGAGTATATCACGTCCATATTACCTCTGATATCACTTTCACCCAAACCTGTCATTTATATTCCAAAATGATGGGTCCACAAAGTCAGATAGAAGCCTCTTTATTATTCCCAGAAAGAGCAAAATTATATTAAAAAACAAAAAAGTACATCATTTGGGGGGAGCGGTTAGGTCGCAAATCTGCTGCGCCAGAGCAACCATTCCCTCATCCCTGGAATTCAAGACATCGGCGCGAGCCCGCTCCAACCTTGTTGCATCATTGTTCAAAGCAGATAGCTCGGACCGAGCACGTACAAAACCTAAGTGGATGACACCCACATGTGCCAGGTTCTGTTGAGCGATCTCCATTCGACGCTTCAGTACATCTCGAGAGGCCGACAAAGAGACAGCCTCCTCCTCCGCTTGAGCGAGTTCATCTCTCAATCTGCGGACCCTTGCCGTCTTCCTCATAGTCGACTTCGCACTGAGTCAGCTGAGGAATGACCTACTCCAATTTGGTACGCTCATGATCTATCTCCTGCTGCTGTTCCTGGACGAATTTATTCAGAGATTCCAGTTGCCCAGCAAGCTCTGCAGTCAGGGAGTCATACCTAGCTTGAACGAGACCGTCAATGCTGCCTCGAGATAGCTACAAATATTCGTTAATAGGTTGCTCCAAACCATTAACTATCTCCTCCAGTGTGTCAGCTACCCCAGTGTTGTTGAATTGTCTGATTGGCACTATCGCTAACCGAGAGGACCTCCTCAGAGCCTCGAAGCTTAGATTCTTCTCCAACACCATTGATATTAGCATTTTTAAAGTGGTATAAAAGATACTGGTATACTGCTCAGTCAGCATGGCCAGATCCGAATGGACGTTGGGAGTGGCTGCAATATTGGCGAACCTCCCTCCAGGAACGACCGCAGACGATGTTGCCACAGCCATCGCCTCAACAGATGGTGCGACAAAAGAAGATGCGCCAACAACAGACGAAGTAACCGGCGTACTCAAAGGAGGCATTGTCGCAATAACAGGCTCATCCTCCTCTTGAGACATCGAAACCATTTCGGGCGAGCCGGCACCCAAAAATATTTCCTCTTCGAAGTCGGGCACCTCCATGCCATCGCCAGGAGCTGAAACAGAGCCAAAAGGCACGTTAACACTGCCCTCCCCATAGATGTCTTCCCCTGAAAAGAAGACAAAAGAAAGTTAATATCAAAATGATGTTAATTCTTCTAAAAAGAGGCGTAAAGACGATATTTACCCATGGCCGATGGTATATATGTCGCGTCTGCGGCCAGTACAGCTAAATTATTTCTTAATGATGCTAAGCGAGCTGTCATACCTGGAGAAGGGGGTGTGCTAACTGACATCGGCAGGTATTCTTCCGAATCTTCACCCAGATCCAATCGAGGTTCACCAGGTAGAATCTCACTGGGTACACATACAGACGCGGCAGGGGTTTCTTCCGTTGCCGGTCTGGATAAAGATATCCTTATTTGGCTCGGCCTGGTAGGCGATCTCGTACCACTACCTGAAGCGGTAGCAGCGACAGCAGCCTCAAGCAGGAATTCTTCGGCACCGCCAGCCGGAACTGTAGAGGTTCCCTCTCTAAAAGGCGAGGAACCTCTAATCGAAGAATCATCCCCAACAGGGGAAACAGCAGGCTCACTTCTAGGAGCCTCATGGCCGGGAATCCTGAGAGGACGACTAACCGTCTTCTTATTCTTGCGAGGGGAAGCCTCCTTCGGAACAGGAGCCCTTCGCTTACCAGAGATGACCAGAGGCCCTGCAGGCGGAGGTATGTCACCCCTCGGTACCGCCAACAGAGGCTCATCTGGATTGACGGAATCTTCACCCTCGTCAGAGGAGACCGAGGGGATTTTGTCTCTTCCTACGGACTTGGAGGAGGGCATCCTAAAACTTCCAAGCATATCAAAATCACGATAGAAAGTGTTGGTTATCACATAAAACTGGGCATACGAGTGGAGGATGCGCAGCTCCGTGGAGAGTGAAATGACGGGCACGGTAAAAATTACTTCAGTGCAACCCATAATGAAGTATCGCCATCCTCTCGCTCCATCGATGAGTCCACCCCTGAACCTGAAGCTGGTGACGGTATTGCCCATATGCAATTGATCATACCCAAACTGTCTGGCAAACCGACTAGGCAGGTAGGGATCCAAGAAGCATTGATCTTCACTTCTGTACAGTTAATGGGAAGGTCTAATTCCGACCAACCAATTAAAACCTTCAGGAGAAAGAATGGTCTGCTCTTCACCTAAGTCCTGAAGTCTGCTCCCCTGTTGATTGAGATGTACAGAGGGGACAGTGCAGAAGAGCTTCCAGCTGTGACTGAAATTCAGCACCCGCCGACAGTCTAAAACTGCGGTCACGTTCCAAAAGGAATTCTTATAATTCAGCAAGAAAGTACTCCCCGAACTACTGCCAAATCCGAGAGACATCACCCTGGGGTTATGGAGAATTAACCATCCCATCAAATACAGGTATGGTAATTCTACCCTGGGAAAGCTATCACGTCGAGTTTCATCTGCAAGCAGCCCATCAGTAATGGCCCTCAGGCCAGCTTGTATGCGACACACCATGGCAGGAAGCAAGCCCAGTCTTTCCCCGAACACCAGATGCACTGCAGGCCATAGCGTGTTGCGGTGAATGCGGTTCGCAGATGCAATACTGGGTACCACCAGTCGGCACAGCCATATAGAGAGGAAGCCAGCCAGTTGAGCTTCCTTGGATAGAGGACTGCGGCAATGCCTCAAATAACTATAGGCCTTAGTGCCTGCAGGATATTTCCCTATCCCTTCGTCGAGAATCTGGTCTGGAGCCCCAGCGTCTTCCGTAAGATCGTCGACTACCTGAGCACTAAGCACGCTTAGAAAGCCCAGGGGCTGATCCTTGCTATCCAAGACTTTCTCTGGCTTAGCAGCCCTGGCCCGATGAAAAAAGAGGTAGGACGCCCATTTATTGGTATGAGCCAAATCAGAAGGCTCCTTATAAAAGGCAGTGCACGCCAGGTAGTGACACATCAGCTCCTGGTATACTGCCACTACCCGAGGGTCTGAATCCCCTAGCTCCCGGTTTGTGGGAACATACTCTTCATAAGGAGTATCCCACATTAGTAGTCTCAAAATCTCTGCCATCTCATGGAGGGCCAATTCCAAATCCTCCAGTGGAGTGGCAAAGTCCCGGTGAGCGAGATATATCGCTCCATCAAAGCCAGAAACAGGTTAGGGTTGAGAGGTAACCCAACACTGGTAGCACTCACAGCTGCGTACAGACCAATGCTCTCCAGTTCGGTCTGAAAATGCTTCAGGGCCCAGTCAGCTAAACGAGCCCATCGAAGATTTCTAGGGGTGATCCACCCATTGGTCCGAGGATTAACCTTGGGGTATACTCCTCCATGCCCCATGAAATCATTGCAGAAAGTCGGTAATTGGACCGGCTGGAGCAGTAAACTATCTTTACTCGGGACACTGCCCGAGTATAATCCCCTGAATGGTATCACAGAGCCGGAGGGGCGGCTGACAAATGACCCTTGGCTAGATCATTTCTGGTAAAATATCTTTCCCGGCCGGCCGTGAAGATTGGGAGTCAACGTCTACGACATCCTCCTGGGATGTGTAGCATGGAAGAATGCCGAGATGGGGTAGTCTCTCAGCATCTTGGGCAGATACATGACCAAGCCCCCGGCAGGAAAAACCCAGAGTTCTTTCTTGTGCTTCGTCTGGGACTGCTTGTCAATCATGTCCCCGAAGAGAAAAGTCGGCTTTATATATTGGGCCCCGTCTATGTACGTCAGGGGCTCTCCATTGATCATGTTCAACAATGTTCGCTCGCCTTGAGACGATATCAGGATGCCCCTCCCTTCAGGATACTGGGGTCCGGAGATAGGAAATGTCACGTGGGAAAAATCCTCCAGGTAGTTGGAATGCAGCATCCCGACAGCAGAACCCATCACCTCAGCCAATGGAGACATATGCAAGTTAACTGTAAAGTGCAAGAAAAATACGTTAGTTTCTATACTAGACATTACAATCTTGCAGCATATGCCAAAAGTCAACAGTCTGTGCTTTACGCCAAGACTGTAAAAACTTGATCTTTTACGCTGGAATCTTATTCCAAGGCATAAAATTCTAGACTGGCAGTATACACAAAAAAATCTGACTGTTTGTGTTTTACGCCAGACTGCCAAAGTTTGAGTTATTACGCCTGAATTGTCATCCAGAAGCGTAAAACTCAAATTTTATAGTATACGCCAAGTTTTGACAGTTAAAACTTTTACGCTCGATTGCAAAAATATGGAGTTTTTACGCTGGCACATTAGAAATGTGGGCGTAAAAGATGAAACATCTCTGTGCATCATCTTCCTCGAAGAGGCTATCAGCACAGAAGACAACCTAGCGCATTCACGTACAACGTGTGCGAAGGATTTTCGTCGTTCTTTTTGTCCCAAAAGCTTTACCTTTAACTCCGGGTGCACAGCTCGTCGGTGGGACACATCGTTCAGAATGAAGCTCGCCTTGCCCGACGGAAGTCGCTCTCGCTTAGGCAGAAGAGTGAGAGGAAGAGTCAACCTTCTTTCCCTTAGAGGAAGGGATTGGTTTCGGGGCCATTGCTGAAAACTCTGAATGCTCGGAGAGGAAACGAAGGAGAGAACTCGAAGAGTCAAAGACTTTCTTTTGCAAAAGACAGATGAAAAGTTTTTCTCTGAAAGCCTTGGGGTATATATAGAGTTCGGATGGACTCCTCGAATCCCGAACCAAATCCGACAATTAATATTCGGTTATGATTGGGGACTACGTCAGCCTATTACTCAGGGAAGGCGGACAGTCAGTAAATTTGAAAAGTTTTCGTGCAAAGCAGATTCGTGGTTCTACGCCAAGGAGCTTTCTACGCTCGGCAGCTACAAATCTACGGTTTTACACTCAGAGGCTATAAGTCTATGGTTTTACGCCCGGATGCTTTTATGCTCGGTAGCTTTTACGCTCGAGAGGCTACAAACCTACGACTTCACGCTCAGAAGCTATAAATCTATGATTTCACGCTTGGTGGCTTTTATGCTCAGAGGTAACAGATTCACAACTTCATGCTCAGAAGATTTCCTTTTCAGAGGCTACAAATCTACAGTTTCTACGCCCGGATGCTTTTACGCTCAGCAGCTTTTACGCTCAAGAGGCTACGAACTTATGATTTTACGCTCATCCACATTTACAGACCTATGACTCTCCGCATATCTGAAAAATACGCAGGCCAGAGTACGCGTATATATATGAACAAATCCAAGGCGGTCAATTGCAAGGGTTCATGTAGAGGATACTCCTTCTTGGCCTCAAAATATTCCAAGTACCCAAAGCATACAGAGTTCAGCTTTGAAAATTACTCTTCTTCTTGGGTCGATTGAAAGTTCATCCAGAATCCAGTCTGAATATTTCATCTACAGTTCAAGATGGAGACTCAGTTTAACAGCTATTTCTCGCCCTATTTCAAGGGATTTTTGGGAAATCATTCTTAAAAATGATGGTATGAACGAAAATTCTTCTTATCAGAAGTGACAGTTCAGAATTCTACGCGGCTCCCCATTCCTAACAGCAGGATAGTTCGAACATTCGACTTAAATGCTAAGCGACTTTCTGCGCATCCTTAGTTATGAGTAAAAGACAGGACGGGACCCAATACTCTTTCTATCAGAGTCGGTGTAAAATTACCAGACGTGTCGAAGCTACACATATTCAGACTTCATCACAGCAAAATATATGGCAATATAATATTATGCACAGAAGAAGACAATTTTATTAAATCATGATTACATATGAGAAAAATCCGGTCTACAAAGGGTTTTTCTTTATTTTCATGATTATATATGAGGGAAATCCCGTCTACAAAGGATTTCCTCATCGTCATCGGAAGGCCACCCCAGAATCTGTTCTGCTAGGTTCTCGTATCGGTGAAGATCTTCTTCCGTCTTCTTCAGCAGTTAGTCGGTTTCCGCGACCGATTAACAAGAAAATAATTAATGGCGGGAGGATACAAAATTAGGCCTGCCTGAATTATTCAGAGCCCATCCTCCATACGCCATGACAGATTGAGTTAAGGTATTTGACCCAACTCAATACTCGAGGACAGAGCTAGTCTTTCTGCTCTCGTCTACGAATGACAGGAGAAAATACAACTTGCAAGCTGTGTGGTCTAATGTGACCCTTCCTCTCTCCTGGACGAATCGCCATATGAAGTTGCTGATTATCCCGAGCAAAGGAAGCTATTATATCCTTCCATGATCCATCATTGCAGAGGACATTTGCTCGAAGACGCCTTCTTTTTTGGCTCCTTACTTGCTGGAAGAACATGGTCTTCTTCTTCCTCAAGTTGACCCGACGAACTCCGGCGATCATCTCTGTGTGGTGAAGGAAATGTGGGAAGAACAGGTTAACTCCTCAGCCTTTATATAGGCAAAAGAGAACACACCGAATCCCAACAAATCCCCAATAATTTGCCAAGAAATTAGCCTTGAAGAACGAGTCAGACTTGACTGTTTCATGCTTCATTCAAAGCGTTTCAAATTACGAGGAATTTGAAAACTTTGAAGGGGGTCTTGTAGAAGTATAAAAAATACGCTAAAAAGCTATACGCAGCATTTTAGTGTTGGGCGGCGTAAAGTATGACTTCAGAGCCATCGACGTACAACAGAGCCTTTTTCGCTAAATACAGCGCAAAATATAAGCTCAAAGGACTATCCGCGTAACGCAGTACGTCCAGGCGACCCAAACTGTCGTTTAGTGACATCTCCTTGGCGTAAACTGCTTTTACGCATACAAAGGAATACACTGCCTATTTTTACACAGGCAGATGTGAGCTATTTATGCTCCACAGAAGACAAACAGGCTGTCACGTCAAAAGCTGCTCTTCGTACAGGGCTCGAGGCATGTCTCTACATTTAATGCGCATAATGGTGGCAGATCTTCAAGACACGCCTCTGCATTTAATGCACAGAATGGTGGCAGAT
Source organism: Iris macrosiphon (assembly GCA_036927795.1). Lineage (NCBI taxonomy): Eukaryota > Viridiplantae > Streptophyta > Magnoliopsida > Asparagales > Iridaceae > Iris > Iris macrosiphon. The sequence continues at coordinate 127,088,198 of JAYESA010000018.1, forward strand.
CTTCAAGACACGCCTCCGTATTTAATGCGCAGGATGATGGCAGATCTCTGCATTTAATGCAAGAGATTTGATTATATCTCCAAAAGTCGTAATTTCGGCCAAGACATCCACATCATCACTTTTGCACATTACGCCATTAGGCTATTCTCAGCTATGGGAGCACGCTGTACGCTATCTCCTTAGAATACGCCAACTCAGGCTACATTTTCATCGGTGCGTATTAAAGCTATTCGGTCCAGAATTCGCTCAAAGCCTCAGTCAAGGGAGGAGGATCAGCTATCTTCTACGCCCACTCGGCTTCTACGCCCACTCGGCTTCTACGCCCACTCGGCTTCTATGCCTACTCGGCTTCTACGCCTGCTCGACTTCTACGCCGGTTTGATAACTCTTTGGCTTCTACGCCATAGTGACAGTTATTGGCTTCTACGTCAACCTTTTCTACGCGAGGGATAACTACCTACGTGGCTTTTATGCCGTGATCTTCGTAGTAGTTATACCCATTGTCTCTTAATGGGACATGCATCACACGCTCATTCAGGAGATCATTTATACGCGGGCAATGGTTATTATAACCATCGGGTAAAAAGGTGCCATACTTTCCACCGCTCGGCCTCTACGCCGACTGGGTGGTCACTGTCACTAAAACCCTATAAATAGAGACCTCTATTGACAGAGGTCAAGGGTGAGAAAAAAGGGTCAAAAAACTGAAGGTGAGAACCGAGGTCAAAGATTCCAAGATTAAAAGAGAAGGTCAAGGAACTAAGAGTCGAAGGGTCTTTGAGAGAGAAGAATCCAGAGCTCAGGCAAAGAGTAGTGATTGACGACTTTGGCATCGAGCATCCACTCTCTTTTGCAACCTTTGAAGCTGCTTTCTGTCTTCTACGGCACTTCTTTATCATCGTGTGGTCCAAGGGACAAAGTGATCGACTGCAGATCAGACTCCTATAGCAATATTTACCCAGATTAAAAATTGTACTTGACATCCTCGTATAGGATTAATTGTACTTCTTGTTTGTAAACCTAAGAGCGAGTTTCATATAAACCTCATCTTATTTCTTTCGTTTATTATCAAACAATTGATAGTGTTAATCATACACCTCACGTATGATTAGCCAGGCCATGTAGCTATCGAACAAGTTCCCAAGCCGATCATATTTTGAAACTACGATTTCAAACACTTAGAATAGTTATATTTCTCTATTTTAGTTTATATACTACATCACCCGTATATAATATTGTACCTCGTTCTCTTTATTTCATATATGCACTGACTGTACCATATTGCCTATATTGCCTATCTATTTATTTTGCCATTGCATTTATTTATTTTCTTCTCTCAGTATATAGCATCATCTATTTATTGTTTTATAGTCCTTATCAATTAACTGGAACTGTTATTTGAGGTGTACTTTGCTCCAATTCTGACTGGATATTTTTTCCAGACTATGACTTAGAGGACTTGTTTCCAGCATACTTGAAGATTTGGATATTATGGATTGCTGGTTAGATTATCATTATTGTTTAGACTTGTCTTGTATTTTATTTATTTTCTTCGATATCTCATCGTGCTTTAGTTTATGTGATTGAGTATTCCATATTATATTGTGATATCTGTGTCTCCTTATGGAGTTGGATATTCATATGAGAGTGATTAGCTAGTATTGTGACCTAGACAGCGTTCTACCGCCGATGCTGCGGCGTAGGCTGGACATACCCACGCACTCGTGCCCCAAATTCTGGGTGCGGGTCGTGACAGGTTTTTAGTGGCGGCCCATCCAGGTCGAGCTTCACAATTAGAGCGATATCGTGGTAGTGTAACGACTTAGTTGTACTACTACGTGCCTGCGATAGGATATAGGACATAGGATACTAGGATGAGAGCGAATACTCAATCACAAATTCCTTGAGAGATTTCGGGGACGACCCTTGAGAATCTCATTATAATTTCTAATTCAAATCATTTTCCTTATTTTCGTCCGTTCTCACTTGTTGATATTGAATTTGATTCTTGTTGATCAGTTATTAAATTAAAATCTTTGTATCATTATTGAGTTTTGATTTCTTATCGAGATAAATTTTACAGACTAAAATTTACGGTATCATCTGATGACATATGTTGATGAGGACAGTGAGAAAGGTAAAACGTCTGCTTTGGTAATGGAGCCTAGAATTTATTGCAGCCATATTAGTTGGCGTGTCAAAAATGTAGGTAACTGACTTCAGATGTATATATCTTAGTTATGAAATTTAGAATTTTTTGTAGCTATACTAGTCGACACAGCGAGGATTCTAGACGACATGATTATAGAGTTGCATACCTAAGTTATGGAATCTATCGTTCATCGCAGCTATGCTTAGTAGCATGGCGAGGATTCTGAGTGTCATGATTTCGGACAGACGTGTATGATTATCAGGTTGTATCTTAAATTTGTTCTTAAAGTATCATCAATACTTATCCACTTCTTTTATTCTAGGGCTTTGTTCCATCATTCCTTTGCTAGCAGTAGCGATACCTTCAGTCCTTAGTCTAGTTTCTTTTTGAGCTTTAATTCTTTAAGGATCCCTGTTAGTGTGATAATTGGTGACTTACAATTAGGTCTGTGTCTTGTATTAGTATTGACTGCCTAGAATATGACTTATGAGTTTGTAAGTATTTCTGGTTGGACATGTGAGCAGTAGGCATCAATCTAGAGTTAACCCATGGCGTAGTACCTTGTAGCAATAGTCTATGATAGGTGTCATTATAGTTAGTATTGGTACTATAGGTAGAAGAAGGAGTAAAGAGTATCAGCGATGGTTCCAAGAGTAAGTATCAGAGTCAGCATGCCAGTCCTGGATAGTCATAAATTTATGTAATTGGATGATCTATGTAAACAATTAAGTATCAAGGACTTGTGTTAAAAATTAATGGAGCATGATATTTAATTTGATGATTGATTACTTGGGTGTTTCAAAAGTAAAGAAATATATATGCATAAAAGTTATTAATGAGTGTGCCATGGGTAGAAAAAAAATCAAGATTGGTAATGGAGGATATATAGTGTATCACTGATTAGTATGTAAAAGATTTAAGAGAAAATACGTTACATCAACTGAGATATGGAACCATAGGCCTGCCTTGAGAATGAAGTAAAATATGTGTATTATAAGAGGTACAAGTGATCATGAGTTCTAGTGAATGTGATGAGGTGATCTAATGATGAAGCTAGTGTTACCATACCAATAGTGCTAATACTTCTATATCAAGGATTAGTTGAGCAAGGTGCTAGTAACAGTAAGTACCTTATGTGATGATATTAGATTGGTGTATTAGTTGATATGGATAGAAATTATTGGAAGTAATAGTGCAAGTAATCCAGGCAGTACGAATTTTAGTACACAATTGAGTATTATAGACAATTGTTGTATTTGTGTGTATCTTGTGTGTTAGAGACTGTGAATATATAGGTATACTTAGATAGATATGGATTTAAATTTTATAAATATGCATCGATTGGACTTAAATTAGAGGAGTAAGATGATTAATGGATTAGTATTTGAGATTCAAACTTTTCGGATGAGATTTTTTAACATGTATTGATTGGATTTCAATTAGAGGATTGAATATTAAATTTTTTATTTAGTTATTAAAATTTTGGAGGAGATTATGATAAGAATGGAATTTGATAACTATTTAAAGATTTTAGGAATATGATATCTATAGAATTTTGAAGATCGTGAAATAACAATATGGATTACTTCATGATTATATGGTTTGATGAATTTAAATTTTGATAAAAAATAATATAATGAATAAATACAACTGTTGAGGATCTTAAATTTTGAGGACGAAATTCTTTTAAGGAGGGTAGACTTGTCACTACCACATTCCAAAAATAGGAGTATTTTTGACTTTTTATATATTATTAATATTGTGTGTAGTTATTTTAAATAATTGCATGATATGTGCATTTATATATATTATATATAGTGTTCCTTAATGTTTGAGCTAGTGGACTTGACCTAGAAGCCCACTAGATGAACCCCTGACCGAAATGTAGGGTTATGAATTTAAATTATATTATTTTAGGATTAATTTATTGAGGTTGTAATTAATTACTTTTATTTTATTTTATTGTTGTGCCTTACCGTTGCTTCGATATTTGGAACGCTACCCTAACTTTTGCCTTCCAACAAATTTTACAACCTTGTCCTAGTCATGCCTGCCTTCTATTCTGATCCTTGTGTAACTCATAATTATGCTCTCTTGTGCTTCATTTTAGTCGCACAATATTCGTCGCAGACGTTATTATTTTAATTCCAATAAATTTGACTTTTGCATCGTTGTGCGTTCCAATCAAAATTGGAGACACAATCTCGACCCATTTCATGCAACCCAAATTAGGGTAATATTTTTTTTCTGAGTCTTCTTCATTCATGACACTTGTGTCCCACATAATTTTAGCCCCATGTACTTCTAATTAATTTTAGAACACCATATACATCAATTTTAATTAAATTAAACCATAAATCCAACTTTGTACAATTTTTCAATTGTTGGGCACTTTTATGCAAAAGTGCATTAAGTTGTCCACCTTATTGGGCACGACACGTGAATAAATCCATTTTCCCTTTATGTAAATTTTTCTATAATTTATTGGAGTGAGTAACCCTCAACATCAACCCACTTTGAACTATGGCCCTCCTTTTTGAAATTTGCAATCCTAGTCATCCACTTTTGAACCATGCAAATCCTAGCCCATTGAAATACCTACATGACAACCCAAGCCCAATTCTAAGAGAATGTTGACCAAGTCAAACTTTTCTAGGTCAAACCAACCTCCCTTATATATATATATATATATATATATATATATATATATATATATATATATATATATATATATATATATATATATATATATATATATATTATTTTCTTTTATTTTTCCATCACCCAATACTCAGTCGACCCTATTCATCTTCTCCCTCGGATCTCCTCCTCTCTTCCCCGACCCTCCACTGAGCTGCCAAGTCCGGCCATCTCCTCCGCCTCAAACCCACCTGAGACTCGCAGACCACCGAGCACCCTGAGCCACCATGCCTCACCGGACCACGACATCCCCCGCTGTCATCTGCCACGACCGCCTCCCCTTCCTCCAGTCACCTCCCCGCCGAGCCGCTGAACCCCCGCAGCGCCGAGCAACTCCACCACGACGCCCAGCCGGAGCAGCCCAGTACTCGCCGGAGCCAGCACCCCGGATCCCCACCGTCTCCTCACCTGAGCCCGCCACCATCGTCTTCCCCTCACCATCCTCTTCCGACTGGACAGCGGCTAACACCACCACCATTAACACTGAACACCCTCCGCCATCTCCGGTAGCAGCCTACTCGACTACCCGACCTCCTTCAACCCTTCATCCATCCTCCTTGACCGGACCAATCCGGCCACCCCTCATCACCCTGCTGAATTGCCTGCAAGCCGAGCACAGCCATTCTCCTCCTCCTCCCTCTATTCTCTTCCCGGCCACTACTTCCCGACCACCTATCTCCATCCCTCGTCGACTCTCCACCACCTCTCCTTCCTATCATCCCCTCGCCTGAACGTTCTCCACTCCGGCAGCCTCACCTTCACCGTCATCTTTACCATGATGATCATCATCATCATAACCATCATCAACCTCCATAATCACCATCATCATCTCCATAATCACCATCATCAACCTCCATAATCACCATCATTATCTCCATAATCACCAACACTACCACCTTAATCGTCATCGTCGTTATCAACATCGTCGTCAATGTCGTTACCATCGTCATCGTTGTCATCATCATCGATCCCGTACATGCCCGCCAAGGTTCGCATGGATCCAAAGAAAGTTGAGGCAGTGGTGGACTGGAAGCAGCCCACGTTAGCTAGCGAAGTCAAAAGTTTTCTAGGGTTGGCTGATTATTACAAAAAAATTGTAAAATATTTTGCTAGAGTGGTGTTGCCTCTGACTTGTCTCACCCACAAAGGAGTGATATTCAAGTGGATTGATGACTGTGAAGCTAGTTTTCAATAATTAAAACAAAGTCTCGTGTTAGCTCCAATTCATACACTACCAGAAGGAGATGAGGGATTTTTGATTTTCAGTGACGCATCTGGCCAGGGCTTGGGGTGTGTACTCATGCAAAAATATAAGGTGATATCCTTCGCTTCGAGACAACTTAAGGCACACGAAAAGAATTACTCTACACATGATCTAGAATTGGCGACAATTGTATTCGCGTTGAAATTATAGCGACACTACCTCTATGGTACGGCTTGTAAAATATATAAGGATCATCAGAACCTTAAGTACTTTTTTACCCAAAAGAAATTAAATTTATGACAGAGGCGTTGGCTGGAACTCATTAAAGATTATGATTTATCAATAGATTATACTCCAGAAAAAAGCAATATTGTGGCAGATGCATTGAGCCATAAGTATATGGCATCTCTATCAGTTGACAAATGGTTATTATGGGATTTGGAGGATATGGGTATCGAACTCTTAATTCGACACCGCGAGGTCAAACTAGAAGCCGAGCTTGTTGAAACGAATCAAGTTCGTACAGAAGGATGACCCGTACCTGAAGAAGATGCACGAGCTGACTTAAACAGGAAAGGTAACTGACTTTGCGGAAGATGAGAACAGAATACTACGAGTGAAGGGAAGACTGTGTGTGGACAACGACACCGAGCTTCGAAAGGAAATATTGTCAGAAGCGCATTATGCAAATTATACTTTATATCCTGGGAGTACCAATATGTATAAGGACTTATGTGCAAACTTTTGGTGGCACGGTATGAACAAAGATATGGCACTCTTTATGTCACAATGTATTGCCTATTAACAGGTGAAAACAGAACACCAAAGGCCAAGCGGGGAGCTGCAGAACCTAATCTAGAGTAGAAATGGAATCACATTTCCATAGATTTCATAGTTGGCTTGTCGAAGACGTAGCAAGGGAATTATGCGATTTGGGTAATCATAGATAGATTAACCAATTAAGCACATTTTATTGCGATCAAAATCTCCTGGGGCATCGATCAGTTTGGACAACTATATTTGGACGAAGTTTTCCGACTACGCGGTATGCCAGCTTCAATTATGTCAGATCAGGATGGAAGATTCGTATCAAAGTTCTGGAACTATATACAGGCAACGCTGGGCACACGGTTGTATTGTAGCTCAGCGTATCATCCTCAGACTGATGGACAGACCAAACAAGTTAACCAAATCTTGGAGGACATGATCCGCCTGTGCGTAATAGATTTAAAAATAAGTTAAGATAGTCACTTGCCGCTAGCAAAATTTGCCTACAATAACAGTTACCAATCGAGCATCGAGATGGCACCGTATAAAGCATTGTATTAGTGGAAGTGTCGGTCACCGATTTGCTGGGATTAAGTCGGTGTGAGACAAGCAATTTGGCTGGAATTTGTTGAAAAGGCAGTCGAAAAAGTTCGCATAATTTAAGAAAAGATAAAAGTGGCACAAATCAGAAAAAGAATTATGTAGATATCCATCGGCGACCGTTAGAGTTCATTGTTGGGGACCATGTGTTCCTGAAGGTATCACCGATGGGTAGAGTTATGCGGTTCGGCACGAAGGGGAAGTTGAGCCCTCTGATCGTTGGTTCGTTCGAGATTCTTAAGCGAGTTAGTCCAGTCGACTACCAGATCGCGTTACCACCGCCATTGGCCGAAGTGTACGATACGTTACATGTTTCTCAACTATGAAAGTACGTGCATGATCCGAGTTACGTAGTAGACTTTGGTTAGTTTGGACTGTAGGCCGACTTGACTTATGTAGAAGAACCTACCCAAATCATGGATGGGAAAGAGAAGGTGCTAAGGAATCAAGCATTCACTTTTGTTCACGTGCTTTGGCGCAACCACTCCGTCGAAGAGTGAACGTGGGAACTCAAAGCGGATATGAGGGAAAGGTTTCTTTGTTATTCAATATTGGAGATGGTTTTAGTTTACGTTTTGAGGACAAAACTTTTTGTTAGTGTGTTAATATGTAGTACCTCGATCAAGTTGCTGCGCGCAGTGATACTGTTGCCGAGCACGGTGTGGGCTAGTGGCTGGAATGGTCGAGTCAGAATCAGAGAATGGGAAAACCTTGTCGGTATCGATTGATTGGGACAAAGAAACGGAGAGCCGTTCCTCGTTATGGGATGTAATCCTTAGAAGTTGCTCCTAAGATGCAGTGTATAGTGTCTTGGGGAGTGAACTCTATATAAGGTTATAAGCCTCAAGACCCGTGATCTGTTGTTTTTCATTATTGGGTTTCGATTTGGTTTTTGCTGTTGGTTTTCACTAATAAAATATAGAGAAATAGCAATGTCATTTTCCATCGCCAAAATGTCGTTATTCACTATTAGCGACTACCCGACGACGGTATTTAGACAAAAATCACCCGTCGATAAATGCCACTAGCTAAAAGATTCCTTCGCCAATCAGTCGGATTTTGACTATAAACTAGGATAATTGGGACGTCGATTTAGTTGACGTCTATGCGATATTTTATCGAGGATTCATTAAGAGGCGCTTTAGGTACGTATATGCGATAGTAATTTAGTTTATAATGATGTCTAGATAGCGACAAATTTACGTCAAAAATGGTGTTGGATTAGCGATGTTATAGCAACATTATTTATGTTCTTAATACTGAAAAAAAGTCTGATACTCAAGTTGGCGATAGAATAACGTCATTACGTACTGTCGGGAGGAAGTCGCCTATCCATAGACGTGTTTCTGTAATCCGTCGCCCAGAAATAGAAATTTACTTGGCGACGGTTGTATCCATCGCTAGCGTATCGCAAGTATGTCGTAGGTTGCTGCTAAGTCGACGGATGTCCGTCGCTAATATGCATATAACTGCAAAAAAAACTTTTAAATACAGATATCCCAACATGTTTGGTTTATATAAAACTTATTAAACACTATCAATATATCAACCACCCAGCGCAACCTGCTATAAAATTTTCGTCTAATCGAACCTTCAACGGCATAAACTCACACTAGAAACACACACGAGACATAATTCAGAAAAGACATATAATTAACATAATAAAATTAATCGCATACATGAACAACATCCACAAGTCCTCGACCACGACAACATAAATAAACAATATCCACAAGTCTGCGATTACTACAAGACAAATAAATATCAAATATAAAAAAAATCACCAATCTGGCGGTGTTCCCTGGTCACGCAAATGTTTAAGTACGTCCGAAGGAATTTTATTCACTAATTCAGATGGTAGTGAACATAATGCCTCCGACGACAATAAACTTAGGAGTCTCATCACTGCGTTAGCAAATAGAATAGGGCCAAAAGCAGCAGCGGGAGGAGCAGAGACACCAGATGGACCAAATATCGTGGCACCAGGGACAACAACGGGAGGAGCACAAACACCGCAAGAACCATGCTCCATGGAGGCCTACATGCTGCTGATCGACTCCGGCATACCCACCAATGTGACCTGTAATGTGGTCATCACCAAAATAATTTTCTCTATCCTATCAGGTTGTGTCACAGCAGAAGACGCTAGCGGTGGAGGTCTCGAGTATACCGACATCTGCGACGCCAAGGAGCCGGTGTCGTAGATGCTTCGTCCTTTCCCTCTTCTGCCAGCGTCCTGTACAAAAAGGTTGTTAGTCCGAGCGGCCATGGAAGAGAAAGTTGTGGAGGGCGAAGACTCAGCGACACTCTCTTCCACCCCATCCTGAGTGGCCCGAGAGGCTCTCTTTGTCTGCAGAGACTGGAACACAACCTATCCAATGACCAGTGCTTAATTTTCTAATGGACTTCTAACTTATTATATAAATTCTAATACCTTCATATTATTCTAAATTAATATAAATTGAAATACTTACAGCAGCCGTGCTGGCCTTCTCGTCCCCGGAGCTCATATTTTTCCTCCTTTTGTGCGTTTACTCAAAAACATCGGCAAAACTGATACTAGAGGGATCTCCCCCCTCCTTCACCAGCATCTCCGCCTGTGTAAGAAACATTAAGAAAATATATTAGCTTGATAATTAATATTATTTAACTATATAATGAAACTATTTAAGTATTTTGCACTATCTTACCAGGTTTTGATGGTGCATAGGGATGGGGAGCAATCCACCAGTATGCAGACTCCCATGAGATCGCGCCTTCTTCTCTTGCTCGGACCTCTTCTAGAACTCATGAGTATCGAGCTCCTTCTGCATCTTCTCCCAAAAATTATCATGGATCCAGGGTTTCTTTCCCTTTCAAACATTTACCCTTTTTTGCAAATCATCCTTTGCATCTCGCATCTTCTTGCTATAGGCGTCGCGATATGTCTTCCTGATCTCCGCATCATGATGCTCGGGCCACAAGTAGGTTTCTGACATAAAAATTCAATTAACAATTAACATACATAGATTAAAAAATAATGAATAAATAGAATAATAGAAAATATTGCATATACCTTTATCTGGTCAAGCCATATATACTACATGTCGGGCGGCACATCGAAGAATCTAAGGTAGGGGCTATAGTAGTTTCCCCTAATGATTTTCCCAAGTGCTGGAGTAGCATAATAGGGAAAAAACTACAAAGAAATAACAACAAATTATTTAGTTGAATAAATAAATAAAACATATAAAATTAACTATATCAGATGAAACATATAAATTTACTTATAGCTCTTAAGTCTCGGGCCAAAGCACCTTTCTGAATTGCCCCTCCGGGGGATATACCGACCACTAGCATCGGAGGACCATCCGGTCGGGGGATATATCGACCACTAGCATCATACTCTAAGTTCGGATACTCCGGGGCCCATCGTACAGCTGTCGGAGTATTTGGTGGACGAACTGACGATGAGGGCATAGATGTTGATGATGGACCACCGCGAAAGTATGCAAAAAATGGTAGAGTGTATGTGCCTGTAGCCTATGGCAGAGTGGATGTGCCTGCGACCAACAAGGGGGTATCGGGATCACATGATCGAGGAGATAATCCATCTCCTGGTAGTATAAGATCACGACCACCTCGATCATGTCCCCGACCACAATCACCACGATCACGACCACGACCACCAGCCATCTATGATCATGATTCACATATATAGACATATAATAAATATAACTAAGCAACATAATAGACATCTAATAAATAGAACTAAGCAACAAGATAGACATCTAATAAATAGAACTAACCAACAAAACAGATATGAAAACTGAGATAAAAGTAATTTCAGTAAGAGAAAGAAGTATTTTTAGTAACAAAATCAAACTCCATCTCTAGGTATAGCATGTAGACAACATAGGTAATCTAATCATCGTCATCTTCATCGTCATCGTCTTCATCGTCATCGTCATCGTCGTCATCATCGATGGCTCAGAACACTCTAAAATTCATGGGCATTCTAAAAGCATTGTAATTCGTACTTTGCGTATTCTACCATAGCGAAAAGTAGAGAAACAGTAAAATTTACAACATCGATATTTGTTCAATATGATATCTTTCTGCATAGTATCGACATGAATTCGGTTATCGATGGCTCAGAATGCTACCCAAAATTTATTCTAGCATACATTAATATGAATCATCTAAGTTCTGTACATCGATGTAATATATGTTCTTATCAAATGTTGTATTTTAAGGATATAACAGAATTAAGATGAACCCAGATAATATAATGCTAATACATCAGCTCAAAATATAAAATATAGTGATGGGTTGTGGTAGCATCATTGCCGAGGGATGGGGGCCGAAGGACAATCAATGTTATCTTCGGCTGCATGGTCTCTACCTCGCCAGTCAAATGGTTGTATTAACTATGCCTCATCGTTATTGGGCCAAGTCCTTGCTTATCCATACCTTGGTATCCCAACTCCAATACCTATTACCTATTGGTATCCTAACTATGATACTCTCATACAAACCCCCATAATACTCATGGAAATACTATGACACCCTAAATTCTATGAAACCCACACACAAATATGAAGTATCCATACTCATGGTACTCAAACCAATATGATATTCACCAAATCAATAATGATACCAAAGCCAATAAACTTCATATATGGAAATAAACTTGACATAAAAATAACTATAACCACAGATCTAACCCAGGCATTCTTCTCCTCTTCTAGTATACACACATGAAATCCCCCTACTCACAGACACTTGCACACTTGAAGTTTAAAGAGTAAATATTTGGACAAAGTTTAAATTTGGTGCATCCCAAGTTGTTGATACAGTAAATTCCCCTACTCATAAACACTTGCACAGTTAAATATTCCATAATTTTGCTCAGAAATGATTTGGACACAGTTTGGATTTGGATATAGTTCAGATTTGGACACAATTCAGATTTATAGAGCACCCCAAGTTACAAATTAAATATTTGGACACCATTCAGATGTGCAAATGCACATATCAGTGCAAACCGAAGAGTGGAACAGAGGGAGGAAAGGGGAGAAAGACTTACAGTGGAGGGGAACGGAGGATAGGGGAACACCGTAGAGGGGAACAGAGGAGAGGGGAGCATCCGAATAGGGGAATGCCGACGAGAGGGGAATGAAGGAGATGGTTGCACGGGACAGAAGAGAGCACGGGGCCGGAGAAGAGGAGAGAAAGAAGAGGTCGATCAAAATTTTATTTCAATTGACCGTCTAATTAATATAACCTAGGGCATAATACTTGGCGACGGATATATGCCGTCCAAATCCATCGCCACAACTAAACTATCTTGGCGACGTATCCGCGACTCAATATCCATCGCCAGACCGTCGCTATGTTTACCCGCATTGTTCCTGCGGTTGACCGCGCCAACTGCTGACGATCAAGCGAATAATTGGCGATGACCTAGCGATGAATAGTTATTTAATTCGCAAATGGTAGTTATTGTTCATCCAACTAACGATGAACCGTCATTACTTGGCGATGGATATTGACCGTCGCCAATATTCCGTCGCTAAATCACTATATTTTAGTAGTGTTTGAGATTGCGTTTTCTTGATTTTTTTTTTGAATGGTTTTTATTGCTTGTTTTTACTGTCTCACGTTTTATATCGAATTACTAAGAGAAAAAGAAGTAGAGTTCTGAATCATTATTAGTGCCAATGTAGGTGCTCCTGTGAGCCGCGCCTGAAGTCCCGAAGAAGAAGATCTATAACAATTCACCAACTAGTGAGTGACTTCGACCTTTCAATGAATCCCTTGGGCATCATGCTTAACAAAACGATCAATGATATCTAGCAAGAACCCAGAAAGATAATGTAAGATAAATAATCACATTCTATTAACCAGTGTTGTTAAAGAAGGGTAATTTATAACAAGTCTCGATACGGACGAAAGTATGGTGAGTTGCGGCTTAAACGAGAAACGATAACTTTGGGATAATTATCAAGTTTCTATATGTGCATATTGTGTTTCTTTTATTAGTAAAGTTGCATAATATGCATGGTCATGAACAACTAGTGCATAAGAAATAATTTCTCGAACGGTAATCCATGGCCACGGATCCGTTCCTCCTGGGGGAAATCAGAGCATGTGCAAGGTAGCACGGTGATTTGAAAACCTCCAAGTGGGCTCGCTACCCTTCGGGGAGGGGAGCCGCTTAACCAACTCTAAGTCCAACTTTGATGCTGAATCAATGACCTTTATATAGACATATGTCATAGCTAACAATATCTTATGCAAGCTGAGTAAGTTATACTTAAATATAGGGATGGCTGAATAATCGTGGGTAAAAAAATTACCAAATGGTGATAATCATTATGTTCCTTATGTTCTTATATTATGAATTATTAAACCGAACTTAAGGCAACATAGCAAGATCACATTATAATAACTGCTGCTTTTACATATTTACTTAGTGTTGGATTTTTAGGTGAGATTGGTTGAGGCCACTCACCCGTACAAGTTGCGTACTGACCTACGTTTGTGGGCATCCTCATGTGCTGGAGATTTAGCTGCTACAAGAGAACATTAAAGGTTTTGGTCCGACACTTTAGAAACCTTGTACTTGAAGCTTCCAAGTGGAGAAGAAGACTCTAGCTGAAGGTGGTCCATTAGTTTTAATATTCCAATAAAGGATATTATGTATGGAGCAACGTTGTATCTCATTTTAATATTCTGCAAGTTGTAAGCTAAGTTGGCATTTTCATCGCGACTGTTTGAGGGCCTTATGTTTTATTTCAAAAAATTATCAATAAAGAGCTATTTCAATTGTGTATTCAATTTCTCTATGAATACTATAAACTCTATCTTCAAATATCTGTTTTATAAAATGAGCACGAGCATGCCTTGTACAAGCACAACCTCAGGCTTGTACGGCATCACGCCAAGCAAGGACAGCGGCTCTACAGAACCGGGGTGTGGGAAGCCCAAGCGAGGACGTTGGGTTCTGCAGAACCGGGGCGTGACAATACTCTCATACGATAATCGAGATACATAATTCAAAATCCATAAAAACCATCTCAGTGCAAGTAAAACAGAGGTAGCAATACTATAAATTATCAAAACCATGCATAATAGATAGTGAAATATATATAAACTAAAGTATCAATATTAAATATCAATAACGAGAAACATGGTTTACATTATTTGTGTCGTAAGTCTAGTCGAGAATGACAGAAAGACTGAATTTTATGATAACTGTACATGGATTGATTCTTATGTAGATGTCGCTAAGCATTCTAACTCCATATGAGGGCCTTGACACACTACTAGGTATCAATCTAGGTAAGTAAAGACTGATTCTAATGAAAGTTGTTCAAGAATCATATCACGGAGATCTCCAATCAAGAATCTACTGGAGATCCCCAAAGTATAGTCTTGGTGTATTGTTAGTATTATTCTATGTTAGCATGTTAGATTGTTTAAATCCATAGGTCCATCTTGGTATATAGCCTCATGGGTCACATATACACTAGTTGGTCATCTATGTAGGACATACTCAAGTCTTAGTTGGGTTCATTAGTAATTGATCCATGATTAGTTGACTTTGAGTTCAACTGTATCGACTTGTGTTAGCACATAACTAGGTTAGATATTGACTTAATCGGATCCTAATTGATCATAAGAAAAATTGTGATAGGCAATCCTAATTGAGAATTAGGATTGTTCCTAGATTGTTCTAGAAGAATCTAGAATGGTCTAGCGGATTCTAGAAAGAATCAAGGATGGGATTGGAATTAGGATTTCTACTCAAACCTTGATTAGGATACTATTGTATTTAGCAAGATACCAAATTCTAAAACCAATAAATATAGGGGTTATATCTTGTCAAAATTATAATATTTTACTTGCCACATAAGTAAAAAAAAATCCCAATTTCCTCTTCCTTCTCCTCAAATAATGATCCGAATTTCGACAAGTAATCTCCAACTGTATTAGCATCGATATATTGCCAGTACATCATCGACAAACTGGTATGTTTGCACTAGGGCAGAAAATAATAGCGGCAACAACACAAAGAGTTGCATTGCATAGCCATTTCGAGGAGGATCTTTGGGACATTGTAGGGTTCATGATTCCGATGTACACAAAGGAATTCACTGCTTGGATTGTCCTCCAGCCATCGTGCTCGTATGGGACTATTAAAGACCAGCCAATTGCGTGATTTTGAAGTTTAGATTGAATTGATTAAATAGATTAATCATGATATTAGAAGCATATTTGTAGTATGAAATTTACTTGTGTATGTGCTTTTAGCTATTGTATCAAGATTATATCGACCTATGAGATTATGGTAAGGATACATGTTGAATCCAAGATAGAACGCGACTTATGAGATAACTACGGTGATCAAGTTCCTAGATAGATTAGATCTATCATGACCTAGAACAATCCTGATATTGTTCTAAGGCAACAATGTTTGGTCACATATTGCATGCGACAGATCTGTGCATCAGATGCATACTACAGACACAGAAGATTTGCATTGAGTGACTACCGTAGAGTATCAATTTTTTTGTTTTAATATTGTGTTTGCCACCATTACATCCCATTTTCTTCACATTATCAATATGATATAATGGATGAACATATATTGAAGACGAAGAAGAATATCATGAAACACAAGAGAAATATGGGGTCGAAAAAGAGAATTTGACAATAATTACGACTACGAACAACAAGGACTTTAGAAGTTTCTTAGACCATCTACTAACAATACATGAAAGTAGGACTCAAAAGTAATTAGAAATATTTAACAACAACAAATTGAAGTTTTCAGAAGAAAATTCTGAAGGGCCGAACGTTGCACAAATTCTGACATAGGTACTCTAACAACACTCTTCACCATCTTCCTCAAGTCCGTCTCAGTAGTAGCTCTCATTACCACAGTAGATCACCACCTATTCAAAATAGAATAACAAGAACATTACTGTCCACTCGAATAGTTGCAAACAATGTTCTCTATTTTTCCAAGATAAAGGTTTACATGAAATTACATTTTTGCAGCATATACTGAAGTTTGTAAAAGCTTCTTATGAGGCTATACTTTACAATCAATTGTAGAAGGAATATACATTAAGTACCATAGTCTTTTAGGCTACGCAGTCGTACCAATATGTATCATCCCAAAGCAAATGACATCATTTTTGAGAGAAAAAAAGCTTATAGATTCATTATGATAAATTAGGACTTAACGATGTACTCAAATCCATCGCTGATTATACCTCAATATCGTTGATCTTTTTGCTTTATATATCATGTCATTGTTCACGGTGCCTAAATTGCCTATTTGCATCGTTAACGACAAATTTCTTCGTTACTAATTTAACTAAAAGTAATGACAATTTTGTCGCCATTATGTTTTTCATTCATGTTTGTAGCTAACGTGGCGACTAATAACCACACGCGAAAACATTCACATAATACAGGAAATGTAGTTTTTCATCTCAGTCTAGAAGAAATTATAAAATCACTTTTGAGCTCTTACATTAATTACCACCATCGAGCAACACTCCCACCTGCTGTCACAATCTGAGCCTCTATCTGCAAGAGATCAAAGGGAACACCGAACAAGTTAATGCGTCGTCTTCAAAATTAGTCGAAAGGAGAAGGTTTTAGAATGCAACTTTCTTGTACCTGTTTCAAAGTCCTCCAAGAGTTTTTCAGGACAGTGATATCTTGTTGGAGCTGCCCAAGCAGCGTTAAACAACTGCACAAAAATTAGAGGCCATTGCTCTCATTTTTTCTCCGAGGTCAATATGTGTAAGAAGCAATTTGACAGAAAATAAGGAACTAACCCTTCTATATTGCGCTCATTACTGCAACAGTTTTGCAATGCGACGCAACCTCTGGCAACTCTTGCCGCTCCGATGCTGTTGGAAAATACATCGTTGGTGGTTAATTCAAGAAGAGTTCTTTGCTGGATTCGTGTTCATTAGTAGATTGATAGCTTGTTATAGTTTGTAAATCTTAATTTCAAGAAAGATGGTAAGACACAGCAAGGTTTCTAAAAAAAAAAGGAATACTTTAACCACTAGATATTGAAAAATACCAGACATTAAGTAGGTTTTCTTCATATAAACTCAGATTTTAGTAATTTTATATAAAAGAAATTACTTCAAGAAATATACTAAATATAAACTCAGATTTTAGTAAATTTATATATAAAAAAAATTAAAAATTCAATAGTACCATTTGAAACCCTAAATTTTAAATTTTAATCAGAGACATTTCAAGAAACAAGTTTTTCAACAAACAAGGTTAATTGAACGAAATAGGAGAATTAAAGTTTTTCAAGGAACAAGTTTTTGTGGGTTAATTGAACGAAAAAGGAGAATTAAATACCACATAGCCCCTCCTTTCATTCGGAAGAGCAGTTCATGGACATTTTCGAAGTTATCTTGCTGCTCCAATCTGTTCAAAAACAAGCCAAAATAATAATTTTTGTTTCTTTCTTTTTTTTTAAAAGAATATCATATATAGTAAAAGAGAGAGAGAGATGAATTGAACTACTTACAGCAGTCGGTGCACTTCGTTCGCAAGCATGCCAGCGTTTTCCCAGAACTCGGTCACAGTCACGTCAACGAGATCGGGTCCCGCGTACGAATGGAACTCCCTGTACTTATCGTCGAGCACTTCCTGCAAATTAATCAAGAACACCGTCTAATCCAAGAAACTATCTAGTGGAAAGTACCAGTAGGAGAGAAAGAACGAACAAACCCCACGGAAGAGTTCCCAGGTGAAATCAACAAGGTCATTCTGGAGCTGCTGAACATGATCCATGGTCGATCGCCTGTGCTCGTTCGTCCGTTCGTTCGTACGATCCTGACTAAATACCCGATTGACAACGAGTATTTACTTCAGCATTACAAATAGGAAAAACAAAATAGAGAAGATGAAGAAAGGAAAGAAGAGATCATAAGAAGAAAGAAACTAACTCTCCAAGGAGTTAGGGCTCGGATTCCTGAAGAGGAAACCCTAAGATGAGAACTGCTACTTATAGAGGATTGAAGCCAGAGGGGGCCAAACTTATCTTTGTAATCATATGTAACAACCACCTCTACGTGCCACAAGACGAGAGTGGGTCCACAGAAGAATCAATCGAGTACTTGACTCGAGAGAGCGCGGGAAATTCATGACACTGACAGGAACTTCTGCTGGCCGCGTCGGTTACATTTATCATTACGTTTCTTGATAAGGGCCAAACTTGTTTTTGAACTGGATAGCTCTGTGTTTGAATTCTTTTTTTTTCTTTTTTTTTTTTAATGGTTTGAACTATCATTATCATTTCCGTAACTTAACCTAGTTAATTAATTATCATCTACTACTTTTTTTAGAGAGAGATGATTATCTCATGGCTTTCTAGTACTTCTTTTTCAGTTTTGTTTTTGTGTTGGGACTAATTCTACTGGACTATGGGGCAAGTGCATGAATCCATATTTCTCCATATTTGCATTGAAAGCTAGCTAGGGTATGAAATTGCTAAAGAATTTGGGCGAAATAATACAATTTAATTCGTAGATCCTCGTTAGTATATATATATATATATATATATATATATATATATATATATATATGAGCATATATGTCACCAATAATACTAAATTTATTGGAACTCTTTGATAATAACCTATATACCAAAGATGTTTTGAAGCATTACATTATGCTATAGGAAATTGTGCTCTTCCAATTTGGTTAGTTATAGTTTAGGGGTCTTTAAATGGTTAAAAAATATTTCAATTTATGTTGAGCTTGCTATAAAATTTTATAAGAAGCTTGTGTTGCTATTCTATAAAATTAGTTTGCCTGTCATTTTATAAAATCCGAACTTGAATAACCTGTCATTTTATAAAATGTATCCCCTCCTCCATAAACAAGGAGGGCAACATCTGTCGTTCATTTCAGATATGGAAATTTCCATTTCATCATGTCCAGTAAACTCCTTTCCTAGCTAAACTATGGAACTACTAACTCTGTTAGTAGTATGTGCAATATCAGGTCGAGTGCACACCATAACATATATCAAACTTCCTAATGGCGTGTGAGAGATGCTGAAAGACAAACGTATAGCTAATGGACTACTTACAGGGTTTACATCTCACATTTTGAACGTCTCTAGCAACTTCAAATTGTAGCTTTCTTGTGGGTAAAAATAAAAATAAAAAGTTCCAGGCAAGTATATCTTGCCCGTCTGTAACAGTATTTGCATGCTTTCTTTCGCTCTATATTCTTTATTTATATCCTACTTTTATTTATAGTTATGTGATTTGCCATCAACTTATGTCATGTCTCAGTCATGATACACGTTACTTGTGCATTACTCGTCCACAAAGTTTGATGGTTAGATATGTAATACCCGATTTTCTTTGCGCTCGACTTATGATAGTTACCTGCTTGGTCTCGTATTCCCGTTTACTTGAGTATATGACTTAACTTGGCCCGACAATTCATTACGCGAGAAAATTGTTTTATTAGGCGTTCGTTATTTGACCACTCTTTATCGGGATATCCCACTTAGTTACGATAGATATTTACTATAGAATGAGAGCCCCCACTGATTTACTTGCTA
The DNA here is from genome assembly GCA_036927795.1 of Iris macrosiphon. Lineage (NCBI taxonomy): Eukaryota > Viridiplantae > Streptophyta > Magnoliopsida > Asparagales > Iridaceae > Iris > Iris macrosiphon. Next base: position 127,108,232 of record JAYESA010000018.1, read on the forward strand.
TAGGATCGTTAAAATGCATTGGGCTACGATTATTTATATTCATTTGTTAGCTACGACTTTTATCGTTATTCTTGATGACATGTCACTTAGTATGTAGATGTAGTTATTTCTTGTATTTATTTCCATATCTTGCTACGTCCTCTAAGGATATGGTTTCCTTCAAAGTCACGCAAAGTTTCTTCCTTAGGATTGTTCATGTTTATTTTTTCAGGATTCCATGTATTGTTAGTAGTACTTGTATATTTTTCTCCCATAGTTATATTTTCCACGACACCCAAACATGGCTTTTCCAACACAGGTTTCAATTACTAATGAATTTTTGCCATTATAAATTACCAATAGTGAAAAAACATTACAAACTAGAAAATCCATTGGTAAAAACAACAAGAATTAAATTTTAATATTGTAACGCATATTACTTGTTTTGTTACACTTAAAACTGTTAGTAATTTAATAAAAGAAAAAATTGGATTACGTGCCTTTCATGTGATAATGAAAGTGTTATTGAGGATTCCCCTCTCGACTCCATCTCGAGCCCTAGAAATCTCATTCCCATCATGTTCCATTCTTTTATCCTCTCTGTTGAAGGCGACTGGCAAAGGCAACTCACTCTGGCGCCAACCCACTTCTGTCGCCACTCACACCCCTTCTGATCCGTCGTCGAGTGCCTCGTCTGAATCGAGTTCTACCTCGCTAACCTCGACCGCTCTGTCTGTGCCGATCAAACATAGAAGAGGATCCGGTTTGGGACTTTGGGAGCTCCAATCAATGGAGTGTATGAAGAATTACATGGGAGGGGAAATAGAGGTCTTCTAAAGGACCACTAATTTGTCGGACACGCCGTCATCGTGTCCTCGTCGGTGGTCGCATCCTCCTCCCTCACCCAGCACTCGACACTCTTGAACCCTCCTCTTGCACTACCAAATTATGATAAAATAGCGATATTTTTAGTGACATCATAATAAAACACCGCTATACGTTGCTATTGGCGACACATAGCGACGTTTAGCGACTGTACTTTGATTTTTAAAGAATAGTCGCTATAAGCTTCTTTAACGTCGCTAAACATCGCTAATTTTTATGATTTAGCAACGTATTTACCGACGTTGCTTTTTTTGATCTTTAGCGACGTTTTTTGCAACTTTTTTAACTTCACAAACTTTTAAATGACATTTAGCGACGTATTTTTATGACGTCGCTAATTTTTTAATTAGCGACGTTTAGCGACGTCTTTTTATGACATTGCTAAATTACTGAATATAGGGTTCCCTCGTCTATTCGATTATTTATTTCTTTTTCCCCCAACTTTTAGTTTTCCGTGCGCCCCCACCGGCGATCCACCCTCCCCCAGCGACCCTCTGCGGTTCCAGCGACCCATCCCTCGACCGCCTTCCTCGCCCCCCACCCCGATGCGGCCGTGTTCGCCCCCCAACCCCGACAAAGGCAACCCAAGACGCGACTCCTCCCCCTCCGGAGCGGCTTCTCCCCTACGACTTGGTCCTCCTCCATCGACCCCTCTCTCAGGCGCTCCTCCTCCCTTCCTCCCGGCTCGGTAAACCCTAACCCAGACCCGGACACAACTAGGACACACATACATACACATACACATACTAGACACAATCAGGACACATGGACCCACATGGACCCACACATGACACAATCCTAGCCCTGACACATGGACCCGAACACATGGACCCGAACACATGGATACATACATGACACAACCAAACATGACACGTTTCGTACTAACATGGACACACATGTAGACAAGCATGGACACAGACACATATGGGCACATATGGACACACGTGGATACGGGCATACATGGAGACACACCCAGACATATATGGAGACACACCCTAGTTAGTATGAAAGTTTGGTTGCATAATTAGGAAATTTGGTTGCACTAGTGTATCACACACATGGACTCACATAATACAACACCCACAAATATGCTATATAGTTGTTTGATAGAATTTTATTATGAATTTAGTATCATATGTTGTTTAGCTAGTATCATATAAATGGCTTGTGAGTATAGAATTGTGTGTGTGTGTGTGTTCATGTGCGTGTGCGTGTGCGTGTCAACTCACTACTAAATTTTGTCCAATTAGTGACGGGATGTTGGATTATATGAGAAGTGCAGTGCACACGGGATGTTGGATTAGCAACGGGATATTGGATTATACCTTTATACTTCATATCTGCTGATTTGGGGGGGGGGGTTCCTTTGATATTATATATATAGGATGTGGTCGGGCTGTTGGATTATAAGAGAAGTGCTGCAAGTAGTATGGGAGAGTGGCAATTTGGTTATGACACGACACAGGACATGACGCAGACCCTAACCCAAAGTCGAGTCACGACACAGATCCTAACCCTATAACGCAGTCTTGGGTATCAAGTGAGGTGTTGTGTAGTGCACACTTGTGCACAGTGCAGTGAGGGTGTGTGTGTGTGGATATCTCGGTGCTGCAGACACTAACCCTATCCTAATCCTAACTCGGACACACACACACACACACACACACACACACACATACGCGCGCAGACACTAACACTAACACTAACACTAACATGGACACGCGAATACACTAACATGCATACACCAACCCTAACAGGGACACGAAAACACACACATGTTTGTATCATGTCATCTCATGATACGTATGATAAAATTGGAGGACACATGGATATGAAAGGTTAGGACACGATATTGAGGATAAGGTTGTAAGCATTTTATCGGACATGAACACACGCATACATGTCAAGTGTGGATATCCAGGATTGTATCAGTGAGTGTCAACTATGTATCCTGGACCAAAAAAAATTGACACTGGATATCCATGACTTGACTTTTCAATTAGAAAGTCATGGCCTAAACAAATGTCAAGTGTGGATATCCAGGATACAGAGTTGACACTCACTGATACACTGCAATATGAGTATCCAGGATACATAGTTGAATGAAGAAGTATCAGTGCTAAGACTAGGTGTATTAGTGCATGTATTGTATTCCTGAGTATTCTTATGTGTGTAGACGAATAGGTGTATAACATAATTAGGTATTCCTGAGTATCAATGCTAGGACTCGGAGTATCAGTGCATGTACTGTATTTAAACGAAGAAGATAAATTTTCAGAAGAGTATTAAAAATATCAATATAAAATTCAGGTAGACTTGTGATATGTACTATAATATAAATATTTTCTTGAATACTATTCATCATTGCATATCTAGAGTGAGTGTCATTTGGATAATATACACTACAAAATATTAACATGAGTATATACATGAACGATGTCTATTCAACTTTGCAGAAGTATCTAGAAATTGATATAAATTACTATCTGCATCATCGTTCATGGATGTACAACCGTCATCCTGATGACATGTGTGTGTGCTGGATAAATTCATAGAGGGTGTACAATAGTTCCTGCAGTTCGCCAAGGCGTTCCCTCAGTACATGGACGGTACCAAAATTAAGTGTCCATGTGTGAGATATCGTAACTTAAAATATCATCTAGAAGTGGAAGTCACATATCATTTATACTCGAAGGATTTCACCCCCAATTACTATCAGTGGACCGTGCATGGAGAACTTGTGTCTTTAGCATCGGAGTCGGAGTCTTATGTGGAGCCATATATGGATGTCCACGACCACGCTGCTTACGGCGATGGGTGGGTGAAGATAGTTTTGATGCGATGGGGCCTAGTTTCGATCCGAATAATCATGATGCAGCTTAGGAGACACCAAATATCGATGCTGCAAAGTTCATGGAGTTGCTGGAGAATACAAGGACTCTATTATATCCTGGTTGTGAGGATCATTCACCGTTGGAGGTGGTTACAAGATTGTTGAGCATCAAGTCAAATTTTAACATGTCGCAAGAATGCTATAATCGACTGATGGATTTGATTATAGAAATCTTGCCAGAGGGTACCAAGTAGCCTAACGACTTCTACAGATCTAAGAGGATGGTGAGATTGCTCTGGATGGGATACGAGAAAATTAATGTATGTCGCAATGGGTGCATGTTGTACTACAAAGACGACAAGGATGAAGACGCGTGAAGATTCTATGGTGCTGATCGCTACAAGGACATTGGTAGAGGAAAGTTTGTCGGTGCAAGGAAGCCTACCGATTAGATGCACTACTTGTCTTTGATGTCGCAGTTGCAGAGGTTGTTTATGGTGAAGGAGACTGTAGAAAACATGAGTTGGCATAGGCGAGAACAGATCGAAGGAGTATTGGATCATCCATCTGATGGAGAAGAATTGAAGCACTTTGATCGTGAGTATCCAGATTTTACTTCGGATCTGCGTAATATCATATTGGGGCTCTACTCCGACGGTTTTACCCCATTCGAACTTTTGGGTTTCCGGTATTCGTGTTGGCCTGTGATCGTCACTCTATATAATCTACCGCCTTGGATATGCATGAAGACTCCGTCTATGTTCCTAATCGTTATTATCCCAGGTCCAAACAATCCGAAGAGGAACATCGATGTGTATTTACGGCCTTTGACAGATGAGTTGAATCAGCTGTGGGAAGTAGGTGCCACCACGTATGATGTTTCTAGAAAGCAGAATTTTCAGATGAGGGCAGCACTTTTGTGGACCATCAACGACTTTTTGGCCTATGGAATATTATCGGGATGGAGCACTCATGGTCGTCTCTCATGTCCGTATTGTATGGGCCATACTAAGGCTTTTCGTTTGAAACACAAAGACAAATCGTGCTTCTTCGATTGTCATCGACAATTTCTGCCGAAGGATCATCCGTACCGCAAGAACATGAATGCTTTTTGTGCAGGCATTGTGGAGAAGGCCAATCCACCACCAAGGTAGCCCAGATACACGATATGAGAAGAGGTAAAAGGTTTACCAAGTGCTATCGAAGAGCTTGCTAAGGGGTACAAGTGTGACGGATTCGGTCGCACCCATAACTGGACAAAGAGGAGTATATTCTGGGATCTGCCATATTGGAGCACCAATCTAATCAGATATAACCTTGATATCATGCATATTGAGAAGAATATGTTTGATAACATAATTAATACTGTAATTGAGGTAAAGGAGAAGACGAAAGACAATTCGAAGGCCAGGTTGGACTTAGAAGAAATATATAGACGTCCTGCGTTGCATTTGATAGAGGAGGGGAAAAAAAAAGTTAAAGCAGCCTAAGTCAATTTTCTTACTGGAGAAGGAGGATAAATGGAGACTTTGTAGGTGGCAGGGTCTAAAATTTTCAGATTGGTACGTGTCAAACTTGAGAAGATGCGTCGACCTCAAGGAAAAAAAACTGGCGGGTATGAAGAGCCACGATTGTCGCGTATTCATGAAGAGGTTAATTATGATTGCATTTTAGAAATTTTTACCGTAGGTCGTTTGGGATCCATTGACAGAGCTCAGCATATTCTTCAGAGATCTTTGTTCTACTAAGTTGCTCGTCGATCATCTAAAAAAGCAAGAGAAGAATATTGCGGTAATACTGTACAAGCTCAAGAAGGTATTTTCTCCTGGATTCTTCGACTCCATGAAAAATTTGCCAATTCATCTTTCCTATGAGGCACGTATTGGTGGTCCAGTTGGTTATCGGTGGATGTACCCATTCGAGAGACATCTGAATCACCTAAAGAGATAGGTGAAAAATAAGGCATGGGTTGGGGGATCTATTTGTGAAGCTTATGTTCTCGAGGAGATTATAAACTTTTGCTCGACGTATTTCAAACCTCATATTGCTACTAAGAACGAGAGCTCCGAGAAACAACGACGGATATCAGGAATGTAATAATACAATACTGAAAGTATTCAATGCATCCGGAAAGCCTTCAAAAAAAATAAAGAAAAAATATTTGAATGACGACGAGCTAAGGGCTGCTCAGTTGTATATATTACTCAATTGCGACGAGGATGAAATAGAGAAGCTAGAGGGGTAAGTAATTAATACATCCACATTTACATCATCTCAATATAATAGTATAAGCTAATATTATGCTACTAATCAGCGGATGCTTCGTTGTTTTTCAGCACATATAATGATGAGCTAAGGTCGGTTATACCCTACATAACAGACGAATAAGTAGAACAAGAAATATGACATCATTTTTTTCTTGGTTGAGCGCATATGTAAGGAGCTCGATAATTACTTTTTCTGTATGCACTTGCACAATAAATAAATTACTATCACTACTTTGGTATTTAGGTCGATCGTCTAATAACACCCGAGACTGAATCTATCACCACTCTAGCCAAGGGACCAATTACTGTCGTCAAAATATGGCCAAGTTACTGTACGAATGGATTTAGGTTCAAGTCAGTAAATGCTCCGATCAAAGACATCTTTCTGGATCTTGATTCCACAAAAAATAGTTGTTTGTGTATCAAATCTTTGAACTATAAAGACGTCGATCCAGGCAATGATTTCTTTGGCATCTTACGAGTGATTGTGGAGTTGATATATAATTATGACACAGAACCTGTAAAGATCGTGCTATTTAAGTGTGAATGGTTTAATCTGATTCAAGATCAAGGTTAAAAAATTGACAAGGATGGAAAATTGAAAAGCATTTATCCTATCAAGTCAGGCTTAGCTCGTGTACTTCACAACTTATCCTAGACGGGGGACAGCGAGGTCGGATTGGTGGGCAGTTTGCAAGACTAAAGCTAGAAATACCTTTGACATTGACGAAATGGCTTATAAGGAGGACGAGCTACCTCTTGTAACAAATATTGTAGATGTGGACTTAAAGAAAGTTATTCATTATACGACTAATAATATAGAAGAGGTAGAATTATCCGAAGACGAATACGAAGACAAAGTAGATGAAAGTGGAGATGAGAAGGAAGAGGAAGAGGAGGACGAGAAAGGCGAACAAGATAAATTTTCTCAAGATGATTACAAATAAAATAAATCCATTCAAACTTGTGACATGTATTATTTTTTTACTGTAGAATGTACTATAAATTTAGACTTGTGACACTACTAGTTATTTACTGTGCAATTCTATTAATGCTGTGAAATATGCATAACATTTTGACTGTAGAATGTACTATATATTTGTTTATTTGTTCTATCATCATATGTTGTTACCAGGTATGACAGGACTACGCGGAGCGTTCGGCTGGTCCCGAGGTAGGCGGAGTGCTCATCCGGTAATGCCTACTGTTGGTTCTGGATCCTCGGCGCCATGTACTCTAGTATATCGACTAGTCACATCTCCGACTGCGACGACGTTACAGCACTACTGGAACGAGTAGTTCCAGGCCTGAGACTACTCCCTCGTCCAGCATTCCTCTTGCTGATGGAACCATAGAGAGAGATGAGTATATGGCAGAGGTTGAGCCGATGTCGTCTCAGCATTAGCGAGATCCTTCATGCGCACCTCCGGACGAGAAGAGGACGGAGATTTGGGCCGACGGTACAAAGTAAGTCAATTAGTTGGTTTAGCATCAAATATATCATGTATTTCTTTATTCATCATATATTCACTTTTTCGATAAAAATAATTATCTCTGTATAGATATCATCCCTCGTCGATATAGAGACGTCTGGGCCACTTTCTGAGGTACAACTATGGTAGCCCTTGGATCAACTACTCTGATGCTCCAGATGAGAGGAAGGCATTCTGGTTTGCGCACTTCAAGGTAAAAGTATATTTAGTTTTAATATCAATCATCTAATTTATGCATATTATATAACTTACTAAATTACTTCTTGTAGCAAACGTATTTCTATCCACCGCACCGGGACGAGTTGATCGAGCATATATTTCATGTCATTGCCACCAAGCTAATCCGTGATGCTCTGGATGACCAGAAGGCTCGTGATCGCAAAGAAAAACTGATCCAAGTTTGGATCACGCTTGAGCAGATCCGCTTACCTATGATAAGGCGATGAAGACCAAAGACGTTGTCTTCTGGAGGGAGGCTATCAATAATGAGTATGACTCAATAACCTCCAATAACACTTAGGTGTTGGTCGATCTGCCTGAAGAAGTTAAACCATTCGAATGCAAATGGATCTTCAAGAAGGAGATGAAAGTCGATGCAACTGTTGACAAGTTCAAGGCAAGGTTGGTGGCCAAAGGATTTTCTCAGAAATAAGGGATCGACTACTTCAACACATATGCTCCAGTAGCGCAGATGACGACCATCAGGATGTTGATTGATCTGAGTGCAATTCACAAGCTAGTTATTCATCAGATGGATGTTAAAATAATATTTCTGAATGGAGAGTTGACCGAAGAGATTTACATGCAACAACCATAAGGATTTGTCGTCAAAGGAATTGAAGACAAAGTCTGCAAGTTGGTGAAATTACTATACGGTCTGAAGCAAGCTCCCAAGATGTTGTATGAGAAGTTTGAAAAAGTCATAAGGTCAAATAACTACAGGGTCAATGAGAATGACAAGTGTGTTTACACAAAGTTTGCTGACGGGAGAGGAGTCATCGTTTGTTTGTACGTGGACGACTTGCTGATCCTAGGTACGGATCTAGCACGTGTCACTGAGACAAAAAAGTTTCTCTCATCTAAGTTAAGTATGAAGGACATAGGGGAAGCTAATGTTATCCTCGGGATAAAAGTTATTTGGACGGACATTGGAGTAGCACTGTCACAGTCCTATTATATTGAGAAGATGCTCATACGCTATGGATATCAGGATCTTCTAGGAATCGATACTCCGTAAAGGTGTAACAAGAAGCTGAAGCCAAATACTAGGAAAAGCATCAGGTAGCTGGAGTATTCAAGCGTTATCGAGAGTTTGATGTATGCAACAACTGCCACAAGGCCGGACATTGCTTTCGCCGTGGAGATGCTGAGTCGATTCACGAGCAACCCAGATGTGGAACATTGGAAGGCTGTGAAGAGAGTGATAAGATATCACAGGAGGACTCAAAAGTATGCGCTGAACTACAACGGGTATCCGACAGTAGTGAAAGGCTTCAGTGATGCAAGCTAGAGTTCAGAAGTAGAGAGCGAATGGTCCACGGAAGGATACGTCTTTTCTATTGGTGGGATGCTATATCGTGGAAGTCGAAGAAGCAGACTATGCTCTCTCATTCCTCGATAGAATCTAAGTTTTATGCACTGGCAGCTGCAGCAAATATAGCAGAATGGCTTCGGAAGCTCATGTATGATCTTCCATTGGTTAGTGCATAGATTTTGGCAGTACCGATATATTACGATAAACAAGCGACTGCAGCAGTGGCATCAAATGACATCTTCAATAGTAAGAAGAGGATTGTGCGTTTGAGGTACATGGCAGTGAATGATCTGATAAAGACTTGAGTCCTTATCGTGATTGATGCTCGAAGCCAGGAAAACCAGACGGATCCATTTACTAAGGGTCTCAAGTGCCAGATGGTCAAGGACACATCAAAAAAAATGGGCTTAAAGATATTATGATATTTAGTCTTTATAATTCTACAATAAAGTTTTATGCTATTAGTTAAAAGAGAAATTTACTAGCCATCTAGCTTTTGGTTCAAAAAAGGAATATTGATTGGGATAATATCAGTTACAATGGGTAGTCCTCATGGACATTGTGGGATACGTACCCGGAACCACTGTGGTCTACTATTTGTTCTTGAACAGAATATTTCATGTGGGAGGATGGCTTTGACGCCTTAATGAGTTCTCAGACAGAGTAAATGTTTGGTATGCATTACAGGAAGCACGTAGTTTCAACACTACAAGGGACTTGTATCCCAAGCTATAGTGGCATGACACCACAGAGGTAAAAGATGTAAATCCTCGGTATTAAGTCATGTCATAACGGCGTAACACCCTACATAGGCAGATAACCTAACATTGTAGAATTATGAGTGGTAGACAGCACAACAAAGAGGTCAATGACCTCATGTTACAGTGGTGTACACTACAGAGGTAAAAGATGTAAGTTCTCGATAGAAAGATATGTCACAGTGGCATAACACCGCAAGGAAGCGCAATGCTTCATGCTTGGTAGTTTGGCAGTACAAAGATTCTGAGACCTCATGCTATAGTAGATGACACCAAATGAGGGAGTGAACCTCGGCTTTAGACCATGTCATAGCGGTATAGAACCACTAGGAATCACAAGTCTTCATGTCAAGGACTCTTTAAAAGAACTCACCTATAGTATATGGAAAGAGATATAGGCCGTCTCTTGAGGAAAAACTTGTAGACAACCAAAATACATACACCAAAACCAGGCGAGCACAGGGCCTTCAATGTGCAACCGGAAGCATAGCTGATGTCATTGTGTGAGTGGAAAGAATTGCAGATATGGTGCTGAATTCAAGGCTTAGTCCATTCTTGTATCATACTGTTATTCGACCCATGCAAGAAGATTCAAGTCGAAGTGACATCTATACTAATGCATGATGGACAGTCACTGTGGGGAACGCTCAACCCATATATATTAAGATATATGGGTGATTTTTGGTATTGTTTCCTATGGACTTGTAAAGATAGTCCTATATTGGCTACACCACTAAGTGAGTATCTCAATATAATACTTTGTATGAGTTGAGGTATGCACATGGGGTCTGGTGGGGCACATGGGTGCCATGTGGGGGTGTTTTCCTAGGAGAAAAAATGATTAACTCCTCATGAAAGCATTTATGCTTTTTGTCATGCTCTTGAAATTATTTTCATAGGAGCTAAGCCCAAAGGGGCTTAGCGACTCGGACTCAAACTCGGGCTCAAGGGACCAAAGTGGCACTTTGTTGGCGCACTTTATACTTAGTACGTCAGCATTGTCGGATGACTCTTGTGCGCATTTGATGCGCTCATGCGAGTTGCATGCGCAGTCGCATACGGGGTTGCATGCGTGGCCGAATGGGCGGTTGCATGCGCGGTCGCACGTGAAGCCGGATGCGTGGCCGCATAAGCGGCCGCATGAGCGGCCACATAAGCGGTTGGATGCATGGTTGCACGCGGGGCCGCATGAGCTGCCGTATGGGCTGCTGCTTGGGCTGCCGCATGGACTGCTGCATGGTCTGTCGCATGCGCTGCGGTTTACGGCGTTATATGAGCGGCCTCATATGAGGTTTCTTGCGTGGCTTCTTCTTTCAGATATATTTGAACGGTTATGGAAAGATATGGATAGTTATAAAGATCCATTTTTTGTGGGATTTGAAATTAATTCGTGTCTATCTTTTAGAAATTCATAATTAATTTGTTCCTATCTTTCCGTAACTTATGGGCAGATAGGGTTTCCACCCTCTCTATATAAATACTCTTTTTGTGTATCTTTGAGAACTTACTTTGAAAATCAGGAGATGAAGAGAGTTGTTGTTGTCGCCATTGGAGTCCAGGGAGTTCGTGCGAGTCCAGAAAAGAGGTAACATCGAGCATTCCAGAAGTTCTATGTGAACTTGTTGGTACCTGAAAGCAGATCGTATGGGGGCAAATCTAGCTTTGAGCAATGGTGATCTTAATTACCCTAGCAAGCAAATTTTCTTCTTCTCCTTTCTCTTCTCTTCTGCTAGTTGTAATTCCGTTATGTCCATCGGCAACTACGAGTGCAAGAAAGAACGTAAAGTTTATTTTTTCTGATTCCTTTATAATCTTGAGAGCAAGTTGTAATTAGAATCATTATATAGTTCTTCGAGAAAATCGAGAATGGTCAGAGTAAAAACTTTTGTTTGAACCTCTGATCTCGGCCACACATTCTGTAACCCCCGTATCCTGAAATTCTAGCTTAAATGTTATTTTTAGGATAATTTGGGGCTATTGGAATTTTTCCATAATTCTTGGTTAATTAAAAAATTAGTAACACTAATTTCCTAGGAATTTTAAGATTTTTTTAGGGTCAAACATAATTAAAAATACCCTAAACTTTTATTTTAGGTTCTAAATAATCAAATATATTTTCTAGATTTTTTTGGGAATTTTATGATTATTTTTAGCATTTATTTTGAGTTAATTAGGAAAAACTGAATTAAAAACTAATTTCCACAAAAAGAAAATCATAATTTAACCCAACCCGCCTAGTCAGCAGCCAGCCTGGCCTGCGTGTCAGCCAGCACGGCCAGTCAGCGGGTCCCAGCTATCAGCGAGAGAGGGCGAGGCTGGGCGCAGGTGAAGTCGGTCCGAGCCGAGCCGAGTCGCGTCCTAGACCGACTCAGACTCAGCCGAGCCAAGCCGGCTTGAACGCGTGCCGTCCGATCCGAGTAGGCAGTAGTGGATGGATGCCATGTGGTGCACTCCGAGCCGCGGCTGCTCCCTCTCTCCTATATATATATATAGTTAGTTTATAATTTCTAGGGTTTTTCTGTATGCCAAATTTTGGATAAGTACCATCTAGGGTTTCCTTCATCTTCCAGAAGACATTACTCATAGCTCCAGACTCCAAACATGGCCTAGTTTCTTGCATTAGAACCGTATTGAGGTTAGTTTTCTGAATATATAATTTTTTTTACGAAATTATGAATATTAAATTCTGAAAAATTCGTAGAACATAGCATGTCCGAAAATAGACGTGTCTTGGTGTTTTTGTGATTCTGGGAGAACCAGGAATCAGAATCATGAACCGTTTTAAGTTTCAGAAAGCTAATGTCGAGATAATTGACATATGTTTTCCCAGAATTTGATTCGAAAATATTTCTATACTATTAATTCTGTAGGACTTCTAGGTCAGATATTAACCACCGTTGCACAATACGAATGTGGTATGTGCAATAATTCCTAAACGAATTTGAATTCAGACGATCCATAAATTCTAGCATGTTTTTTATGCTAAAATCTAAAGGAAATCATGCATGAAAGTCGAGTTAGTTGACTTTTTGGTCAACAGATTGCCTCGATTTACGTGTCATGAGTCTCGAGTTGATAAAATTTAGTTTCTTTGAACAAAATTTAGGAATTGAGCTAAAAATAAGAATAATAAGATTAAAATAGAATTTTATAGTAATTATTCTAGAATTAAATAAATTAAATTAAATAATCTTTTGACATGGTAAATTTGTAATACATAGGCTATTTGGACTGTGACTTGGATTCTGATTCATACCAGCTAAGGACCACAAGCGAGTACATTTTTGTGATTACTTTTAGTGTTTGATAGTCTCTATAATGCATGCTTAGTATTGATTATTTGATTCATTGACACTTGTTACACGGACTAGTATGATGGATTCTTATTATGAGATACGTGACTGTTCTGGATTATTGTTATTTCTTCGTGACTGGTTTAGAATCCATGTGTACTTGTGGGAAGAGGAAATACTTAGTGGACGTGTGAACTACTCTTTCTATCCCATGGTTTTTCTGGAATAATAGCAGCCATGCACGACACGTGTGGTTTGCCGAATATTACCCCCTAGTCGTTCACATGTCAACGAGGTATTTCAAATCACATAGCGTAGTTGTTCCTATCTGTTCTTCCATCCATTGTAGTTATTTCTTTTATTGCTTAGAGATATTGCACTATATGTGTGCCATGATGGGACTTCAGCAATTATTTTTGAGTTGCTTTATTGTGAGTTCAGTTTGTTGCTATCATATATTCCTTACTATTTACTGTCCAATAGCTTCTACCATGTGTTGGAACTGTTTTCAATGTGATGTACTCGTTCCTTTCCTGACTGGATAAACATTTTAGGTGACTACAATGAGGATAAATCCCTACACATTATAGACCGTATGCTAGCGACATAATAGAGCCTGATCTTGCCCTTCCGAAGGATCATGGAGAGTTAGCAGCTCAGATACCGTCTGCAATGGAGTAGTTTAGTAGTAGTTGATTTTGTTACTTATTTTGGACCAGATTATTCTCTGACAGTTTTCTAAAGTATTTTAAATATTTTAATTTCGATATTTAGTTTTGGAGATTCATTAAACCCGCATCAAGACTATTATTTCATTATTATCTTGATGTATTCATTTAAACTAGTGCATGTGATTGAGTATAGTGTGGAGATGTATATATGTTGTGAGTTGTAGATTACTTGTGACTTTTTGTACAGCGTTTTACCGATGATATTGTGGCATAGGCTGGGTGTACTCATGACTCATGCCCAAATCTAGGGTGTGGGTCATGACACATTTTTAGTGGTGGCCCATGCATGTCAGATTTCGCACAAGGTTGCGAACTCGTAGTGGTACTCAAGTTAGATGTACGACTGCGAGCCTGCCATAGGATATACATACTAGGAATAGGAAGATACTCAATCACAACTAGGATCCTATATACTCAACTCGCAAACCCTTATTAATTCCTTTCGAGCAATCAGACCTCTTTCATTGTTGATTGTCCTTCTTGATTGTCCTTCTTGAATACTTTCTTGAATACTCAACTTTATTCACTACCAGAAAAAGTCAAATTAGCGACGTCTAAAAATATCGCTAAAAAACGAAATGACGTTGCTAATTTGGTTTAGCGACGTAATTAGCGACGTTATAAAGTTGTCGGAAAAAACCAAGTCGCAAAAAAAAACGTCGCTATACCGACGTTTTTAGCGACTTGAGTGTGTCGCAAAATTTAGCGACGTTTAGCGACGCCGAGTCACTAAATAGCGACATTTTTAAAGTCGCTAAACATCGCTGATTAGCGACTTATATAGCGACGTTACACCGACGTCTTTAATGACCTTGCTATTCTGCCATGTCAGCAATTGGCGACGTATAGCGACATTTTTAGCGACGTCATTAGCGACATATTTAGCAACTTGTTACAACATCGCTAATTAGCGACTTATTTAGCGACGTAACTTAACGTCGCTAAACATCGCTAAAAAGGTCGCTAATTTTAAAAAAAATAATAAAAAAATAGTATCCAGAAGGAATTGAACTTGGGGCTACTTAAATTAATCTACTGGTTGAACCGATTTGGTCCGATCTAGTGTCTTGTCCAGATCAATCTTCGGTTAGCTTTTTAAAACCCTGGTTTGAAGATTATATGCAATTATTTATTTTCTCTCCACTTGCTATTTATTACATCATGCCTATTATAACATGTATGAGATTAAGTTCTTTCTCTCCCAAAATGCATATAATTAATATGTATTTTCTAATGTTTCGTTATAATGTTCAACATCAGTCAGGTCGATATATTAATATTTTGGGAACTATATATATTAGACATTGTATTGTGCCTTGTGGGGACATATCAAGTAAGTATTCAATGCTGGAATTAAGTATTCAATGCTGGAATTGTAGATGTAGCCAATGTTTAACAATATATAAGATGAACAGTACAAATACGAGATAAGTATCCAATACCAAGGACTATTGTTGAAGTATCAATAATTCATAGTATAGAAATCGAACTCGAGTGACCATTGTGTTTACCGAAGAGAGGTATAAGTTCCTGACTAGGTGGCGGAAGATCAATGGATCAAGCCATGGAGGCATATTATTCCTTCTATTTATTAATGGTGGGAGTTGAGGGGGACAGTGGGCCCACAAGACGTGCAACGAAGTATGCGCAAAGTCCCGTGCGAAATATCGGGCCACATAAAAAAAATTATTATAGTATAGGACAAATGTGGATATGCAAGATAACTATATAATCCAATTAAATTAACTAAAAAATTAAAGACCACAAGAAGCATCATACATCATGTCTATTGTTGAAGTATCAATAATTCATAATATACAATCGCATCCTAAATAATAATAAAAATAACTATACTACTGCGGATCTGCAGGAGGCTGACCATCGGCGCGCTTGAAGGATAAGAACTCCTCATACTCGTCCCGTGGAATCGACACCGATGTCGATGGAGAAGGTAGTGACGTCGGTGGAGGCCGTGCCCGCTCCAAGTCTGCGAGTCGCTGGTTGTAAGAATCCAGGGTAGATAACAGCCTCGTACTGCTATGACCCATTGAATCATGCATCCTCGTCAGCTTCTCGCCCATCGATAGCTGTGACGCCTGCAGCTCCATGATGTTGCGGTCATTGGAGGCTCTAATATCATTTGTCAAATCCCGTAGCTCCGTCATGCTGCGGTCGAGCATATCCAATCGTACGATGAGCATCGGATCGTCCGCCTACGGCTGGGACCGGGGCTGCTCCTCCATACTTCGCAGTAACTCGTCACGGAGAGACACAATCTGACGGTCAACGGCCTCCTGGACTCTGGCCGACGATTGCGAGGGCTGCGACTGCGAGGGGTGTGTGGAATGCACAGCTGTCGGGGAGGCCCTAGATGACTGCATCGCAACCAGGGCGCCATAGGAGCCCGTACCGTAGTACGTACCCCTCTGGAGACCACCAGCTGCGGTCACCCACAGGTCGTCTGCCGACGGAGATGGAACGGGCTGTGACAAAGTACCAGCCTCTCCAGGTGTAGGTGCACTAGCAGTCGCCCGCTCACGTAGCCTAAGATACTCGGCCTAGAAAAGGTTTGGAAACTCGATAATTGCCTAAGTTATATTAAAATTAACACAAAGTAAAGTAATACTTACAAAGGTCTGTGAGGCCTTCTCATCAATGAGATTTCCGTCCTTGCGATGGGTGGCCAAGAAGACGGTCACCATGTTTGCATCCTCCCCCCTCTGTACCTGTTAAAAATATATTATTTATTACTAAACTTAAATATTTTTTCCAAGTACCATTTTATGGTACTTATATTAAAATAATATATTTTAAAAGAAAAAATATACCAAACGATGGAAATGTTCCGTCATCGGAATCGAGCCACCACACCACTTGGCAGCATTCTGCCTAGCCGCCTTGGCCTTCTTAGACCTTTCCTTGTAGCTCGGATCATCGAATCTAGCCCTCATCGCAGTCCACTGCTCAAGCGTGATCCAACCTTGGATTAGTTTTCCAGCACGATCATGAGCCTTCTGGTCATCCAGAGCATCTCGGATAAGCTTGGCGGCAACGGTAGGAAAGAGCCGCTCGATCAACTCGGCCCGGTGCGGAGGATAAAAATACGTTTGCTATAATAAATATTTCATTAAGTTAGCATCACGAATAAGTTATATAATATGCATAAATTAGAGGATTTATTTAATATACTTTTACCTGGAAGTGCGCAAACCAGAACGCCTTCCTCTCCTCCGGAGCCTCAGAGTAGTTGATCCAAGGGCCACCGTAGTTGTTCCTCAGAAATTAGCCCAGGCATCTCTGAACCGACGATGGACGATATCTATACAGAGATAATAATTTAGATTACTAAAAAAGTCAATATACGATGAATAAAGAGAAACACAAATATATACTAAACCATCTAATTGACTTACTTTGTACCGTCGGCCCAAATCTCTGTCCTCGTCTCCTCCGGAGGTGTGCATGGAGGATCTTGCTGATGCTGGGACAACGTCGGCACGACCTCCTCGACATGCTCATCTGTCCCCATGGTTTCGTCAGCAGGAGGAACGCTGGACGAGGGTGTACTATCACGCCAGGAACTACTCATCCCAACAGTCGGAGATGTGAGTGATCGATATACTGGAGTACTGGGCAACGATGATCCGGAACTAACAGTAGGCAGTACCGGAGTGGCACTCTGTCTACCTCGGGACCTGCCGAATCCTCCGCGTCGTCCTGTCATATCTGATAACAACATATGATGAATATAGAGAAACACAAATATATACTACATTCTACAGTCAAAATGTGATACATATCTCAAAGCATTCTACAGTCAAAATATAATACATATATTCGTTAATGGGTACATCTACTTCGTCAATTTTCCAACCTTGATCTATATTCTACAATCAAAATATAGTTACATTCTACATGCAATATTTTTTATTTTCAATCATCTTCAGAAAATTTATCTTGTTCGCCTTCGTCGTCCTGCTCTTCCTCTTCCTCGTCTTCACTTTCATCTACTTCGTCGTCCTCTTCGAATAATTCTACATCTTCTACATTATTACTCGTGTAATGAGTAACTTCCGTTGAGTCCACATCTACAATATTTGTTACAAGAGGTAGATCGTCCTCCTGATAAGCTATTTTGTCAATGTCAAAGGTATTTCTAGATTTAGTCTTGCATACTGACCACCAATCTGACCTCGTTGTCCCCCGTCTAAGATAAATTGTGAAGTACACGAGCTGAGCCTGACTTGATAGGATAAATGGTTCGTAGCCTTGATATCTACGCTTGTAGTTTATATCCACAAGGCCATGCTTGTCAATTTTCCAACCTTGATCTTGAATCGGATCGAACCATTCACACCTGAATAGCACGATATTAGCAGGTTCTGTGCCATAATTATATGTCAATTCCACAATCTCTCGTAAGATGCCAAAAAAATTATTGTCCGGATTGACGTCTTTGTAGTTTGAAGATTTGATACACAAACCACTGTTTTTCGTGGAATCAAGATCCAGAAAGCTGTCTCTGATAAGAGCATTTGTTGACTTGAACCTGAACTCATTCACACAGAAACTTGGCCATATTTTTATGGTAGTAATTGGTCCCTTGGCTAGAGTTCTAATAGATTTAGTCTCGGGTGATATTAGGCAATCGACCTAAATACCAAAGTAGCGATAGTAAGTTATTTGTTTTGCAAGTGCAGAAATAAAAAGTAATTACCAAGCATCTTACATATGCGCTCAACCAAGAAGAAAAATGGCATCTCATATCTTGTTCTACTTCTTCGTCTGTTATGTAGGGTCTAACCAACCTCAACTCATCATTATATGTACTGAAAAACAATGAAGCAACTGCTGATTAGTAGCATAGTAGTATCTTATACTATTACATTGAGATGATGTAAACGTGGACGTATTAATTACTTACCCCTCTAGCTTCTCCACTTCATCCTCGTCGCAATTGAGTAATATATACAATTGAGCAGCCCATAGCTCATCGTCATTCAAATATCTCTTCTTCATTTTTCTTGAAGGTTTTCCGGACGTATTGAATACTTTGAGTATTGCATCATTAGATTCCTGATATGCGTCGTCGTTTCTGGGAGCTTTCATCCTATTAGTAGCAACATGCGGTTTGAAATACGTCGAGCAAAAGTTTGTAATCTCCTCGAGAACATAAGCTTCACAAATAGAGCCTTCAACCCGTGCCTTATTTTTCACCTTTCTCTTTAGGTGATTCAGATGCCGCTCGAAGGGGTACATCCACCGATAACCGATAGGACCACCAATACGTGCCTCATAGGAAAGATGAATTGGCAAATGCTCCATAGAGTCGAAGAATCCAGGAGGAAACACCTTCTCGAGCTTACATAGTGTTACCGCAATGTCCCTCTCTTGCTTTTCTAGACGATCGACGAGCAACTTAGTACAACAAAGATCTCTGAAGAATATGCTCAGCTCTGTCAATGGTTCCCAAATGACCTGCGGTAAGAATTTCCAAAATGCAATCGGAATTAACCTCTCCATGAATACGTGACAATTGTGGCTCTTCATACCCACCAGTTTGTTCTCCTTGAGGTCGACCATCTTCTCAAGTTCGACACGTACCCGTCTGGAAACTTTAGACTCTGAATCCACCTACAAAGTCTACCTTTATCTTCTTTATCCAGTGAGAAAACTGACTTAGGTTGCTTTAACTTTCCATTCCCCTCCTCTATCAAATGCAATGCAGGACGTCTACATATTTCTTCTAAGTCCAACCTGGCCTTCCGATTATCTTTCGTCTTCCCCTTTACCTCCATTACAGTATTAATTATGTTATCAAACACATTCTTCTCGATATGCATGACATCAAGGTTATGTCTGATCAGATTGGTGCTCCAATATGGCAGATCCCAGAATATACTCCTCTTCGTCCAGTTATGGGTGCGACCAAATCCGTCACACTTGTACCCCTTAGCAGGCTCTTCGATAGCACTTAGTAAATCTTTTACCTCTTCCGATATCATGCATCCGGGCCACCTTGGCGGTAGATTGGCCTTCTCCACAACTCCCGCACAAAAAGTATTCCGGTTCCTCCGGTACGGATGATCCTTCGGCAAAAATTGTCGATGACAATCGAAGAAGCACGGTTTGCCTTCGTGTTTCAAACGGAAAGCCTGAGAACGGTCCATGCAATACGGACATGAGAGACGACCATGGGTGCTCCATCCCGATAATATTCCATAGACCGAAAAGTCGTTGATGGTCCACATAAGTGCTGCCCTCATCTGAAAATTCTGCTTTCTAGAAACATCGTACGTGTTGGCACCTACTTCCCACAGTTGATTCAACTCATCTATCAAAGGCTGTAAATACACATCGATGTTCCTCTTCGGATTGTTTGGACCCGGGATAATAACGGTTAGGAACATATACGGAGTCTTCATGCACATCCAAGGCGGTAGATTGTACGGAGTGACGATCACATGCCAACACGAATACTTGGAGCCCGAAAGTTCGAATGGGGTAAAACCGTCAGAGGAGAGCCCCAATCTGACATTATGCGCTTCCTCGGCAAAATGTGGATACTCTCGATCAAAGTGCTTTTATGCTTCTCCATCGGATGGATGATCCAATACTCCTTCGATCTGTTTTCGCCTGTGCCAACTCATGTTTTCTGCAGTCTCCTTAACCATAAACAACCGCTGCAACCGCGGCGTCAAAGGCAAGTAGTGCATCGAATCGGTAGGCTTCCTTGTACCGATAGACTTTCCTCTAACAGTGGCCTTGTAGCGATCAGCACCACAGAATCTGCACGCATCTTCATCCTTGTCGTCTTTGTAGTACAACATGCACCCATTGCGACATGCATCAATTTTCTCGTATCCCATCCAAAGCGATCTCACCATCCTCTTAGATCGATAGAAGTCTTTAGGCAACTTTGCACCCTCGGACAAGATCTCTATAATCAAATTGAGCAGTCGATTATAGCATTCTTGCGACATGTTAAAATCGGACTTGATGCTCAATAATCTTGTAACCACCTCCAACGATGAATGATCCTCACAACCATGATATAGTGGAGTCCTTGCATTCTCCAGCAACTCCATAAACTTTGCAGCATCGGCATTCGGTGCCTCCTCAGCTGCATCATAATTGTCCGGATTGAAACTAGGTCCTGCCGCATCATAATTATTCGGATTGAAACTAGGCCCCGCCGCATCATAAACCATGTTCACCAACCTGTCGTCGTAAGCATCGTGGTCTTGGACATCCATATAGGGATCAACATAGGGCTCTGACTCCGATGCTAGAGATACAAGTTCTCCGTACGCGGTCCACTGATAGTAATTCGGCGTGAAGCCCTTCGAGTAAAAATGATATGTAACTTCCACTTCTGGATGATATTTCCTGTTACGACATCTCACACACGGACACTTAATTTTGGTACCGTCCATGTACTGAGGGAAAGCCTTGGCGAACTGCAGGAACTGCTGTACACCCTCAATGAATTCATCCCGCACACCATACATGTCATTAGGATGACGGTTGTACATCCACGAACGATGACGCAGATAGTAATTCATATCCATTTCTAGATACTTCTGCAAAAATGACAGTATGTATCATATAAATCATTACATATAGTAATTTATCACCTAACTTCATAACTTAACCGTACTATAAAAATCATAACTGATATAATACATACTTTCATTTATCAAAGTCTAAAATAAGCAATATTCAAAACAACTGAAAAGAGGCCAAGTCTCTTAGTTTTTTAATATTTTATACTATTGGTAAAAGCTTGGGTTCTTTACTGTATACAATGCTTACTAGGACATATAGTTACTTAGCTAACTATTAACAAAATCAAGTATATCAGTAAGTAACTATTTAACTACACTAACTATGTACTAATTTAATACTAAACTGATACCCTTAACTTCTACCCAATAACTCATGCTAACCCATCTTAAACCAACTAACCAATACCTTGACACTAATCTAACTAATACTAGTATACATACCTCACTAAATGCAACTGAAAACGGATAATGATACAGTGGGACTTGTTGATACTTACTGATACATGATTACTGAAATGACACAGTGCTGATGGTTTTCCTCTTCAGTTGCCTGCTCACTGTTGCAGACCTCCTTCTCACTGCCCACTACAAGGCTCGACCACTAGTACACTGATACACAGTGTGGTCGAGGCACACTGTGCGCACCATAGTGAAACTGATTCCCCCCTGATACACTGGCATACTGATGCACAGTTTTACGGCCCGAACTTTCCCTCCCTCACACAAAAATATTTAGTCACTGAACTTATTCACTCACTCACTCACTAATACACTAAACACACTGATACACTAAACTAAACTCACTGATACACTAAGCTCACTGATACACTAAGCTCAACATAGCCCTACCTTCATGTAAAACAACACTACCCACATTCAACACCACCAAATATCTCATGATTGAAAACTTAGCTAAATACTTAGAAAAACCTTAACCCTCACTCCTCTTTTACTGAACTACCCATACAAAGAAACCCAAGCTCTCCACTTACTGATACACTAAAGTATCAGTGCCAACACAGTGCACATACAGTGAAGACACAGTAAAGAACCCGATTCCCTGTGTAAATCAGTCCCATGTCAGTGTCTGTGTGAGTGTGTGTGTATGTATCTGCGTCTGTGTGTGTGTCGTGTGTGTCTGTCAGTGTTTGTCTGCGTGTATCGTGTCTGTGTGCGTATGTCGTGTCTGTGTGCGTGTGTCATGTCTGTCCAGTCATCAATTGTGTCAGTGTCATATGAGAGAGAGAGAGAGAGATTACCTAGAGCTCGAGGAGGAGGAGGGGGTGCCGGAGTAGCCGCAGCCGTGGAGAGCCGGTCGCCGGAGAGGGGGGGCGGGGGAAATCGAAAACTTTCAAAATTTTTGACAGATGGGGGAAAAGAATCTGAGCCCTAATTAACCAAAAATTAGCGACGTTTAGCGACGTCTAATAAAAATGTCGCTAAATTAAAATTTAGCGACGTCAAAGACGTCGCTAAATACGTTGCTAAATATTTTTGATATATACGTCGCTAATTACGCCGCTAAACGTCACTAAATCAGATATATTAGCGACGTTTAGCGGCCTTAATTGAACTTATAGCGACTCATCTTTTAAAATATGAATAAAAGTCGCTGAACGTCGCTAAATGTCGCCATTTGGCGACGTTTAGCGACGTTTTTAATGGAGTCGCTGATTTAGCGACGTTTATACCAGGAGTCGCTAAAATATGTCGCTAATTCCGCTTTTTCTAGTAGTGATTCTTATTATTTTCAACCTTTCAGAATGCTACCCAAGACCAGAGCACGCAGTTCCAGAGCAAATGGTGCTTTCCCCATACCATCCGCATCGCAGGAGGCCTCATCAGCTGGATCAGGGAGTCTTCCTTCTCCTCCTCAGCTATTACATGAGCTCTTCCGAAGCATGATGGAGGCTCAAAAGGCTCAGGCAGAGGCTCAGAGGCAACAGATGGAAATGCTGAGAACATGAATAGAAAATGCCCAACAGGTTGCCCTAGCAACCATGGAAAGGGTTGCCCAACAACCATAACAGCAGGCCGCTGAACCAAAGGTGGGTAACATCCAGGACTTCAAGAAGATGGAGCCTCGGATGTTCAAGGGGATAGAGTGCTGATGAGTGGCTCGAGGATATCGAGCGGATCATCAGAGTTTCCCGACTTTCCGAGGACCTGAAGATTGAGGCCGTTGGCTTGCAGCTTCACGATATTGCTCGTACTTGGTTCAAAAATGAACCTAGGATTGCAGATCCAAACCTGACTTGGGAGTAGTTTAAGGATCTCTTTAAGAGAAAATTCTTTCCTGCAGTAGCCAAAGGAGTTCTGGAGAAGCAATTCCAGAACTTTGAGCAGAACGGGATGACCATGGATGAGTATGCTACAGAATTCGGTAGGCTGAGCCGATTTGCAGAGTACATGGTGAGGGACCCGGAGGATAGATCTAGACGATTTAGAGAGGGCTTGAACTAAGAGGTCAAAGTCCATATTTCTTTAGCCCATACAACTTTTGCTGACATATTAGCAGAGGCTCAAAGGGTTGAAGTGGATATGTGTCTTCAGAATAAGAGGAATTAGGATGCTATCGGCAGTGGAAGTAGTCAGGGGCAGGCAAAGCGTCCACAGTTTCAGCCTAGGACCTTTCAGCAACAGCAACAGTACCGTACCCCAGTTAGAGCCCCAGCTCAGTAAGTGCAACAACAGCTACAGAGACCAGTGCAACAAGCTCCCCCATGTAACTATTGTAAGAAGCCAGGGCATTCTTGGGAGATCTGTCAGAAAAGATTAGGCATGTGCTTATATTGTGGATCACCTACGCACCAGATGAGGGAGTGTCCTATCGCACCCCCTATAGGCGGATCCTCGGCCCAGAGAGGACCAGATGGACCACTAGTGTCCCAGCAGCCAAGAGGACCCCCACTTCCTACGCAACAGCAGCAGTTTGCTCAGCACCAGCAAAGGGGAGTACCTCCACAGGACAGAGCTTTTTCCATGTTAGTAGGGAAGGCTGAGCCGACTAGTGATGTGATAGCAGGTTCTATTCTTCTTGATTCTATTTCCGTTATTGCCTTATTTAATTCGGGTGCATCACATAGCTTCATATCTGTATCCTTTGTGCTTAAGCATAGTTTAGTATCGGAATCCTTGAGTAGGAGTTGCAAGATCACGACTGGTGGAGGCACTATCCAGTCAGTGTTACTTGTAAGGGGCATCATGTTATCTTGGGAGGCCATGATTTGGATGCTAGTTTACTCGTAATGCCATTTTCGAGTTTTGACATTGTCCTTGGAATGGATTGGTTGAGTATGCACCATGCTAGCATAGACTGTTGTGGAGGATGTGTACTGTTCTGCCCTCCAGGAAAGCCAGAATTTGAGTTTTTTAGGGGAGGAGTTGAGCAGAGCGATAGAATTATTTGTGGAGCCATGGTAGCAGAGAAGGACTTGCCACACCCTATTACTGCAGAATTTCTAGACCTATTTTCTAAGGAGCTACCCGATTGCCACCGGACAGAGATCTTGAATTTTCTATAGACTTAGTACTTGGGACAGAACCGATATCGCAGCAAGTCTACAGGATCAACAACAACGAGCTGACAGAACTAAAAAAGCTGGTGGATGATTTGCTAGACAAGGGTTTTATTAGATTGAGTTTCTTGCCTTGGGGAGCCCCGGTCTTATTTGTACCAAAGAAAGATGGGTCGGTGCGAATGTACATTGATTACAAGGATCTGAACAACCTCACCATCAAAAACAAATATCCACTACAAAGGATAAACGATATTTTCGATCAGTTGAATAGAGAAAGGGTATTTTTGAAGATTTATTTAAGCTCTGGCTATCATCAGTTGAAAGTGAAGAAGGAAGATATTCCAAAAACAGTATTTCAGACAAGATATGGCCAATATGAGTTTATGGTGATGCCATTTTGGTTGACTAATGCCCCGACAGTCTTCATGAACTTGATGAACAAGGTGTTCCACCAATACCTTAACAAGTTTGTAGTAGTATTCATAGATGACATTCTTATCTATTCGAAGACACCAGAAGAGCATAAGAAGCATCTAAGGATTGTGCTAGAGACCCTTCGGAAGGAGAAGCTCCATGGGAAACTCTCAAAATGTGAGTTTCTCCTGGATAAGGTAGAGTTCATTGGGCATGTGGTGACTAGAGACGGAATATCAGTGGATCCAAAGAAGATTGTTGTTGTAGAGTCTTGGACCACTCCGAGTTCTGTTGCAGAGATCAGAAGCTTCTTAGGATTGGCCGGATATTACAGAAAATTTGTAAAACATTTTTCTCGGATCGCAGAGCCATTGAATAGACTCACTCGGAAGGATGTGTAGTTCGTGTGGACCGAGGAATATTAAGCTATATTTAATGAGCTAATGAAGAGATTGACCACAACGCCTATTTTGACGGTGCCAGCAGGGACAGGAGGATTTGTCATTTATAGCGATGCTTCGTGGAAGGGCTTGGGATATGTTTTAGAGCAGAACAAGAAGGTGGTAGCATATGCTTCTAGACAGTTGCGGCCACATGAGAGAAACTATCCTACTCACGACTTAGAATTAGCAGCAGTGATCTTTGCTCTAAAGCTATAGAGATATTATCTGTACGAAAAGCGTGTGAAAATATATACTAACCACAAAAGCTTGAAGTATGTCTTTACGCAGAAAGAGCTGAATATGAGGTAGCACAGGTGGCTAGAATTGATGAAGGATTTTGATATTTCACTGCAGTATCATCAAGGGAAGGCTAACGTAGTTGTCGATGCCTTGAGCAGATATCCAGTAGTGATGTACTTGACAATGGATTGTCACTTATTAGCAGAATTGGATAGCCTGGGCATCGAGGTTATTATTCTAGGAGTGGAGACGCAGATGATGGGCATGCAAATTCAGTCAGGATTGATAAAGAAGATCCGAGAGACGTAGTACCAGGATAAGGGTCTGCGAAGCCTCAGAGCTCAGGTACAGGCAGGATTGATGGATAACTTCTCTATTGCTGAGGATGGTTCTTTAAGGCACGGGACTAGGTTATGTGTGCCTAGCGGGGACCTGCAGGAAAAGATCATGCAGGAGGCTCACCATTCACAGTATTCTATACATCCGGGAGCTAACAAGATGTATAAGGACCTTAGGGAACACGTATGGTGGTATGGGATGAAGCAAGAGGTAGCATGTTTATGTCACTACCCCATTTCCAGGATAGGATATATATATTTTTTTAATTTGGTAAATTGTGTATTTATCATAAATAATTATATTAATATTTAATTAGGGTGCATTTGGAACCCCAAACTCAAATCCTAATTAGGATGACTTAATTTAAGGGCATTTTAGACTTTGTAACCCAAATGCAAACCCTAACCCTATATTTTCACATGGCCGGCCCCTTCCCCTTCCATTTATTTTCATTTCCACTTCATTTTTCTTCTTCCATTCTCCTTTCTTTACTTCTTCCTTTTCAACTAAGTTCTTCACCATTCCTCTCTTCTTTTATTTACTTATCTTATGAATACAAACCCTAACCTTTTATTTTCCCCTAACCTAGATGTGTAGAGCTTAGAATTGGGGTAGAAGCTTGGGTTAGAGGTTTGGAGGCTTGGTATGGTGGATTTGGGGGTTTTTGGAGACTTTGGCCTTGGGATTCCAACTCCCAAGAGGTAAATCCTAACTTTTCTCTTAGTGATTACTCTAATATAGTATAATTAGTAGTTTAGAACCTTTCTAAATCTTAGGGCTACCCATGGGAGAAAGTTGGAGCTTGTTTGGATGTGTTTGGAGACTTTGGCATAGGATTTTGTGTCAATTTTGGGTGAAATCCGAGATTGGCCCAATTTTGGATGTTGCTCTAGGTTAGAAAGACCTAAGTAGACGTGATAGGGTGTCTTGAGGGTAGGTACGTATCCCCGTTCGGACACGTGAGATCGTGTCGCGGAGACTGGGCGTTTCAGGCAATTTGGGAGTTTTTTTGTCGTCGTGGGTTCCACGTGCATGTAGAATTTTGTCATGGACCTAGAATCAGAGAGTTAGCATTTTTGTGAGGTCCTAAACATCGATTAGAACTCATATATAAATTTTGGATCAATTCCGTGTAGGTTTGGTGTACGTTTTACGAGGTATCGTGAGTCGCACACCAAGTGTTCGTCGAAATGACCAAATGGCCATTTTGACTTGGTTTTTAGATTTCGGGCTTATGCACGGGTTGGTTTAGCCTCGGGGAGTGTGTATTAGAATTTTTGGATTTATATTTATATATATATATTTATGTATTTATAGGTGTTTATATGTATATGGGTGAGTGTGCGTGTAGGTGGTTGTGTGTGTGTTTTAGTGTGGTTGTGTGGTTGTGTGTGTGTTGAGTGTGGTTATATAAGTGTGTATATATATATATATAGTGTGTAGTGTGTGTGTGTTGTGGGTAATGTGTGTGGTTTGTTTGTGAGTGTGAGATATTTGTGTGTAGTGTGTTGTTTGTGTATATGTATGTATATATATATATATATATATATATGTATGTGTGTGCCTATAGTAATATATATATATATATATATATATATATATATATATATATATATATATATATATATATATATATATATATATATATTGGTATATGTATATATGTATGTGTGTGAGTGTGTAGTGTAGTGTGTGTGAGTGTAGTATGTTTGTGTGTTAGTGTGTGTTAAGTGTGTTTGTGTGTGTGTTCGTGTGTGTTTGTGTGAGTGTATGTATAGGCGTAGATATATATATATATATATATATATATATATATATATATATATATATATATATATATATATATATGTGTGTGTGTGTGTGTGTGTGTGTGTGTGTGTGTGTGTATGAGAGTGTTTATATATATATGTGTGTGTGTGTTGGTGTGTGTGTTGTTTGATAGAGATGAGAGAGTGAGATAGAGATAAGAGGGAGAGTGAGATAGAGTGATAGAGGAAGAGAGCAGCATTAGCAGTTAAGAGCAGCAGCAGCAACAGCAGCCAGTTTGCAGTGTAGCAGTAGCAGCAAGTACAGGCAGTAGCAGTAGCAGCAGCAGCAGTAGGGATAGTAGCAGTAGCGCTTTGCAGTATCAGCAGCAGCAGCAGCGTCTATAGCTCCCCCCCCTTTTTATACATATATATGCATATATATATATTATATATATATATATATATATATATATATAAGTATATGTATATATATATGTATGGATATATATATATATATATAGATAAGTATTTGTATGTAGATATATTATATAGATATGTATATAGATATATAGATAGATAGGTATATAGATATCTATATATAGATATAGATATAGATATATATTATATGTATATATATATATATATATATATATATATATATATATATATATATATATATATATATATATATAGGTATGGTTAGATAGTGATAGAGAAGAGCAAGGTATTGGATCTCAATACCTTGAGATACCAAGGTATTGAAGTAAGTTGGGTATCGGAGATGAGGTATTTGCGTATACACTAGGTTATATATATATATATATATATATATATATATATATATATATATAGTAGCATATGGTAGTATATACATATAGATAGTTAGCTAGTTAGTTAAAGTTAGAGAAGGTTAGGCGGGGTATCTCAATACCTTGAGATACCAAGGTATTGAGGATAGTAAGGTATCAGGGACCAGATATCGAGGTATAGCCTAAATACTAGGTTTGATATTTATATATAGTAGTATATATAAGTATATATATAGATAGTTAGCGAGTTAGTTAGAGTTAGAGAGGGGTTAGGCGAGGTATCTCAATACCTTGAGATAATCAAGGTATTGGGCGTCGGAGAGAGGTATTGGGTTTTTACCTAGGAATGAGGTTAGAGTTGATTTTATATATATATATATATATATATATATATATATATATATATATATATATATATTTATACGTGCTAGTATATATGTTAGTGGGTATAGGCGGGGTATCTAGCATAGGTTGAGATATCGGATACCGTGGGTATCCCGGTATCTCAAGGAGGCGAGTTTGAGGGTTTACTAGCTTAATGAGCTAGTTTTGACCTAGAATTTTAGGGGCACCCTAGTTTGACCTAGAGTTGACCGTAGTTGACCCGGTTGACCGCCA
Organism: Iris macrosiphon; assembly: GCA_036927795.1. Taxonomy (NCBI): domain Eukaryota; kingdom Viridiplantae; phylum Streptophyta; class Magnoliopsida; order Asparagales; family Iridaceae; genus Iris; species Iris macrosiphon. The sequence continues at coordinate 127,137,705 of JAYESA010000018.1, forward strand.
AAGTCAACTTTTGACCTGGTTTTGACCTAGAGTTGACTTTTTGATCCAGATTTCACCGGTTTGACCCGTTTGACCTAAAACAACCTTAGAAGCTTGTTTTTAGTTATTTTATAATTGTATAACTCTTTAGAACCCCGTTTAACCATGATTTTCATAATAGGTCCTTGCGACGCCAGTTCGGACCTCGATCATCGCCAGTTGCTCAGGACGTCAGGCGAGTATATTATTTGATAGTTTTTATTATCTGATGATTATTATCATTCAGCTTCTAGTATAGTATTATCTAATTTTCTGGCATGACACTGACTAGTATTTCTGGATTCATACACTTACGACACGTATATTTCATGTTTCTGGCCTCTATTTCTGGAATCACCTACTGGCATCACATCAGGACTCACTACAAGCATCACTCATATTTCTGGTTGGAATCATACTTGATTTACGTATTGGGTCTTGGATTCACTTGTACTAGTCGGGACGGGAAAATACTCGAGTAGACATGTAAACATTCCCAAATCTGGAATCACTGGAATCGCCCCCTCTGGTCTAATCTGGATTGATAGCAGCCGTGCACCCAGTGTGCCGTGAGCCATACTTACCCTTAGCCGTTTACATGTCGAAACATTTATTTCAGAGACACTAGTTCATTCTTTCTAGTCTGGAATCTCTTGCATTTCTTGACTGGTCTCACTTATACTTTTTGTACTGGAGTCATTATATTTATTCTTGCTGGACTCACTTCACGTCATTGTGCACACACTTGCTCTTAGTTTAGATTTCTTGTATCCTGCAGTCATTACTATCTTGCTTCTGATTTTTTTTACATCTTTACCTTTATGCACTAGTTGATATATATATATTTTCTTGTTCATACTTTATTTCCTTCACCTTATGCTACTTGCTACAACTGTTTTATAGTTTTTATCATTTAATTGGAACTGCTGTTAGAGGTGTACTTGCTCCAATCCTGACTGGATATATTTTTCAGAGGATCTGGAAGATTGGTGTCTAACGTTTTATGGATCTCAGTCTGTCGATGGTGCAGACAGGGACCCCCTAGTTCAGGAGTAATTTTTGGGTTGGTAGCCAGGATCACTAGGACCTCAGTTGTATTTATTAGCTTTTGGTACCGGATTTGTCCCAGAATTTTGGTTTGAGACTTGTATTATTTTTTATTCTGGATATTGTTATATTATTATTATTATTATTGATGTCTTTAGTAGTAGCAGTTGTTTAGACTTTGTAGTTGTTAGACTTCCTTGTTATCTTATCGTGCTTAGATCGTGATTGAGTACTTGTGTTATCTTTATCATATTGTTCCTTCGTTTGGAGTTGAGATCTTGACAGGTACTTATATTGTTGTGTGAGATTGTTAGCTAGATAGTAGACCTAGACAGCGTTCTACCACAGATGCTGCGGTGTAGGCTGGACGTACCCATGACTCATGCTCGATTTTCGGGTACGGATAATGACACATTTTTGGTGGCGGCCCACGCAGGTCTGGAGCTTCCCAATTAGTGCGATGTCGTGGTAGTACAACGATTTAGTTATACTGCTGCGAGCCTGCTCTAGGATATTGGATTTAGGATGAGAGTGTACTCAATCACGACTAGGAATAATTCTAATATATTCTAATTATTCTGAAAATTGCTTTCCTTTGAAATATTACTGTCCTTCTTTGATGATATCGTATCTTGTGCCGTATTGACTTCTTTTGATATGTGTTCAGGATGCCTCCGAAGACACGATCCCATCGTACCGTTCCAGCAGTTGCCACCGAGAGGTCTGCCACCACTCGTCCTGCTCGACTTCAGGCAGCTGCTACCGCTCCACTCACCACTCCTGCGGTTGAGGGAGCATCTGCTTCTCTCGGGGATCCTTCTCTACCTGTCGATCCGAGGACTATCCCAGTCGTTCCAGTGGTACCTCCTCCACCACCTCCTGCACCAGTAGACGTCGCGCAGTTGTTTGCGTTCTTCAGGTAGATGATGGATGTGCAGCACCGCCAGGTGGATATGATGAGGCTGGGCATTGAGAATGCCTACCAGGTGGCCATGACGGTAGTGGACAGAGTGGCTCAGATCCAGCCACTGTAAACACCCTAATTTTTTCAGAATATTTTTAATATAATTTTCCCCAAATTTTTTGGTAATTTTTCTGGAATTAAAACTAAGGTAATTATGATTAAAAGATTTTTAAATGCTATTAATTAATATTAATATATTATGAAAATAATATTTTATGGTGTAAAATGGAAAACTGGACATAGAATAATTTTCTGCGAATTTATTGGACTCCGGAATCATTTTTAAAGCCCTAAAAACTATTGCAGAATTAAACCAAAATAAACCCTGTCTGAACCCGGTTCACTTGAACCAAATTAAACCAGACCAAACCGACTCAAACTGAACCGAACCAAGCCAACCCAGCGTAACGGGTCGGGTCGGGTCGGATCCATGAAACCCGATCCAAACTCAAACCCGAACCCGACCAAACCCTAACCCTACCGGATTCACTGTAGCGGCCCCTATTTATTCCTCTCGACTTCCGTGTCCAACCAGCCGCCGCACCCTTTCTCTTTCATCTCCACAGCCGCTGCCGTCCGCGAGCGCCACCCGACCCCGCCGCAGTCGCCGTCGATCTCCCCTGCTCAGCCGATCGACCTCCACTCTAACTCCTTCCCTGTGCTCGACCCACCCCAGGGTCAGCCCTCGCCGCATCATCGTCCCCATCATCATACTCGACCGGAGCCCCGGCCATCCCGCTCGCTCCTCCCTGTCGAACCCGACTACACCCGCTGAACCGGAGCACCGACCTCCCCGGTCATCCCCGCAGAGCCCCGACAGCGCCTCCCTTTCGTCGACTTCCTCTTCCCCGACCTCGCCGCTGCCACCTGACCTCGCCGCTGCCGCTTGCGAGCGCCTCCCCGCTCGCCTCGCCAACCCTCCACGAAGCCCTAGGCCGGCTGGCCGCTGCCCTAGCACGGACACAGTGGACCGGACACAGCTCTCTGAATCAGGACACAGCTCGTGTCAAGGATACACACGAAGACGTGAAAGTCAGATTCACGGAGCCCTGTTCAGGTAGCATTTTCTTTCTCCTCGTAATTCTGTTTCCTGTTCCGTCAGTTGCGTCGTGTAGACTGTATAACCCTCTCGATGCCCGTATAATCCGCTCGGTGCGTCGCGTCCTGTGGTGATCGCAAACCGCGATCCAAAAACAGGAAAACCAACGCCCTATTTCACCCCGGAACTGAGTGCGCCCCGCCAAACGGGACGACTTGGTCGCACGCGGTCTTTACCGAAATGTGCGCGTCATTGATACGGACGTGTAGGATTTTGCAGAAGTTGATTTGGATGTGCGTGCACACCGGAATCAACGCGTATCCGCCGACAACGTCCCGTATCCGCCCATTCTGGAACACGCTGTAACTTTGTGTACACACGTTGGATCGAGACGAAACTTGCGCCATCGAACTCGTAGCAATACGCTGGTCATGTGACCCAAGTTTGGTTTGATTCCGAAAACGTTGACAAAATCGCGTATCGTGGGCCCTACAAGCTCCACTTGACGGGCGATTTTGTGATCAGCTCATCGGAATCCAATTCTGGAAGTCCCATTGGGTTCGTATCATCGTTCTTGACTTGTTGACACTAAGTTTGGCAAATTTGGAGATCTTTGACCCTGACACGCTTTTCGGTGCATAATGGCCCACATATGGACCCCGCTTTGACCCGGAAATATCATTTTTGCCCCTGTGTCCAAATTGGACTTAAGGACAGGCATTTCTAGCTATTTGATATTTTCTGAGACTGTTGGTGATGTTTATTATAGCTTTTAGAGGAGTACCTACAGGATCCACTGATACAAGGACGATTGTTGGTATTCAAACCCCAGGCAAGTGTACCTTGCCAAACCCTGCAGCTTTGCTACTTATTTCCTTGACTTAGTTATACATCAGTGGGCAAGTATACCTTGCCACCTTTGCAGTTCTTGTTGCATATTTCCTTGCTTTATTTATATTGTGGTGCATGTTTAACCTAGGACCGTGTGACTTACTTAGCGTCCGATTATTAGTTGGGTGCCAACACCGTACGGGATTTTGTGTATGTCATCTAGAGATGGAAATTTGTGACCCCTTTACATTCTCGTATTTGTCTTATCAAGTACATTATACCCAGGATACTTGACACTATTCATAACAGGATCTTTCTGAGATATTCATGGTGATTCTGTATAGGATACAAATTTCTGACATAGACATTATACTCTTGGATACTCTATGACTTACTACATTAGCTATGATCTTACGTGCCATATACATGAGATGTTATGGACATGAGACGTGTGATTATATTGGGTGGGGAGAGACACACAGGCTACAGGCTGATTACATATATATCCCCTACTATTGTGAGGCGCAAGACTCTGAAACCCGAGCTTGGCCCATTACTCATTATTACTGCTACCGGCTCCCCGACACAGAGCTTGTAGTGGCTCAGCCTGAGTACTCGTGATGCTCTCATCTTTTATTTTCACATAGATAGTTATATAGCTTACCCTATTTATTTTATTATTTGCTGCACTGCATTTATTTTGGCTTGTATTATCTGTACCTTGCTATGTCCCCTGAGGACCTGGATCCGGATTATGTCCCCAGGATTTGTTGACGAGATTTATCCCGAGGTATACGGGACAGCAGTAGTAGCAGGAGCAGAAGCAGATACAGGAGCTGTACCAACATCCGAGGACAAGGTGTTAGCTGAAGAATTTTCCTGAGCATCCATGTTACATGCTCAGTATTTATTTTATTCAGTCATTTATATTTTGGTCTGTTGAACCATTGTATCAGATGACAGGACTCACGTTGGATACAAAGTGGACGCGGATTGAGTTGTACTTTATGTGCTCATTGTTCTGGTTCTGGTATTGGAAAAAAATGGTAGGTAGATATGTGATCAAACCCAAAATCACTAGCTAGGTCATGTGGATAGCTTAATCGTGCATAGGGCTGTAAAATGATTCAAATTGCTCATGTTCAGCTCGCATTCGGCTTTGTCCAAGCTCGGTTCAAAGCTCGTTTAAGGACTAGTCATTACCGAGCTCGATCGATTTTTTTATTTTCGAAGGGATGTTCGAACCAAGTTCGACCAAAGGTTGTTTGGTTCGGTCTTGTTCGCAAATGGGCTCGAGCTTGGCTTGGTTTCTCATATTAGGGCTTCTCCTAGTATATGTTATGTCTTTTCTAATAGATAGGAACAAATTTTGTCTTAGGAATTTCACTTTTTTTGGTTCTTTATGTGATGGTAAATTTTTTAAGTAAATAGCATAGTGATTCAATAAAAAATAGTCTTTAAGACTTGTGAGAAACAATGGGATGGTTTATATAACATGTTCAATAGGGATTTGGCTCAAGCTCGATTAGTGTTCATTTGAGCTCAAGACCTAAATCGAGTCGAGCTCGATCCGTTCAAGTCTCTAATCGAACTGAGTTCAAATATCATTTTTGAGCTCGAACTTGAGCTCGGCTCCAATCAAGCTCGTTCGATAGTTTAGTTGAACCGAGTTCGGACAGTCTTTGTTTGAGCTTGTTCGTTCAAATTTTAGCCCTAATCGTGCACTTCACGCATGATTGAGTAGTCCTATACTTACCAGTCGATCACATATCGACAATATTATTTCAATCGCGAGTCATAATTATTTTTTCTATATGGTTTCAGTATTTCATGAACTTCTGGTACTTCCGGTCAGTTCATGTTCATTATTGCCTTGTACTTTCTCTTCATTATTTCGTATTGAGTTTATTTTTATAGTTTTACTTTGATCCAATCCTGACTGGATAGTTGACATCAAATGGTGACATAGAGACATCACATGGGATCAGATGACTATTCTAAGGGATTAGATAGATTTTTTGTATAAAGCATTAGATATAGCATATGTTTCAGATGTATAAAATAAATTGTGGTTATTTTTATCAAATTTGTCTTCGAAGATTTGGCATGTATGATGTACTAAAAATTATACAGGTGTACTGTGGTGATCGTGTGTGTGTTGGTTTTTCGTTTACTACTTAGTTTAATTAATTAAGAAAGATCGATTCTTATAAGCATTTAATGACTATTGAGATCTAGAATAGCGTAGTATCGTCGATACCGCTACGTTGGCTGGACGTGCTCACGAACTCATACCCGAACAACTGGGCATGCATTGTGACACATTTCAATTCCGTCGAATCGATAAATCACCATCAAGGGTGATGGCGTACACGTCAAAATGACACTTGTACAAGGAAAAAACATACATGTGTAATAAACTAATTTAAATAAGGTTGAAGCAACAACATGAGCAGAAAGTTAAAGACGCGGTATAGGAAGATATAGCCCCCTTTATTCATTAATTGCACCTGAATACATAATTTCTCATAAAGTAACTGAAATTGCCAACTTGGCTTACAATTTACAAAATTGTCAAATTGACATAAAATAAAATTGTTCCATACATTATGCTCTCTTATTACATTAAAAAGTAAAAATACCTAAATTGAAATAAAATAATAACTGGGAAAAAAATTAAATGCTTCAGAAGTGAGATTCAATACCTTGCAAGATTTACTGACGCCTTTGAACATATGTGTTGTTCCCAGCTCCTATGTAGGAGGGGTAAGTAAATTAGAAAATGAACTAGTGAATGGTATTAACCCGATTCACCCAAACTAACATAGTAATAATATGAAGCATACAATTTTATTAAAGTGTTCGTTCTACTTTAGCTAGAGTCTGGAAACAATTTATAATCAAGAATGTAAAACATAAGCCTGAATATTTTAATTTTAAAATAAAATCTTACCCACAGCTGACTTCTTTGTCCCAACAAAACAAGGATTAGAATTTACTGCCCCTACAAAATAATCATTAGCAATGCAGCATGTCTACATGACGGTCCTTAGTAATTTTTACAACAAGAAGGATGATATAGAATATTACAATGCACCCTTCCAATGTGGGTAGAAGGTCCCGTAATACCTCATGCTTGAAGTACGCTCCACATAATTTCTCTTAGGTCGATACGGTCTCGGTGCCTCGGATATCGTTCGAAGAAAGCTAAACCTTGTATACAAGTTGTTCATGACCATTCAAATGCTTATACAACATAGCTATAAAACATATTATATACTGTAATGGAACTAAAATAATGATATCAATTCTCTATTCATACTTCTCATTTCTTGAGCGAATGCTTGTAACACATCTTTACATTTTTGGTTTCTCACAACTAGCGACCTTTCGGTTCCAAATTTTTTCTAGCAATTTAGTGGCTCCAAACCATTTCCATAACACTTTTCCTTGAAATCTATGAATATAAAATCAGTGAAATTACACATTTAAAGGTCTTACTATTTGATTCTCATGCATAAGTGTACCAATAATTTACATTCCCGATATTTCAACCAATAACAAAAATATCACACAAGTGACTTTATATATATATATATATATATATATATATATATATATATATATATATATATAATTGGAATTGAGTGGATGATATTAAATGGTGGTGGGGTCTACACATTTTGTTATTAATATTTATATATATATTATTTTCCAGAAATTTGATAAGAGAAAAAAGAAAAAAAATATTACCGACCTCCAGGAAAGTCGTGCACGAAGCACTGCCCTAAGAGTTGATCCGAAGTTTATGTGCAGACGTTTCTCGAAAGATCCTAGTGGTAAAATCTCCTGACTACCGGGTTGTCTTCGTTGCACATAACTTAGAGAGAGAGACCGAACATAGCTCTGCCCAGAGCAAGGATTTAGAGAACAGGATATGGTTCAAGAGAAGAATGAGAGAAAGATTTCACATAGGAGAATATTTTTGTCGGAAGGAATTGAGATGATAATCGCAACAAATATATAGGAAGAGAACCAAGCCTACACTACAGAAAAAAGAATAAATGCTATTAATCCAGGCGTTTAATGAGTAATAAAAAAAAATTTGTGGAAGAGAATTCGGAGCTGTCACATGTTTAAAAGGTAAGAAATGAACCTAGACATAGGGAGTAAAAATGTCCAACATTCAAAATTTGAATGAGTCAAATCGGTTCAAAAAAAAAGGAGAGCAAAAAGATTTTTGGATCCCAGCCCGAACCCGAAGAGTAAATTGGTTCGGTATTCGGCGCCCGCAGGTGTGGGCATATACCCGCACCCATTACGTGAGCCGAACCGAACCGAGCCGAGCTGGGTAGGGCGACGGCGGCGGCGCACGCGTGTGGCCCAAGGGGTTCCCCAAATAATATCTTTAAGAAAGCAATGAAGAAGAACTAATATATACATACAAGGGGGAAGCGGTCCAACCGATGTGGGACTAAAGAAAAAAGAAGAAGTTGAGCTTTTGCTCACATGTGTATAGAAAAGTATACACATCCAACAATTCCCCCACCCTCCAAAAGGTCAAGTTCTGAAATAGAAGTGACAAAGAATTAAAAGTGAAGAGTTTCTGGGCAGGTATATACTATGCAAAGATGAGATGGACTACAGCCTTGAATCTCACTTAGTGAATATTGTCTTTTTCTGAAGAAGTTCTTGATGGATTATGCCTTGAATCAGACTTTTATTACCAGATTCAGAAAATAGTACACATAGTACGCTAGAGGTTCTGGGTCTAACGGGTGGCGCTTTTGGTTGGCCATGCGCACTTATTCCAAATTTATGAGAGTTGTCTGGGATCGCCATGTCTCATAGTTGCAGCCTTCATGACCTCTCATATAGGTAAGTCCTTAAGGGTTGGTGATAGGTGTCAACCCCGCATATCAGCTTGGACCTATTAAGAGTTTTAAAACTCATCCTAACCATATCACTCAAGAATACTGTCATATAGGGATGGAGAATCATTGTACACATGTACAACCACTTGGGCATTATTGAATAAGATTTTAATCTTGGGTCAGTGTTCCATAAAAGTCACCTAAGTCCAGCTTGTTCCTACCCATTGAACCGGCTTCTTGGGATCTCCAGTCAGACTCAGTTGGGTTGCCACTGCTGGTGACTTTACTTATGGGCTTAACCTCATCCCCCTCGATGATTCTACTATCAAAGTCCTAGACAGACCCTTCGTCAAGTGGTCTGCAAGGTTCTTTTCTGACTTTATATAGTCAAGAATCACATATTTGCCTAATAGGCTCTTTATATACTTGAAGCGCATCTGCAGGTGCCTGTTCATCTTAGCATTCACAGAATCATGCTTTAATAGTTCCATAATAGATTTATTATCATGTTTATAGAAATTGCAGAAACAAGACTAATAGAAATAGGTATATGCATAATAAGGTTTCTTAGCCATTCGACGTATGTACATGTAGTGTCCAAGGCTATCATTTCGGAGTTCATTGTACTCTTAGCTATGGTAGTTTGTTTACATGAGCCCTAGGAGATAGCAGCTCCTCCTAGAGTAAAAATATATCCAGTAGTGGATTTTACATCATGTGAGTCAATTACCCAGTTTGTATCTGAATAACCTTCTATGATATCAGGGTGTCTAGTATACTGCAACATATAATCTAGAGTACCCCTAAGATATCTAAATACTCTTTCTAATGCTGTCCAATAAAACTGATTTGGGTTAGTAGTATATCTACTTAGTCTCCCAATAGCAAATACAATATCAGGTCTGGTCCTGTTTGATATATACATGAGAGAACCTATCATCTGTGAATATCTGTGTTGTTCTATAGGAGAACCCTCATTCTTCTTGAGAATAATACTACTGTCATAAGGAGTAAGGGCAGTTTTCTTATCAAAATACTCAAAAAATTTAGCATTTTCTTGATAGAGTGTGCTAAGGATAGAGTATAGCCCTCCTTGTATTTGGACAGTTGCATGCCTATAATCAAGTTGGCTTCACCTAGATCTTTCATATCAAACTGGCTGGATAAATAGTCCTTGGTATTAATTATCAATTCTAGTGATGATCCAAGAATAAGGATGTCATCTACATACAAACATAAGATGACACAACTTTTATCTATAGTTTTGGAGTATATACATTTGTCATACCCATTTGGCACGAAACCATATTCTGAGATGACTATGTCAAATTTGTTGTGCTATTGTTTAGGAGCTTGCTTTAGGCCATAAAGAGATTTAACTAATCTGCAAACTTTTTTTTTCTTAGCCTTTAGCAATAAAACCTTCAGGTTGCTCCAAGTAGATTTCTTCCTCTAGGTCCCCATTTAGAAATTTTGTCTTTATATCCATTTGATGGATTAACATATTATGAATGGATACTAAGGCTAGAAGGGTTCTGATAGAGGTGATCCTAGCTACAGGTGAGTAGGTATCAAAATAATATAATCTTTTTTCTAGGTAAAACCTTTGGCTACTAATCTAGCCTTGTATTTCTCTATAGTATCATCGGCTCTAAGTTTTTTTTTAATGTCCACTTACGACCTATTGGTTTACTACCTAAAGGTAGGTCTGCTAGAAACCAAGTATTGTTCTCATGATGGAGTTATACTCACTGTTAATGGCTTCTTTTCAAAAAGGGGCATCAGGAGAAGATATTGCTTCTTCATAAGTTGAGGGATCACACTCTATCAAAAAGGTGAAGAAACATTCTCCTAAGTTCTTTTCAATTCTTTCTCTTTTACTCCTTCTAGGTTCTATATTTTGTCCGGGTTGTGAACTAGATATTTGAACATGAAAGCTAGTGGACAGAGTAAGAGAGGAGTTGGAGGGAGAGGAAGAAATTCTATCTATGAAAGGATATATATTCTCAAAGTAAACTATATCTCTAGATTCTATAATGGTATTGTTAGAGATTTTATTTACTTCTGAGTGAGTAACGAGAAATCTATTGGCATTGCTGTCTAGGACATATCTTATGAATATAGCATCTACAGTCTTAAGTCCAATCTTCCTCTTTTTAGGTTCAGGAATTCCTACTTTAGCCAAACATCCCCAAACTTTGAGATAATGGATCCTAGGAGCTCTACCTTTCCATAATTCATAGGGAGTTTTATCATTAGACTTACTAGGAATCCTATTAAGGATGTAACAGGCAGATAATAATGCTTCTCTCTATAAATTATCGGGATCACCTAAGCTGAGAAGCATGGCATTCACCATATCTAACAGAGTGCGATTCTTTCTTTCAGTAACTCCGTTGGACAATGGTAAATATGGAGCAGTTACCTCATGGATTATTCCGTGTTCTTCACAGAAATTGGTCATATTATTTGATGTATAGTCTCTACCACGATCTGATCTAAGAATCTTAATCTTTCTCTCTAACTGGTTCTCAGCTTCAGATTTATAGACCTTAAATCTGTCTAGATCTTCATCTTTGGTTTTGAGAAGATATGTATAACAATATTTTGAATGATCATCTATAAAGGTAACAAAGTATTTTCTACCGCCTTGGGTCAAAACCCTATTTGAGTCACACACGTCACTATGAACTAGTTCTAGAAGGTTAGAGTTTTTTTCTACAGATTTGAAAGGTAGCCTAGTGTGTTTGGCTTGAACACAGATCTCACACCTGTGTTTATCATCTATTGGAGTCTTAGAAATAAGATCTAAGTTCATCATCATTCTTAGGGAACCTAGATTCACATGACCTAATCTACTATGCCACATATTTGAAGATTCTATATTGGAAACAACAAAAGAAGGATCTGAAATTTTATTCACGGTCCTCAAAATAAAAAGACCATCTCTTACAAATCCATTTCCAATAAAAGAGTCATTCTTAGAAAATACTACTTTATTTTCCTCTATGACAATCTTGTACCCTGAAGCTATAAGAAGAGACCAACTAACTAAATTTCTTCTGATAGACGACACATACAGCACATCATGAAGAGTCAGAATTTTTCCTGATGTCATCTTTAGATCTATTCTTCCTCTTCCTGTAATCTGTGTCGTTGAGCCATCTTCTAGAGTTATACCTCCTCCACTTGATTCCTGGTAGTTTGAAAAAGAGGAGCGGTCAAAGAAAACATGAACACTAGCTCCAGAATCCAACCACCAATCGTCATAATGGTAGGAAATATTGACTAAGATTTGATAGCTTACAAACCTGAAGTAACTAGAAGAGCCGTTGAGAAGCTTTTTTGCTTCTGGTTTGGCAGGACGTTTTCCTTTGTAAGAAGTCTGGACAACTTTATTCTTCCTATGGCAACAGTTGGTGGCCATATGGTTTATTTTACCACACACAAAACAAAATCTCTTCTGATCCTGAGTCTGACCGAAGTTTTATGGTTTATGGTGATGATGGTTTTGGGGGTGTGGCTGAGGGTTCTGCTTCTTCTTGAAGAGGTTCCTTTTGGGTTTGTGATGATGATGAGTCTTGGGTTTGCCTTGGGATTCTACTAGGTTTACCTTAGCCTTAGACTCAAACTTAAGGTTAGATCTTAGCCTAATTTGTTCTTCTTTTCTAATTTTCTTTAGGACTTGAGCAAAGGTAAGGTCACTTTGAGTATGAATAAGGTCTTTCTTGACATCAGACCAAAAAGGAGGAAGCTTGTCTATTAAGCAGGCTATTTTATACTCAGTAGAGAAGAAAGTGCCTTTATCTTGGATATGCCTAAGGTATTCTTAGAATTCATGTATTTGGTCATTTATATGTTTATTATCTACTATAAAGTATCTGTTGAATGAGGAGAAATTGAATCTTTCAATTCTAGCATCATCACAGCTATATTCATCTTCCAGGGTATCCGAAAGTTCTTTAGCACTTTTATATTCAAAGAATATGTCATACAGTGATTCAGACAAAGCGCTTAGAATTCTATGGAAGCAATGGTAGTCTATTTCCTTAGGGGTATTGGGTCTAGTGGAGCCAGAGGACTTGGATAAACCTATGTCAGACTCAGTTTCATCAGAGTCATCTGTGATTGGGGTAGAACCATCAATGGCTGAGATCAATCCTAAGGTAGTGAGCCAAAATTTTATTATGACTTTGCCAGCCATGATTGCTAATGAGAAAAAACTAAAACTGAAAGATACGTAATTACTCAATAACAATGTACAATGATCTAGAATAATATTTCAAGTAATTTTTGCAAATCAATCTTAAAATCTTTAGTCTATCAAGTGTAGATTAACTTGGGTTAGCTGTATGGGCCGGTTCCCAGCTAGCGATGGTCCGAAGACACTTAAATACCATGTCTCTTAGGTCTATTTACACCCGGTTGACAGAAGGACTCTTTCGGCTTGTTCCCAAATTTATCTCTACTTTTAGAATTCAGACTCAAAGAGATTTTCAATTATACTAAACTATTATTTGTTCAATACTGAAGACGCAGTTGAGATTGTCTTGAGGTCGTTACAAATAAATAATATTGTAGTTAACAATATGTAAATGTAGAGCTAATAATAACAATGAATACCAATTATGGTATATATATTAAGCAAGATTTTATGTGCAATAAATACTAAATTACAGTAGCTAAATTGAATCACAAGATTATATGTGCTGGAAAATATTCAACCAAAATATTATAAACTTTCTATTAACATAATATAAGGCTGTTAATAGTCCTTAGTAACAATAATTTTCTAATACCAATTCTTAATTAATATATGATTCAAAATAATTAAAACTTATGTTGCATTTTGGTATGTAAGCAAGATTGGTATACAAAAATAGCTTTAGCAAATGAACAGTGAACTATAAATTTGCTACAAGAAATATTCGTTAACAAAACAAAACCTTTGTTTGGTAAGAAATAATACTACAATAACTTATTTTAATATAAAATCTGGTAGCAAATAGAAAAATTGCTATAGCAAAATTTGGACAGAAAATATATATTCAATAGTGTTAGCAAATGGTATGTGTTTAACAATAAACAACAGAATTTATGTTTGGTGTTCTGAATAAAAATATTTTTGGACAGTATACGTGGTCACAAAAGGCAAATATATGAATACCCTTGCGAACTAGTGTGTTCACAAGCTTACAAAACTAATAGTAATGATAGCAAACAAGTTTTGTTTGTTCTGTGCACCAAGAAGTGATCCCAGAAAAATTAAAGCAGTTGTTTGATTACTACGGAGTCAACTTTAGATTGCGTGGTCACAAAAAGCTAATACTCAACTCTTAGATTGTTATATATATATATATATATATATATATATATATATATATATATATATATATTATTTTCCTAAAATTTGATAAGAGAACAAAGAAAAAAAATATTACCGACTTCCGGGGAAGTTGTGCACGAAGCACTGCCCTAAGAGTTGATCCGAGGTCTGAAAAAACCCTAATTTAAAATATTATAATTATTTAATTTAATTGCATTAATTCTTAGTCAATTAGAAAATAGAATTTATTGAATTAATTACCTAGGTAAAAATTTATCTAGAAATTATGGAGCAAAGCTATTATTTTATTTTATTTTATTTTAGGAATCTTGTAGAAGGATGATAGAATTTTAGATTGTACAAATAAATTTTTTTTGAAATTTTATTACCATATATACATATGTATATACAGAAAAATAGTATTACAAAAAAGAAAAAAGAAAAGAAACAAATAACAAAAACCCTAAAGAAAACTAAAACCTTAAATTAAAACCCTTAGCCCTAAGCCTAACTCCCAAGCCCCAGTAGCAAACCCGCACGAGCAGACCCTTCTCACCCTCGCGGCCCAGGTCTACCCCCCCCCCCATTCCCTTCTCTACCTATATATATATATATATATATATATATATACGTTCACTTAAACCCTAACCTAGCCGCTGACTCCACGACGCCGACCTGGGACCGCCACCATCGGAGCACCACGCAGCTGCCTGAAACCAGCACCGACTGGCCGTCAACACCCGTGCGACAGCGTCACCCGCGTAAGCAACAGCAAAAATGACAGCGACGTGCCCTACTTCAAGCGCAGTTTTCTGTCCCATCTCACAACCGATTTCTGAACCGTCTTCATCGGTATGATCACGACTTATCCCCCTCTCAACTCTGTAAATTAGTTTCCATCGAATAGCGCTTAACACTAGGTAGAAATTGAGGCCAAGTTGAAGAAAAACAACATGTTTAAACTGCAGAAAACTGTTTCGACCACCTATGTTTAGAGGCTGTTATCTCCCACCACAGACATCCAAACTTAAATCTACTTCTTGCTATATGAAGACCATATAAGCGAGATTATTCCATGTTAATTAGATTATTTTATTTTTTGTTAAATACAGAGATAAATTGGGTTAAAAATTATAAAAAAAACTTATTTTCAAAACTTTAGAATTTGCGATACGGAGTGCGCCCCGCCAAACGGGACCGCCCTATCGCATACCAATTGCACCGAAAGGCGCGTATGGTACGTCCTGACGTGTGGGCTTTTACGGAAACTGATTTGGACCTGTGTGCGCGTCGAAATCAACCCGTATCCGTAAAAAGTTACCAAATCGCGGCTTTTATAAAATTCCGTACCATTTAGTATACGCTCATCAGAATACGACGAAACTTACGCCATTAGATTCATGGTATCACGCTGGTCCTGTGACCCAAGTTTCACGCGATTCTGAGACAATTGACTAAATCGCCTATTTGCGGGCCCCACGGTTGACTTTTAGGACGAATTTGTGTTCGGCTCACCAAAATTCAAAATTGGATATACCGTTGAGTTCATATTGATGTTTAGAATTTGTTTGACCTATAATTTGTTCCATTTAGAGATCTTTACCCCTGGCACATTTTTCGGTGCAAAGTGGGCCACATGTAGACCCCACTTTGACCCAAAATTATCGTTTTGCCCCTGTGTCCAAATTGGGCGAAAGGGTAGTGTTTTCTAGCTATCTCGTTGATTCTGTAAACGTTGGTGATGTTTATTTCAGCATCCGAAGACGTTTATTCAGAGGCCTTAGCTTCTGATCATGTGTACTTGACTTCTGGGTCTTACACTATACAGATTTCTTGCCAGGCAAGTATACCTTGCTATTGTACTGTGATTTACATTCCATATGATGCATGTATTTTATTTCTGTCATTTAGTTCATATATTTTAACTGCTATATAAACTACGCGTCCAAGAATAACTTGGATGCAACGACGGTGACGTCGTATTCTATTTTTATTTATATATATGCATGTTGATCTAGTATATGAGACCACCCTATTATCATGAGGCATTTTTATATTTCATTCTCCATGACACTATTATTACACGAGTATGAGTCTCATGAAGGACACGGACTTGCGTACTCGGCTGGCCACTGGTACGTATAGGACGTGCGACGGATAGGGATAACTGCTGATAGAAATTGCATGATAGAAGACCTGGCAGTTATTTAGATGTATCATCGTGTCATGGATGTGACATTCTTAGAGCATGGGGTGGGGAGAACAACAAGTAAGGCGTTTGGGCTCCTTTGCACTTTCCTTGTGTAACCCGTATGCTTCGCCGGAGATGCGCGGTCATGATGACCCCTATATTATTACATGGCGGCCTCTGAGGTTCAAAAGAAGTCATTCTTTGTAGGCCCCTGATTCTCCGAGAGAATCATGCCAATCTCATTTTAGCCAGATAGCCCACTTGTTGGAAAGTTGTTCTCAACGTTTATTCACATAGATGGTTAGGCGACCCCATTGGATGTTTACTTTCAGTACTATATTGGCATGCTTCTATGTATATTTATGTCCCTCTGAGGACCTGGTCCCTTTCTAGGTATAGACGTGCAGGATTATCCACAGGAGTATGGACCTGGACGTGACGCTTCATACCAGACTGAGGAGGTCTTACCTTCAGAGTACCTTTGATTCTTCGCAGCTGATGGATATTCTAGTTTCAATTTCGTTTATTGACATTTATCTTATATTAGAGTTTGATCTCTTTTCTCATTTAGTAGTTTTTAGTATGGTCGATTGGCAGTGGATTTGTTTCCACCCGACTATCCTTCATTGATACTTCATATTTGAGATTCAGTTATTTATTCTTATTTCTTTATTTATGCTGTGGATGAGATATAGATTGCGTATGACTTATGTTGATAGTATATTACCACTTGTGGATTTGATATTCATGTATAGCGTACGTAGGTATCACGATCTTCCAACACATTAGAGTTATATATACATACGGCTGGCATGTTGCGTATTCCTAGTCCTACGTATTTTGGGACAGGGGCGAGATATATTTTTGTGCTGGCCCATACAGGTCTTCGAATATATTGTCTCGGTTATGTTACTGTACCGAACAAGCCTGCGTGTAGGAATAGAGTATAGGATTTCATCCACGCTTGACTAAAACTCACCTTCCCTTTTAACTTTCTATTTAAATGCTTGCATCCTGTTTGATTCATGTACTCCTTCTAATCGTTTCGGCCACCTCTTGCAGAGAGATGGATTTGCGTAGTGGATGTACTGCCACCGAAGGTGACACACCTTCATGAGTCAACGGTCAAACTCGAGGGGAGACCTCGACGACTCCTAGACTTCCGGGGCCGGATGGACAGACTCACAATCCAGTTCCATCTGATCTTCCCGCTTCACCTAATGGGACTTTTCTGGCTTCATCGACACCATAGGATGGCCAGACACAGTTGTTCTAATTTTTTCAAATGATGATGCAGGAACAGAGACAGCAGGCGGCTGCACTAGCTGTAGAGCAGAGGCAGCAAGCGGCAAAGGAGAGGCAAAAATTTCTGGTAGTACTTAAGAGAATGGCTGCACAGGCTTCTGTACCAGCTCAGGCACTAGTTCCAGTACCGCGAGCTAGAATTGGTTCAGTCAAGGACTTTGTACATATGGGTCCCAAGCCGTATAAAGGCACTGAAAGCCCGGAGGAGACCACGAACTGGATTACCCACACCAATAAGTTATTAGAAGCATCACAGCTGCCTACAGATCTATGAATGACAGGCGTAAGGACGCAGCTAGATGGTAACGCTCATCACTGGTGGGAATCAATGGAGTGTCAGTTGGGTACGTGTCAGACTTGGGAATAATTCTTGGAGTGCTTTGAGAGAAATTACTTCCTGAACACTGTAAGGGATGCGTTGTACGATCTGTTCCTTCATCTGGAGCAAGGGAACAAGACAGTTGATGAGTATGATGCAGAGTTTAGTCGCCTTAATAAATATGGCACTGCCCTGATACCGAATGACTTGGAGAAGGCTATGAGGTTTTATCGCGGACTAACTCAGGATCTCCAACACTACACTAGCTCACAGTCCTGGATCTCTTATGCCGAACTATTGACAGAAGCTAGATTACAAGAGACCATCAACAAGGGAAAATGAGGTCAATTGAAGATGCAGCAGGGACCAGCAAGGACACAGCAAGAAGGGCCAATCAGACGTCCCTTGGCACAGCAGCAGCAACAACAGCACAGAGCAGGACCGTACCAGATTCTGGAGAAGCCCCATTGTAATAATTATGGGAGACGCGGACATATTTTAGAGACTGTTGGACTCGCTTAGGACAATATATGAGGTGTGGTTCCAGACAGCAAATGGTGAGAGACTGTCTAATACAGTAGACATTAACACTTCCACCGCTAATACAGAGGCTAGCACTTCCAACACTGAAGCCAGTTCAGCAGATGACTAGACCAGGAGCACCTCGACCCCCAACAGCTGGAGGATTTTAGCGAGGACAATCGCTACCTACTCAGGAGGATCAGTTCACGAGGGCCAGACATGGACTACCACAGAGGAATGGACAAGCTTTTGTACTAGAAGTGGATAATATGGAACAGGAGATTGATGTTATAGGAGGTATTACTCTTGCTTTTACTTTTCTTGCTGTGACATTATTTGATACGGGAGCCACCCACTCGTTCATATCTTCTAGTTTTATTGCCAAACGCAATATTGCCACTACACCTTTACCTACTTGTGTTAGAATTCTCATCGAAGGAGGAGTTGTACATGTTAGTCGGATTTGTAGATCGTGTCCGATAGTGATTCGTGGCAGAGAGATGAATTCCCGACTCTTAGTCCTCTCTATGCCAACTTTTGATATTGTGATTGGGATGGACTGGCTAAGCGAGTACCACGCTTTCTTCGACAGATTTGGGGGAAGCATTTTTTTAAGGTACCAGGCCAGCCGAAACTTGAGTTTGCACGAGGATCCACAGAAGCCCTTGATGGTGTGCATCCTGCAATGGACGACGTTATTTATCACCCCATCATTTCAGACTTCCAAGATGTCTTTCCAGAGGAATTGCCAGGACTACCCTCCGACAGAGACGTAGAGTTCTCGATTGAATTGACACCGGGAGCAGCACCCATAGCTTCGCATGTTTATAGATTGGCGAAAAAGGAGATGGATGAGCTGAAGGGATAGTTGAAAGAATTAGAGGAGAAAGGTTTTATCCGACCAAGTGCATCACCCTGGGGAGCACCAGTATTGTTTGTAATAAAGAAGGATGGGTCTGTGCATATGTGCATCGACTACAGAGCCTTAAATGCAGTGACCGTGAAGAATAAATACCCATTGCCACGCATTGATGACTTATTTGATCAGCTTAGTGGAGCCAAGGTGTTCTCGAAGATAGACTTGAGGTAGGGATATCACCAGGTGAAGGTACGGAAGTAGGACATCCCGAAGACCGCATTCAGGATAATATATGGACACTATGAGTTTCTAGTCATGCCATTTGGGTAGACCAATGCTCCAGCTATCTTTATGGACTTAATGAATCGAGTATTTCATCAGTATTTGGACCAGTTCGTGGTCGTCTTCATAAATAATATACTTGTCTATTCGAAGAGCCACAAGGAGCACGAGAAGCACCTGCGGATTGTCCTAGAGACCTTGAGGAGAGAGCAATTATATGCGAAGCTCAATAAATATGAGTTTTTCTTGGACAGAGTCTCGTTTCTTAGGTATGTCATTTCGGGAGATGGTATTTATGTTGATCCATAGAAGATCTCGGCAGTCGAGATATGGCCCGTTCCTAAATCAGCATCGGAAGTGAGGAGTTTCCTTGGACTTGGGGGATATTACCGACGGTTCATGGAAAACTTCTCAAGGATAGCAGCGCCTATAACTCGGTTGACGTGCAAGGATCAAGAGTTCGTATGGACCAACGAGTGTCAAGCCGCTTTCGAGGAGTTGAAGAAGCGACTGACCACAGAATCAGTATTGACTATACCATCGGGATCAGGAGGTTATGTGATTTACAGTGACGCGTCAGGAAAAGGCTTGGGATGCGTGTTGATACAGCATGGCAAGGTGATCGCATATGCATCTATACAGTTATGAGTACATGAGAAGAATTATCCAACTCATGACTTGAAGCTTGCAGCCGTTGTTTTTGCCCTGAAGCTATGGAGACATTACCTATATGGGGAACGAGTGCAGATCTATACAGACCACAAAAGCCTCAAGTATATCTTCACGCAGAAGGAGTTAAATATGAGGTAATATCGGTGGCTTGAGTTGATGAAGGATTTTGAGATAGAGCTGCATTATCACCCAGGCAAGGCTAACGTAGTAGCAGGCGCGTTAAGCCAGAAACCAGCAGCTTACTTCTTGACAACACAAAGGGAGTTATTGGAGGACTTGCAAGAACTTGGCATAGAAGTGGTATTACCCGGAGCAGATGGGACATTAGCCAACTTGCAAGTACAGTCATCACTAGTAGAGAGGATCAAGGCAGCTTTGCCTATGGACGCCAGATTCAGAAGATTGAAAGAAAGGACAGAGGTCGGAGAGCAGACGGTATTGCGCATTCATGATAACGGGATATTACGATGTGGTGATCGTCTATATGTTCCCAATGGGAGATTCGACAGGAGCTGATGGTAGAAGCTTATAGTTCGATATATTCTATTCATCCTGGAGGCACCAAGATGTACCGTGACTTGCGACAGCACTTTTGGTGGCATGGGATAAAAAGAGAGAGAGCTCGCTTTGTAGCCAAATGTCTAGTATGTCAGCAGGTAAAGGCGGAGCATCAGAGAACAACAGGGCTACTATAACTACTTCCGATTCCTGAGTGGAAGTAGGAGCACATCACTATAGACTTCGTCATAGGTTTTTCGAAGAGTCCAAATAGGAGAGATGATGTATGGGTAATAGTGGATCGACTCACCAAATTTGCACATTTTTTGCCTTTTAGAGTTATTCTGTCTACAGAAGCTTTGGCTGACTTATACATGAGGCAGATCGTGAGGTTGTACGGTATTTCGGTCAGCATTATATCAGACAGGGATTCACGATTTATATCTCACTTTTGGAGAAGCATGCAAGAGAGTCTTAGGACACGTCTAAATTTTAGTATATCTAATCACCCGCAGACAGATGGACAGTCCGAACATACTATTCAGATACTGGAGGATATGTTAAGGGCTTGTATGTTAGACTTTGGAGGATCATGGGGGGACCACCTACATCTTGTGGAGTTTTCTTACAACAACAGCTATCAAGCGAGCATCCAGATGGCTCCGTTTGAAGCATTATATGGAAGAAAGTGTAGGTCTCCCGTGTGTTGGAGTGACGTGGGAGAACGTCATATTCTGGGACCAGAGGTGGTAGTCAACACCGTAGAGATAGTAAAAAAGATACAAGGGCACTTGCGAGCAGCGCTAGACAGGCAAAAGCAGTGGGCAGAACTTCATCTTCATCCCTTGGAGTTTAAAGAGGAGAATCATGTCTTCTTGAGGATATCACCTACTAGAGGCTCTATTCGATTCGGAGGGCGTGGCAAGTTGAGCCCAAGGTATATTAGACCATTTGACGTGCTAGAGAGATTGGAAGAAGTGGTGTATCGACTGGCACTACCACCTTCACTCGAGGGAGTACATGATGTATTCTACTTGTCGCAACTTAGGGGATATGTGGCAGATAGTAGTCATGTTCTCGACCACTCTGAGATCACCATTGGGCCGAGCTTGTCATACCAAGAGCAACCCGTGGGGATCCATGATCGTCGAGAGAAAGTGTTGAGGAATCAGTATATTCTCTTAGTCCGCGTGGCATAGAAGAATTGTGTGCTAGGAGAATCCACTTGGTAGCACGAGGACGACATGTGCAAACATTTTTCGTATCTGTTCGTAGACCAGTGTATGAATTTACCTCGTTCATTTCTACCTTATACCATCCTTGATTTTTCTATCGTGTCTTAGTTTTAATTTCGAGGACAAAATTTTTATAAGTTGGATAGAATATAAAACCCCTAATTTAATTTATAATTATTTAATTAATTATTTAATTTAATTACATTAATTCTTAGTCAATTAGAAAATAGAATTTATTGAATTAATTACCTAGGTAAATATTTATCTAGAAATTATGGAGCAAAGCTATTATTTTATTTTATTTTATTTTAGGAATCTTGTAGAAGAATGATAGAATTTTAGATTGTACAAATACATTTTTTCTGGAATTTTATTACCACATATACATATGTATATACAGATAAATAGTATAAAAAAAAGGAAAAAGGAAAAGAAACAAATAAGAAAAACCCTAAAGAAAACTAAAACCTTAAATTAAAACCCTCAGCCCTAAGCCTAACTCCCAAGCCCCAGCAGCAAACCCGCGCGAGCAGACCCTTCTCACCCGTGCGGCCCAGGTCTACCCCCCTAGTTTCCTTCTCTACCTATATATATATATATATATATATATGTTCACTTAAACCCTAACCCTAACCTAGCCGCTGACTCCACGACACCGACCTGAGACCGCCGCCACTGGATAACCGAGCAGATGCATGAAACTAGTGCCGACCGGCTGTCAACACCCGCGCGACAGCGTCACCAGCGTAAGCAACAACAGAAACGACAGCGACGTGCCCTACTTCAAGCGCAGTTTCCCGTCCCATCTCGTGACCGATTTCTGAACCGTCTCAACTCTGTAAATTAGTTTCCATCGAAAAGCGCTTAACACTATGTATAAATCGAGGCCAAGTTGAAGAAAAACCACATGTTTAAACTGCAGAAAACTGTTTCGACCACCTATGTTTAGAGGCTGTTATCTCCCACCACAGACATCCAAACTTAAATCTACTTCTTGCTATGTGAAGACCATATAACCAAGATTATTTTCTGTTAATTAGATTATTTTATTTTGTGTTAAATACAGAGATAAATTGGGTTAAAAATTATGAAAAAAAACTTGTTTTCAAAACTTTAGAATTTGCGATACGGAGCGTGCCCCGCCAAACGGGACCGTCCCATCGTATACCAATTACACCAAAAGGCACGTATGGTATGTCCTGACATGTGGGCTTTCGCAAAAACTGATTTGGACATGTGTACGCGTCGGAATCAACCCGTATCCGTAAAAAGTCCCTATATCGTGACTTTTATAAAATACTGCACCATTTAGTGTACGCTCATCAGAATACGACGAAACTGGCGCCATTGGATTTATGGTATCACGCTGGTCCTGTGACCCAAGTTTCACGCGATTTCGAGACAGTTGACCAAGCCGCCTATTTGCGGGCCCCACGGTTGACTTTTAGGACGAATTTGTGTTCGGCTCATCGGAATCTAAAATTGGACATACCGTTGAGTTCGTATTAATATTTAGAATTTGTTTGACCTATAATTTGTGCCATTTAGAGACCTTTACTCCTTGTATATTTTTTGGTGCAAAGTGGGCCACAAGTGGACCCCGCTTTGACCCGAAATTACTGTTTTGCCCCTGTATCCAAATAGGACGAAAGGGTAGTATTTTCTAGCTATTTTGCTGATTCTGGGAACGTTGGTGATATTTATTTCAGTATCCGGAGACATTTATTCAGAAGCCTTAGCTTCTGATCCTGTGTACTTGACGTCTGGCGCTTACACTATACAGATTTCTTGTCATGCAAGTATACCTTGCCATTGTACTATGATTTATATTCCATATGATGCATGTATTTTATTTTTGTCATTTAGTTCATATATTTTAACTGTTATATAAACTGCGCGTCCAAGAATAACTTGGGTGCAACGACGGTGGCATCGTATTCTGTTTTTTATTTATATATATGCATGTTGACCTAGTTTATGAGACCACCCCATTATCATGAGGTATTCTTGTATTTCATTAGCCATGACACTATTATTACACGAGTGTGAGTCTCATGTAGGACACGGACTTGCGTACTCGGCTGGCCACTGGTACGTATAGGACGTGCGACGGATAGGGATAACTGCTGATAAAAATTGCATGATAGAAGACCTGATAGTTATTTAGATGTATCATCATTTTATGGATGTGACATGCTTAAAGCATGGGTGGGAAGAACAAAAAGTAAGACGTTCGGGCTCCTTTGCACTTTTCTTGTGTAACTCGTATGCTCCACCGGAGATGCGCGGACATGATGACCCCCATATTATTACCTGGCGGCCTTTGAGGTTCAAAAGACGTCATGCTTTGTAGGCCCCCGATTCTCCGAGAGAATCATGCCAATCCAATTTTAGCCAGATAGCCCACTTGTTGGAAAGTTATTCTCAACGTGCATTCACATAGATGGTTAGGCGACCCCATTGGATGTTTACTTTTAGTACTATATTGGCATGCTTCTATATATATTGTTATGTCCCTCTGAGGACCTGTCCCTTTTTAGGTATAGACGTGCAGGATTATCCACAGGAGTACGGACCCGAACCTGACGCTTCATACCAGACTAAGGAGGTCTTACCTTCAGAGTACCTTTGATTCTTCGCAGCTGATGGATATTCTAGTTGTCATTTCCTTTATTGATATTTATCTTATATTAGAGTTTGATCTCTTTTCTCATTTAGTAATTTTTATTATGGTCGATTGGCAGTGGATTTGTTTCTACCCGACTATCCTTCATTGATACTTCATATTTGATATTCAGTTATTTATTCCTATTTCTTTATTTATGCTGTGGATGAGATATAGATTGTGTGTGACTTGTGTTGACAGTATATTACCACTTGTGGATTTGATATTCATGTACAGTGTATGTAGGTATCACGATCTTCCAACACATTAGAGTTATCGTATACATACGGCTAGCATGTTGCGTATTCCTAGTCCTACGTATTTTGGGACTGGGGTGTAATGGGTCTATGTACACACGTTTCTTGGAAGATCCTAGTGGTAAAAACCTCTGACTACCGGGTTCTCTTCGTTGCACACAACTCGGAGAGAGAGGTCGAACTTAGCTCTGCCCAGAGCAAGGATTTAGAGAACAGGATGTGGTTCGAGAGAAGAGTGAGAGAGATTTCACATAGGAGAATTTTCTGTCGGAAGGAATTGAGCTGAGAATCTCAAAAAAAATATATAGGAAGAGAACCAAGCCTACACTACAAACAAAAGAATAAATGCTATTAATCCAGGCATTTAATGAGTAATAGAAAAAAAATTATGGGAGAGAATTCGGAGCTGTCACATGTTTAAAGGTAGAAAATAAACCTAGACATAGGGAATAATAAATGTCCAACGTTCAAAATTTGAATGAGTCGAATCGGTTCAAAAAAACTAAGCAAAAAGATTTTTGGATCCCAGCCTGAAGAGTAAATTTGATCGGCATTCGGCGCCCGCAGGTGTGGGCACATACCCGCACCCGTTACGCGAGCTGAACTGAACCGAGCCGAGCTAGGCCGAGCGGCGGCACGCGCGTGTGGCCCAAGGGGTTCCCCACACAACATCTTTAAGAGAGCAATGAAGAATAACTAATATATACATACAAGGGGGAAGTGGTCCAACTGATGTGGGACTAAAGAAAAAAGAGGAAGTTAAGTTTTTGCTCACATGTGTATAGAAAAGTATATACAGCCAACACATTTTAATCTCAACCACCAAATCTAAATCCAACCCATATAACATAGGGTGGTTTCATAATATGAAACCACTCTGGTGGTCTCAGAGCATTTATATATATATATATATATATATATATATATATATATATATATATATATATATATATATATATATATATATATATATGAAAACTTGAAAAGTTTTACCGTAAAAGTTTCAAGATTCCTAAAATATCCTTATTAATAAAAGGGTGCAATCATACTTAAAATATAATTATCATTAATTCCATTGCCATCATTAATATCCACTATCAAAATAAATGCTTAGTATCCATTATTCTATTTTTGTCCACTATTAATTTCTTTTATTTATAAAATATTTTTTTGAAATTATAAATAATTTATTATTCAATATGTTCTAAAAAAAATTAATATATAATAAATTAGCTTAAAATATACTTGCAAAGCATGTGTACAATTACTAGTGTATATATATATATATATATATAGGCTATCCTATGAGCACATATATTAATTGAACAAATGAGTAAATCTATTTGTGTCTGTAGGATTTATTTTAAATTAAATCTAGCGATTCAGAATATTAGTATCGTATTTAAGGAATGTATTCATTGACAATCAAAACAATATTAACATATGTTAATATCTCATTTAAGGAAGATTATAATCAAAACAATATTAGTATCTTTTAATTAAAACATGTTCTCTACCTTCCCTAGTTTCTCTCTCCTTCCTTAAGGGGGGCATTTAGTTTAATTTTTGGAGGTTTGAGAATGGATTTTAGATTCCTTACCATTTTTGGTATGTCTAGGATTGGAAATTAGGGTAGAATAGGAGGGGCTTCATATTCCTATTGGCCATTGTCGTGGAAAAGTAATTCCCAAGGTCCCCCTTTGAAATAGTTTCATATTTCTAAAATTGTTGTTTGGATAATAGTACCCTCATTTTACATTCAAATATTTAAATTTCTATCCCAAACATGTAAATTTAGTTAATACAAACATGAAAGGGTATTTATGAAAAACTAAATAAATTAAGATTCATTTTCCATATTCTAACACTGGCAACCCAAATAATCAAGTACAGCTAATCTGATTTCAAAAGCTATACTATAGTACTCGAGTAATCAAATTATTCAAATATTAGGTTTAGCACTCTACCTCTCAATTTAGTCTAGTCCTTAAGTCATCAATAATTTAAGGGGGTAGGAGGATCTAGGTTTGATACTAAAAGTCGTAAGGCAACTAGAGATTGTCACGCCCCGATCCCGTGGAATCGTTAGTCGTCCCCCGGGCGTGACCGCCGTGCGGGCCTAGGTTGCACACCGCACAGGGCTAAGTATTTTTGTTTTGCATAGCGAGCGCATATTCAGAGTACGCAGATAATTGAACACAGATTGAAACATGGAAAAGTTCTCTTTTATTGATAATATGAACATCTATTACAAACTCCTTGAACTGTGACATAAGGATTGCCTCTATGGGCTTACAAAAGTGTTGACACAAAATGAGATAGCAGTCCTGTACATTATATCCCTTACTAAACTCAAAATATAAGACCTTGGGACGGAACGACTGCCTTGCCACGAAGCTGCATGATTACTTTGGTGGCTAGCTTCTTCTTCAAAAGGCTTCTTCTCCAAAATGCTTCTAAGGTGGCACGGTCGAGGCGTGCCTACAGCTGGACTGGATTGGGGGTTTGTCTCCTGCTCCTCGCTCGGTTCTTCCTAGCGCGGGGAACCTGTTTCAACGAGGGTCAGTACATCGAAACGTACTGGTGAAGGCAAGCTATCCCAACTATACCAATCAACACGTTGTTTTTAATGAAACATGCATATTTATGGGTTTCTATCTTGCCTTAGTTCATTTTACAACAAGACATAGATATAGAATTATTGAAATGACTCGTCACCGTTCGGTGACATTTACCTGCCCGTCTGAACCACCTGCATAATACTTACCTTGCCTTCCCTGTCAAGAAGACACAAGTTAGTAGCAACAGGTTTAAATATACGAGGGGATCACTGGCACGTTGTCATAATGGACGGGCTAGTCTCAGTACGGAGTGCCATGCGACGCATAGATCAGGACGTCTCAAGGCATTCCGTCCTATAGCAGGCGACTATCATGAGTTCCGTCCGGATCGGATCGGTGCCGGCGCCCCAGCGACCGTCCGCAGGAACTAAGACCTTGTGCACAAGTTGTCCGTGATCAACGCAGTACACTAAGTTAGCAATCGAGGCAAATCAGGGCATATCAGGAGCATGGCAGTACAGGGCAAGATTTACTTTTGCATAGCCTATCTGTTCAGTTTATGGCATTGAAAATGAGTTCTATACATAGCACAGTTCTAAGAAGAAATATACATTCTAACTTATATTTATGCATATGATGAACATTCCAAACGAGCAAGCATATAAGTAAGTAATCGTTCATGAGTTTCATTTGACAAGCAATATTTCCCAAGTCTATTCCCTTATTATCTTGATATCTTTTAGTTATTAACTTGGTATCGTTTGATCGGGGCAAGCACGAACACGAGATTTAGGTGTGAAGACTAGCAAGTAGGGCTAGCTAATCGGGTTGGTAGCCACTCACTTTTAGTGGTTGGAAAGAGGAAGGAAGGAAGTGATTTAGGAGTCCGCTTGAGCGACGCCTAGTGCTGGATCACCTGTATTGACACGAACAGCTGATCAGTACTTCTTCCTCTCTTTCCATTATCGGAATTGAAGTACAGTCCTAAGAACGAAAGCAATGAAATCCATCGAAACCGTTCAAGAAAACCCAAACAAATCCGAAATCCAACTCAAGGCACGAAAGCAACAAGCTACAGCGAAAACTAGGCAACAAAAGAATGCAGCGGAGAGGTCCCTCCTGACTCTGCCGCTAAGTCGATCCTTGGGGCACGGTCCACTGAATATGGGAATCGATTCCGAAGAAACAAATCCATAACGAGGACGAGTTCTTAATTCAATCTATCCCGATCGAACGATACCGTCTTGTATTTCTTAGCCGCGCTCCCCGAATAGGGGGAACGGGGCACCACATCCTACCCAACTTATTGGAAGTTTCGTCCCGAAACTTAAGGAAATAAACCTACCACTAGGAAACAATGAGGGGAACCGTTCCCTCATATCAGATTCAAGCTCCCAAGTAGATTCTTCGACAGAGTGATTCCGCCAAAGCACGCGCACGAGAGGAACCGAACGAGTCCGAAGCAGCTTTTCTTTTCTATCCAAAATTTGCACAGGCTGTTCTACGTACGTCAAGTCGGCTTGAAGGTTCAGTTGGTCCAGGTCTACCACATGGCTCGGGTCGTACACATATTTCCTAAGCTGTGAAACATGGAATATATCGTGTACGTCGGATAGGGATGGTGGTAGAGCAATCTGATACGCAACTGAGGCAACCCGCTTTAGTATTTCGAACGGGCCGACAAATCTCGGACTCAGCTTTCCTCTTGCTCCGAACCTGCTGACTCCTCGCATGGGCGAGACCTTGAGGAATACTCGGTCGCCTACTTGGAATTCAAGCGATCTTCGATGTGTGTCCGCGTAGCTCTTTTGGCGGCTTTGAGCTACCTTCAATCTATCCCGAATCAGCCGAACTTTCTGGACGGTCTGCTCCACGAGCTCAGGGCCAAGTACTTGCCGTTCTCCAACTTCGTCCCAGCAGATAGGAGATCTACACTTCCGCCCGTATAACGCCTCATACGGCGCCATTTGAATGCTTGATTGATAACTATTGTTGTAAGCAAATTCAGCTAGAGGTAGATGAAGGTCCCAACTCGTCTTCAAGTCCAAGGCGCAGAGTCGCAGCATGTCTTCGAGGATCTGGTTGACACGCTCGGTTTGGCCGTCGGTCTGTGGATGGTAGGCGGAGCTAAACTTCAACTTCGTCCCCATTGCTGACTGCAGGCTTCCCCAGAAACGTGATATGAATCAACCATCTCGATCGGAGACTATGGTTACGGGCACGCCATGGAGTCGAACGATTTCGTTGAGATATATCTGAGCCAGGCGGTCGGCACTCCAAGTAGATTTGATCGGCAGAAAGTGAGCTGACTTGGTGAGTCGATCGACGATAACCCAGACTGCATCATGTCCCCGTTGCGTCCTCGGCAAACCAACGATAAAATCCATCGTTATATCATCCCATTTCCACTCCGGAATAGCAAGGCTCTGTAGTTCTCCGCCTGGTTTCTGGTGCTCGGCCTTTACTCGTTGACAAGCCATGCAATGCGACACAAACTGCGCCACATCCTTTTTCAAGCCGTGCCACCAAAACGTCGTGCGAAGATCCCGATACATCTTTGTGCTACCCGGATGAGAAGTATAGCTAGCATAGTGGGCTTCCGTGAGTATCTCTTCCCTGAGGGCCGCGTCGCTTGGAATGCACAGTCTTCCCTTCACTCGAAGCGTCCCATCCGTGCTTACCGCAAAGTCGGACGCCTTCCCTGCTGAGATAAGGGCATGAATCTTTTGCAGGAATGAGTCGTCCTTCTGAGCGGTCTTTACTCGTTGTAACAAGTCGGGTTCGAGGCGCAGTTGTGATACTTGCGCCCACTTTGTGTATCTGATTTTCAAGGTAATGCCCAGTGATTCAAGATCCCGGCGCAGCCTATCATCAATAGCCAAACTTTCTGCAAACACTCGACTCAGTGCGTCAGCTACGACGTTTCCCTTACCAGGCGTGTATCTGATCATGAGATCGAAATCGCTTAGGAGTTCAAGCCATCGCCGCTGCCGAAGATTCAAATCTTTTTGAGTGTACAAATATTTCAGGCTCTTATGATCTGTATAGATTTCGCACGGCACACCATAAAGATAGTGGCGCCACAGCTTTAATGCGAACACTACCGCAGCAAGCTCGAGGTCATGCGTTGGGTAGTTTGGCTCGTGAGGCTTTAGCTGTCTAGACGCGTAGGCGATCACTTTATCACGTTGCATCAGGACACATCCTAGTCCCCTTCCTGATGCATCGCTATATATTTTGAAGTCATCAGGTCCGTTTGGCAAAGTAAGGACCGGGGCGGAGACGAGGCGCTGCTTTAACTCCGTAAACGAAGCTTCACAGTCGTCCGTCCAAGTAAACTTTGCACCCTTCCGTGTGAGCTACGTCAAGGGCGAAGCAATCCTAGCAAAATTTTGTATAAATCTTCGGTAGTACCCTGCTAGACCAAGGAAACTTCGGATGTCGCTAGCTGACTCCGGTCGTTTCCACTGCGTGATTGCTTCTACCTTTTTCGGGTCAACTGAGATGCCTTGAGACGAGATAACATGGCCCAAAAAGGATATACTGTCTAGCCAAAACTCACATTTACTCAGTTTGGCGTACAGCTGATTGTCTCGAAGGGTTTGCAACACCATCCGCAGGTGTCCTGCGTGCTCATCCCTAGTCTTCGAGTACACCAAGATATCATCGATAAAAACCACTACAAATTTATCGATGAAAGGTCTAAATACCCGATTCATAACGTCCATGAATGCCGCAGGAGCATTCATCAGTCCGAACGGCATCACGAAAAACTCGTAATGACCGTACCGGGTTCGAAAGGCAGTTTTGTGGGTGTCCTCGGGCCTAATCTTCAGCTGGTGATAACCCGAGCGAAGATCGATTTTTGAAAATACTGCTGCTCCTTGTAGTTGATCGAACAAGTCATCAATCCGTGGCAGAGGATATTTGTTTCTGATTGTGACCTTATTCAATTCTCTGTAGTCGATGCATAGGCGTAGAGTTCCGTCCTTCTTCTTCACGAAGAGCACGGGAGCGCCCCAAGGAGACACGCTCGGACGGATGAACCCACGGTCAAGTAATCCTTGGAGTTGGCACTTTAATTCCTTCAGCTCTGCAGGGGCCATTCTGTATGGAGGTTTGGAGATCGGCTGCGTGTTCGGAAATGTGTCAATAGTGAATTCAATCTCTCGATCGGGCGGCATGCCGGGTAGTTCGCTCGGAAACACGTCGGGGAACTCCGCCTCAACGGAATTAGGCTCGACGTTTGCGTAGTCCTGCCGCGCATCCCGAACTGATGCTAGAAATCCCTCGCAGCCTGTGTAGAGCATTCGCCGAGCAGATTTTGCTGAAATCACCATGCAAGCCTTGGTCGCATCGTTCGCTGGACTACTGGTGTAACAGAACACGGCTTCTCCGGGCAGACGGAAAACGACTCGCTTCTCTGCACACTCAATAGTTGCTGCGCATGAGCCTAGCCAGTCCATTCCCAAGATGATATCATAGTCCCTAACATCTAGAACTAAAACATCGAGCGACAGCTTCTTCTCCCCAATACAAATGTAACCACCTAGGCATGCTGAACGAACAGGGATTTTTGTACCAGAGGGGGTGCTAACATTTAAATTTAAGTGCAACGGAGTCATTTTTACATTGTTTTCCACGGCAAAATTTGTGGAAATAAAACTATGCGTTGCACCTGAATCAAATAGAACACGAGCAGGTATATTATTGAAAAGTAAGGTACCTGACACGACGGTATCCGAAGCTAAAGCTTCTTCCCGTGTCATAGTGTAGACTCGGCCTTGAGCTTGATTACGCCCTGGCTGAGGCGCCGCTCGATTTGCTTGAGGAGCCGGAGTCTGTTCTGGTTGTGGCGGTGGACGACGCGGACAGCTGTTAATCTGATGGCCTGGATCGCCGCAACGGAGACAAGTCCCAAGCTTGCGGCGACAATCTTTTTTGATATGCCCTGGCTTCCTGCAAAAGTTGCAGGTCTTGCTAGTGTCTCCACGCTGTTTACCGCCGTTATTTGGACGCTTTGCAGCGTTGTTTCCTCTATCATTGTCTTGGCGTTTGTGATTGGAAGTTTGCACAGCACCGGCAGCAATGTGAGGATACTGCGGTTCCAGGGAGAGGGCATGGTTTAATACTTCCCGCATTGTCTGATACTGCGGAACGGCTACGTGCCCGTGAATGCCAGGACGTAGCCCTCCTTCGAATCGTCTGGCACGACTCGCTGCATCCGGTAGATAAGCGGTAGCAAATTTGGCCAGTTTGTTGAATTCTGCCGAGTATTGCTTCACCGTCATACTGCCCTGCCGGAGCTGAACGAATTCATTTTCCCGTTGACGTCGTAGAGGCGGGGGTACAAACTCCTCCTCAAACGCAGCACGAAAAGTCGTCCACGCGATCGCCTCCTCTCCATGGCCAAGTTGAAGAGATCGTCGATGCACGTCCCACCAGTCGTGCGCATTGAGGCAAAGCAGTAGTTGGGCACAGGTGACGCGCTTGTCTTCCGGCACCTCCAGGAGGAAAAAAATGATCTTCAAGCTCGGCAAGCCAATCTAGGGCCACGATCGGGTCCTCAGTCCCTTCGAATGGCGTGTTGCAGACCTTCTTGAAGTTTCCAAAGGAGAAGGTAGTCACTTCCCTCGTCCTTGGCACGGGCGATGGTTCGACTTCAAGCGCTGGCTGCTCCACTGGTGTAGCTGTCGTTGCGGCAGAATGGTTGGAGGCCAGGGTCTGAACAAGCTGTTGCAGGGTATCTACCTGCTTTTGTTGGACTGAGAGCCTTGCCTCTAGGTTGCTCTCGAACTTGGCTTGGCGGGCATCATCCCTCTGTCGTTGCTCGGTTAACATTTGCACCACTTGTTGAATCGAGTCTGTTTGAGACATGCCTCGTTGGCTCCGAGAGCTTCCTGATGTTCCGGAGCTGCTCTCCTGAGTCCGAGGCTCGCCTGGCGCCAGCGCTGATGGTTGCGCTTGCGTCGTTCCTTGAAAGAAAGGTAACTTACATCAGGATCATAATGTATTATGGACTTATTGCATGAACGTATCTCATTTTGGCCTTAACGAGTTCAGGAGTTCGCATAAGCGAGTTATCACTAAGGGAACTTTTCTAGTTCATGAATAAAAGGAACTTTGAAGCTGTGCTCTGATACCAACATGTCACGCCCCGATCCCGTGGAATCGTTAGTCGTCCCCCGGGCGTGACCGCCGTGCGGGCCTAGGTTGCGCACCGCACAAGGCTAAGTATTTTTGTTTTGCATAGCGAGCGCATATTCAGAGTACGCAGATAATTGAACACAGATTGAAACATGGAAAAGTTCTCTTTTATTGATAATATGAACATCTATTACAAACTCTTTGAACTGTGACATAAGGATTGCCTCTATGGGCTTACAAAAGTGTTGACACAAAATGAGATAGCAGTCCTGTACATTACATCCCTTACTAAACTCAAAATATAAGACCTTGGGACGGAACGACTGCCTTGCCACGAAGCTGCATGATTACTTTGGTGGCTAGCTTCTTCTTCAAAAGGCTTCTTCTCCAAAATGCTTCTAAGGTGGCACGGTCGAGGCGTGCCTACAGCTGGACTGGATTGGGGGTTTGTCTCCTGCTCTTCGCTCGGTTCTTCCTAGCGCGGGGAACCTGTTTCAACGAGGGTCAGTACATCGAAACGTACTGGTGAAGGCAAGCTATCCCAACTATACCAATCAACACGTTGTTTTTAATGAAACATGCATATTTATGGGTTTCTATCTTGCCTTAGTTCATTTTACAACAAGACATAGATATAGAATTATTGAAATGACTCGTCACCGTTCGGTGACATTTACCTGCCCGTCTGAACCACCTGCATAATACTTACCTTGCCTTCCCTGTCAAGAAGACACAAGTTAGTAGCAACAGATTTAAATATACGAGGGGATCACTGGCACGTTGCCATAATGGACGGGCTAGTCTCAGTACGGAGTGCCATGCGACGCATAGATCAGGACCTCTCAAGGCATTCCGTCCTATAGCAGGCGACTATCATGAGTTCCAT
Organism: Iris macrosiphon; assembly: GCA_036927795.1. Taxonomy (NCBI): domain Eukaryota; kingdom Viridiplantae; phylum Streptophyta; class Magnoliopsida; order Asparagales; family Iridaceae; genus Iris; species Iris macrosiphon. The sequence continues at coordinate 127,172,203 of JAYESA010000018.1, forward strand.
CCGGATCGGATCGGTGCCGGCGCTCCAGCGACCGTCCGCAGGAACTAAGACCTTGTGCACAAGTTGTCCGTGATCAACGCAGTACACTAAGTTAGCAATCGAGGCAAATCAGGGCATATCAGGAGCATGGCAGTACAGGGCAAGATTTACTTTTGCATAGCCTATCTGTTCAGTTTATGGCATTGAAAATGAGTTCTATACATAGCACAGTTCTAAGAAGAAATATACATTCTAACTTATATTTATGCATATGATGAACATTCCAAACGAGCAAGCATATAAGTAAGTAACCGTTCATGAGTTTCATTTGACAAGCAATATTTCCCAAGTCTATTCCCTTATTATCTTGATATCTTTTAGTTATTAACTTGGTATCGTTTGATCGGGGCAAGCACGAACACGAGATTTAGGTGTGAAGACTAGCAAGTAGGGCTAGCTAATCGGGTTGGTAGCCACTCACTTTTAGTGGTTGGAAAGAGGAAGGAAGGAAGTGATTTAGGAGTCCGCTTGAGCGACGCCTAGTGCTGGATCACCTGTATTGACACGAACAGCTGATCAGTACTTCTTCCTCTCTTTCCATTATCGGAATTGAAGTGCAGTCCTAAGAACGAAAGCAATGAAATCCATCGAAACCGTTCAAGAAAACCCAAACAAATCCGAAATCCAACTCAAGGCACGAAAGCAACAAGCGACAGCGAAAACTAGGCAACAAAAGAATGCAGCGGAGAGGTCCCTCCTGACTCTGCCGCTAAGTCGATCCTTGGGGCACGGTCCACTGAATATGGGAATCGATTCCGAAGAAACAAATCCATAACGAGGACGAGTTCTTAATTCAATCTATCCCGATCGAACGATACCGTCTTGTATTTCTTAGCCGCGCTCCCCGAATAGGGGGAACGGGGCACCACAGAGATTTGACCACTATGGCCTGCCATGTAAAGTTCTATTTTATTACGGTCATAATATCATTCCTTGTATTACCACCATGGGTCACAACTAATCCCTATCATCTAGCTATGTATTCCATAAAGTATTCCATAGCATTAAAATCAAACCATCTTTTTAACTTCTAATACTTCCAAATTACCGCTACATTAAGCAATGGGTAGGGTTAGTTCTAGGCCTCTACTTCTATGTTCAACTCTTATGCCAAAAATCTACACTAGCTCTAGCATCTAGAAAGAACCTATCAATCTCCTCTACTATAGGTAACTAACATCTTCTCCTGAATATTATATCCAGAATGCCTTCCCCCGTCCTGACGAGGATGTGCTTCTGGAGGGAATTACTGTGCATGAGCATCCATCTCTCTCAAATAAGGGGGATAAGAAGAAATAATAAAGATGTTGATGAAAAATAAACTAATACAATTATGAAGTCCAAGGGCGCCAATCAAATACAATCAGAGTTTTAAAATCAGTTATGGATTGAGATCGTATTCAATATTAATTCTAATTCGCAGGCTCGTTCGGTAAAAGTAACGTAACCGAACGATATGCTCTGACCTGCATGGACCATCACTAAAACTATGTCACGTCCCAGTCCCAAAATACGTGAAACCAAACATGTGGCAATGACCAGCTAGTACGACTCCGAAGGGCTTTCCAGTTTAATAGACCCGCCGAAGTGTAATTACGATATCCATGGTCAAGTGATCAAGATAAATATCTATATCTAATATTCAACAACTAACTAAATCTTAATCCATGATAAATAAATCTCAAGAAGGAACGGTATGCATCAGTAGTCTACAGTCCAATAATACATTTGTTCGAATAGGCCAAAAGAATAATATAGGCCTATAAACACTAGGATATAAAAGCAGAATCATAATAGAAAGTAGTACGTAGCTGTAATAGATGAAAGCTATAATGATACCTGCAAAGATGTCTAACACTCCACTAGAGCAAGCATCATAAAACTTGCTCAAATAACCTAGAAGTGAACCAGGTCCTTAGAGGGACGTAACAATATAAAAAAAGTATATGTTATAATGTAAATACTAAGTAAAATAAATAAGGGTAAAGTATTCATCTAAGTGAATGCAATCTAAGGACAACTTTGGTACATATGGGAGATGTAGGCATAAGTATAAAACCATAACAGTCTATTGAATGCGACATCTGAATATACAAAATCATAATATTCTATCGAATGCGGCATTTGCATATATAAAACCAAAATTTTCTATCTAACGTGGCATCTTCATAAATAAAACCATAACGTTATATCGAACGCGACATCTGCATATATAGAGGTCATCAGTTTTCGTAGTTCATCTAGATACTACGATTACCAATGTGTGTATGTCTCATATGCCTACTAGTTGTCCTCCTCGTCCAATACAAATGTACAAGTCGAGTGCGTGACATGAGCATCTCATAACTATAATGCAAGTAATAGAGGAACTAAAGTATTATATAGCTACGCTAGGTACCGTCACACGTATTACTAGCATCGATGGTCATTCAAGTGCGTAAGTGCGTATTCTAACATAAAATCACACTGTGATATGAAATGATACGTGACAAGGCCCCAAAGTTATAATGATAAATCTACAACTTTATGTATGTCGACTAGAAACTAGGTTAAACACAAGTTCGAACATCAACGCCTTCGACGACTGCACCCGAGGCATTCTCAGACGCCCATAATTATATAATATTCAGAGCAGAAGTATGTGAATAGTAATAAATAAATTTAAACAGTATAACAAGGCAAGGTATACTTGCTTGGATCTCCAAGGTGAGCAAATAACGAACCAGAACCCTCAACCAAAATTGAACCGTCCTGGGTGCCTATAAATATATAATAAGAACATATCAGTCACTACGTTGCGCTACGCTAAGAATGCACAAGATTACAACATACACATAGTCATTAGACAATTAGGTTCTAAATTATTCAAGGGTTCTAACTAGGTAGGTTGACTAGGGTTGACTAAACAAATACCAAAAAAAGTGTGTAATCACCAAGCCTACTAGTCACTTATCATCCTCAAGATCTCTAAATGTACAACTTCCTCATGTAAACATATAGATGGTCATGACTATGGTTCACGTAGTTGCTAAGTTTCTTCTCAAACACGTAGGTATGAGGTGTTCATCCTACTAGGGTCTTCTTATGCAAGTATGACATACACATCCACAAATTATATAAAACAAGTGTTAACCTAACTCAAGTATGTGTTAGGGTTCATCATCAAGTTCATGGGTGGTTGAAACTCACTAATACTATTCTTATTCCAGCCATACACATCTACAATCCATTGTTCTCTCTTCTAACATGTCACCAATGTATAAGATTCGACTAGCCATATATATATATATATATATATATATATATATATATATATATATATATATATATATATATATATTGCTACCACACTGTCATCGAAGCCATATTCCTTTCAATATTCCCAGTGTATACACGTTAAATACTATGAGGAATTTTCCCTTACTAAGGACATCAGAAATATATTTAGCTACACATAACAATTTAATCCTTCTATCTGTAATCTTTCTACAAAAATGTATTAACACTAATGTTCAATGCATTAAATCGTTCAAGTTGCATTCTCTCTTATACCAAATTTTAAAATAGAAGCATTCTTATTTATATAAATCTCAACCTAACATTATATGCAGCATCATCTCCAATCTTATAATGCGGATTAGAATCGGCTCAAAATTGAGTCGTCCAAGCTATAAGTAATACTCAACCAAATTAATTTTTAAAAAATTTTAGGGAAGATAAATAAAAAAATTAAATCAATTTTCCTCATATCCATCCAAACAGTAAGTAAATACTTAGCCAATTTAAATTTTTTAAACTTACGGGAGATTAAAAAATCTAAAACCGTAACTAAATAATCAACCAATTTTTTTTAAAAGCTTACGGGAGATTAAAAAATCTAAAATCGTAAATAAATACTCAACTAATTTAATTTTTTTTAACTTACGAGAGATAAATAAAAACTTAAACCAACTATCCTCTTATCCGTCCATATACTCAGCCAATTTAATTTTTTTTTAAAACTTATAATTACGAAATAAAAATGTCCAAGATAAATTATTCTTGACAAACAATATTTAGCATTAAATAAACGTGCAACGCACGTGCATGTTACTAGTCTCTATTATTATAATGCGGCTTGGAAATGACTCATAAATGAATCGTCCAAGCCGTATGTATATCCTCTACCAAATAAAAAATCAAAAAAAAATTGAATTTTTTTCCATCCGTGTATACCTACGCACATTGTTAAAAATAAAAATTCTAAATTATATTCATTATTCAAATCTTATTTAAACTAAGTATATAGCATTATCTAACTAAATACATATCCAAAATTAAAATATTTTAAAATTATTTTTAAAATATATATTTAAAATATATCTATATCAAATCCTAATTAAAAATATATTCAAATCATATTTAAAATATTTTAATATTATTTAAATTTTTATCTAATCTTTCAATAATATTATAATTTTTTCCTTTTTTATACGCCTAAACTATATTCAATATTCAAATTATATTTAAACTTAGTATATAGTATTATCTAACTAAATACATATCCTAAATTAAAATATATTTTAGTTATATTTTAAATATTTAAAATGCATATTTAAAACATATCTATAGCAAATCATAAATAAAATATATCCAAATCACATTTAAAAGTTTTAATATAATTTAAATTTTTATCTAATCTTTCAATAATTTTTTTTTTTATACATGCAACGCATGTGAATATAACTAGTATATATAAAACTAAAAATTAAACCTTTAGAAATCATTCCCATATATCCAAAACTATACCATTATACCTTCTCATATAATCTAAAACTAAATATTTACATTGATATAAATAAAATATAAACATATATATATATATATATATATATATATATATATATATATATATATATATATATATATATATATATATAGTGAGTGGATCCGGAGCCCCGTCGCTCACAACAATTGGATCGCGAGGGCCCCACGCTTGGCCCCCATGCGGGGCCCCAATCCGATGGTGCAGGGGGGGTGGGGCTTCGGCGGGGCTTCGGGTGCGGGTCTATATATATATATAATGAGGCTTCAAAATGGCTCAATAGTGAGTCGTCTAAGCCGTATATATATATATATATATATATATATATATATATATATATATATATATATATATATATATATATATATATATATATATATATATATATCATCAACTAATGAATTTTAAAAAATAAAAATTTGTTTAAGTATTGTAACCGTAGTTGTTTTCTCACATAATTGTAAAGAAAACTTTTAAAAACCTAAAATCCTGCTAATACCACCTGAACATATGTAAATCCTAAAATATTTTAAAATTTAAACTAACTAAATGATAATATCTAACAAAACACATAACCAAAATTTAAAAAAAACATATTTATAATAATTTATAACTTAAATATATTCAAATTATATTTAAAATATTCTAACATACTTTAAATTTCTATATTTCAATAATATCATAAATTTTTATATTTAAATATTTTTTACATGCAACGCACGTGCATTTACTAGTATATATATAAAACTAAAACCTATATATATATATATATATATATATATATATATATATATTTGAACCTAAATATTACAATGGTCGTTCAATCCAATAAGAAGAAGAAGGAGATGAAGAAGGAGGTGTTTGAAGGGTACCAAAAGAAGGGGATGCTCACGGTCTGGGTTGGGAGGTGGCCGGACTAGACTTGCTCCGTCCGATAGGGGGGCTTGCTGCTGGGTAGCAACTGCAGCAGGAGCAAATGGTAGTTGCAATGGCAGCAGCAACAGCTCGAGAATGGAGGGAGAGGAAGAAAAGAGGAAGGATAAGAGGGAGGTGGTGGTATAGTTGGCTGTTGAGGGAGGGGTGAAGAAGATGATGAAGAAGGAGAAGACTCGGGTGGTGCTAGAGGTGGGTGGAGCTTGGGTAGGGTTGTTTTGTGGGGAAAAAGAGGAAGAGAAATTAGGTGAAGTAAGTGCGGAAGAGAATGGAGTGAATATGAAGTAGTGAGGGGAAAGAATGTGTGGCCGTCTAAGAAAAGAGTGGAAAGAGGTGGAGTGTGTGAGTATGTAAAAATTAATGAGTGATGGTGAGGGTTGAGTGTGTAGGTTTAGAAATAAGTTTTCATGGGTTTGAGTGTGATAGTGGAGTGTTAGAGGGGTGAAAGGTGCCATGTCAGCCCATATTTTGTTTGACCCTAATTGGTGGTCATTAATGAGGGAAATAAAGCAATGAAGTGAAAGGTTCCACAAAAAATAGTAAAAGCTAAAATTAATTAACCGATGGGTTTGATGATGGGTTTTGGTGCTAGAACATGGTGTTTGGTATTTTTTAGGGAGGGAAGATGGTGTATGGTATTATGTATAAGCCATGTGAGGGTGTGTGGGGGTTTGGGTTGGATGTTTGGTCTAGTTTAGGGCTAGGTCAAGTTGGTTGCTTAATATGACTAGAAATTGTGTCATTGGTGATTGTCAATATGTTGGAAGCATGTTGGAATTCATTTAGGTGGAACAAAAGTGTCACGGATATTGTAGGCTTAGTGTAGGTCATGATCATATATATAATTGGTTGAAGGGAACGGGTTGAAGTTGTGTCTCCAATTTCGATTAGAATAGACATCGGTGCATGGCGTAGGTTTGAATTAGTTATTGTGTGACGAATGTTGTATGATTAAAATAAAGCACAAGAGAGTGTGTTTGAGAGTGACATAATGGTCAGGGTTGAAGACTAACTTGTCTAGCTCAAGGATGCGAAATTTGTTGGAAGGCAAAGACTGGTGTAGTTTTCTAAATATTGAAGAAACGGTAAGGTGTATCAAGTGTATCAAAAATTAGATAGGTGAATTATAACTCCAATTACCATTCCAAATTAACTCCAAATCAATCATAAACACTTCATAATCTAAGTATACTTAAATTTGGGTAAGGGGGTTTACAAGGCTAGCTTACTAGAAACTTTTTGAGGAAAGTACTTGTTTTTTAGGAGCTTGGCCCATAAAGAGTTTGGGTTAGAGAGGAAACGCCATGTTTGATTGTTCAGAAGATCCATGTTTGTAATATGAGGATCCCTGATGCCCAATCCTCCCCGATATTTAGGTTTAGTGATTTTAGGCCAAGCTGTATAGTGAAGTTTCCTGTCGTTATTAGAGCTACCCCACCAGAAGTCATATTGGTCTTTAGAAAGTATGCTGGTAATTTTCTTAGGCGAGATGTAGGTTAAGAGAGAATAAATTGGAAGGAAGGAAAGAGCGAATTTAATGAAGGTAATCCGTCTAACATGATAAAGACATCTTCCTTTCCAACCATAGAGTTTCGAATTGCTCAATTTAAGAAGCTTAGAGAATGTAGATATCATTTTTTTTGGATAAAAGAAGATGGTGACCGAGGTATTTTTCGTTAGAGCTCATAAGTTTTACACCAAGGATATCAAGGTATATTATGCGCATATAATAGTCCAACTTCTCAGAAAAAACATCGAAGATTTCTCAAAATTAAATTGTTGTCCTGACCAGAGTTCAAAAGTTTGGAGAATATCTTTAACATAGAGGACATTATGGATAGAACATTGTCCAAACATAAACGTAGATCATCAGCAAATGCAAGATGGGAATAGGAATCTGAAGTCCTATTAGTTTTGGTGCTTTTTCATATAATTGGTTTCTTTCCATGATGCAGATGAAAGTCATTAGATTTCCCTCTAATGCCAAAGCCATGGAGAGCTTGTTTGATAATGCCCCAACTCAGTCTATCGTATGCCTTAGACATGTCTATATTGAGGGCAAACACATTTTTCTTAGAATCAAATTTTTTGATGGAATGTAAAAGCTCCTAAGCTTTTACAACATTGTCACCAAAATGTCTGCCAGGTACAAAGGCATCTTGGTATGGTCCAATGATCTTGTCAAGCAAGGGTCTCATATTTGCAATTATTTTTGTGATGATCTTGTAGGTAAAATTGCATAATAAATTTGGTCAAAAATTGGCTAGTTTAGAAGGGGTTTGGGTTTTGGGAATGAGGGCTATGAAAGTATGGTTGAGGGATGGGGGCATAATACTATAATCAAAGAAGCTCCGGATAAGAGATGTTACCTCATAACCAATCGTGTCCCAACATCTCTGGAGGAATATAGTAAGGTAACCATCTGGCCCAGGTGATTTACATGGACTCATTTGATTAATAGTCATCTTGATCTCTTCCTCGGATGGAGGCAAACATAAAAGATCATTCTCACTTGGGTCTATACAGTTGAGCTATGCAAGGATGTGAACAGGAACATGAGTTGTATCTTTAGCTTGGAATAATTTGCTGAAGTGAGTGACCAGAGTGTCTCCAGAGTGTCTCCAATATCATCTTTCTCTGAGACTGAGTTACACAATATCATCTTGCTTTGAGACTAAGTCACTGTTATCCTTGAGTAGGCTGTGAATGGAATTTCTCTGTCTTTTATTGTTGGCCATCAAATGGTAGAATTGGTGTTTTTGTCGCCTTCTTTTTAGCCATGAGATGCAGGATATCCTTTTAACCACAACGTTATTTAAATATCCATTTCCTCAACATCCTGTCTTCACCCAAAATTAAAATATGTCATATAACATATCTGAACTAGATAATAACTAACTATTATTTCTAATTTTGATAGTCTCATCTATTAAAGATTCTACGGCATATGGTGGTTGTTGTGTACATTAATTAATACCTATAAAATGTCTCAATGCTGACTGACACCAACATTATTCTTCTTATTATTACTATTATTATTATTATTATTATTTTAATAAACTCGAGTTATTAATTACGATGTTTTGAGAAGGATCTCTGGAAGAATATAGTATGGTAACCATCTGCCTCAGGTGATTTACATGGACTCATTTGATTAATAGTCATCTTGATCTCTTCCTCGGATGGAGGCAAACATAAAAGATCATTGTCCCTTGGGTCTATATAGTTGAGCTATGAAAGGATGTGAACAGAAACAGGAGTTGTATCTTTAGCTTGGAATGATTTGCTGAAGTGAGTGACCAGAGTGTCTGCAATATCATCTTGCTCTGAGACTGAGTTACGCAATATCATTTTGCTTTAAGACTAAGTCGCCATTATCCTTGAGTAGGCTGTGAATGGAATTTCTCTGTCTTTTATTGTTGGCCATCAAATGGTAGAACTTGGTATTTTTGTCGCCTTCTTTTTAGCCATGAGATACAGGATATTCTTTTAACCACAACGTTATTTAACTACCCATTTCCTTAACAGCCTGTCTTCACCCAAAATTAAAATATCATATAACAGATCTGAACTGGATAATAACTAACTATTATTTCTACTTTTGATAGTCTCATCTATTAAAGATTCCACGGCATCTGGTTGTTGTTGTGTACATTAATTAATACCTATAAAAGTCTCAATGCTGACTGACACCAACATTCTTCCATGCTGACTGACACCAACATTCTACTTATTCTTCTTCTTCTTATTATTATTATTATTATTATTATTATTATTATTATTATTATTATTATTATTATTATTATTATTATTATTATTATTATTATTATCATTATTATTAAAAAAAATTTTAGATAAACTCGAGTTATTAATCACGATGTTTGGAGAAGGAGCTCTCTTGCTGCTTTTGATCACTAGTCTTCTCGCTTATTTCCATGGTTTTCTGGAGGTTCAAGCATAACACATGTAAGCATATCTACCATTAGCTCGTGTTCTTTAATTTCACGTGCGTTGCATATAACATAATTATTTTCTTCTAAAATTAATATAAAATTGTATAAATATTTTAATATATTTAAATTTAAATTTATTATATATATTATATATTTAAATTAGAATTTGTTATATATTTTATTATATTTTATTTATAATTTTCTATGGATATATTTATATCTTTCATAATATAAAGCGGCTTCTAAACGGCTCAAAAGTGACCCATCTAAGCCGTAAGTAAATACGCAAACAATTAAATTTTATATAGAAAAATTAGATTTATAAAATATATTAAAAATATATAATAAAAATTTAAATTATATTAAATTATTTTAAATTTAATTTGAATATATTTAAATTAAAATGGCTCACTTTTGAGCCATTTTGATGCCTCATTATATATAGTAGTAAATATTAATATATTTAAATTAAAATGGCTCACTTTTGAGCCATTTTGATGCATCATTATATATACTAGTGAATGCACGTACGTTGCACGTAAATTTTTTTTTTCTAATATTGTTAAAAATAATTTATAATAAATTTTCAATATATATATATATATATATATATATATATATATATATATATATATATATAATTTAATAATATTACATAAAAATTTAAATTATATTAAACTATTTTAAATTTATTTTAAATATATTTGAAATAATATATATATATATATATTTATTTAATTTTAACAAACCTTTATTATAACTGTCCAAAATCGGTTACAAAGCGGGTTACAAAAGTGCTGAAAGCACGACCTCGGCTAATAAACTGCTGCTAAGCACAAGGTCAAGCCAAAAAGGATTAGAGGAAGCCTCCTCTGACCGAGCCACCACTGACCCAAAACCTCAAATTTCCCCATCTGCAGACGAGTCACCAAACCTTGATTTACTGCAGGCTGAGGAAGGCAAAGCCTCGAAACCTTGAAGAGATGTCTGGACACCTCCCATAACAGTTGTTCTGGTATATATATATATATATATATATATATATATATATATATATATATATATATATATATATATATATATATATATATATATATAACTGTGTTATTATTATTATTAATTTTGATAAACTCGAGTTATTAATCACGATGTTTGGAGAAGGAGCTATCCTGCTGCTTCTGATCACTAGTATTCGTGTTCTTTAATTTCACATGCGTTGCACGTAAAATAATTATTTCCTTCTGAAAATAATATAAAATTGTTTAAATATTTAAATATATTACAAAAAAGATTCATTATATATATTTTATAATAATTAGAATTAGTTATATATTTTATTATATATTAATTATAATTAGTTATGGATATATTTCTATCTCTCATAATATAAAGCGACATCTAAACGGCTCAAAATTAAGTTTTCTAAGCCGTAAGTAAATACACAACCAATTAAATTTTAAAAATTACTTACGGGAGATAAATTAAACTGTAATCCAGCTTCTATATTATCCGTCAAAATCGTTAATAAATAGTCAAAAAATTTAATTAATGGATGATATACATACGACTTAGACGGCACACTTTTGAGCTGTTTGAGCTATTTTAATGCATCATTTATATATACTAGTAACTGCACGTGCATTGCATGTAAATTATTTTTTTAATATTGTTGAAAATATTATATATATATATATATATATATATATATATATATATATATATATATATATATATATATATATATATAAGAGTTAATCATGATGTTTGGAGAAGGAGCTCTCTTGCTACTTCTGATCACAAGTCTTTTGGATCATTTTTATGATTTTTTGGAGGTTCAAGCAAATATAATTTTTTAAATATTTAAATATATTTATATTAAGATTTAATATATATAATTTATATTTTAATTAAAATTTGTTATATATTTTATTAAATTTATTATAATTATTTCTGGATATATTTTTATCTTCCATAATATAAAGCAGCTTCTAAACGGCTCAAAAGTGAGCTGTCTAAGCCGTAAGTAAATACGCAACCAATTAAATTTTAAAAATTTATTTACAGTAGATAAATAAAACTTAAACTAGCTTCCATCTTATTCGTTAAAACCATTAATAAATACTCAACAATTTTTAATTAATTGATGAAATACATACGACTTAGACAGCTCACTAATGAGCCATTTTGATGCCTCATTATATATAATAGTAAATGCACGTGCGTTGCACGTAAAATATATTTTTCTAATATTATTGAAAATAGTTTATATATATATATATATATATATATATATATTTATAAAATTTATAAAATTTATAAATATTTTTACAAAAGTTAATAAAAATTTAAATTATATTATAATATTTTAAATTTAAATTAAATATATTTAAATTAAAATGGCTAACTTTTGAGCCGTTTTGATGCCTCGGTATATATACTAGTAAATGCACGTACATTGCACGTAAATTATTTTTTATAATATTATTGAAATTAGTTTTTATATATATATTAGCAAAACTATATTAAAACTGTCCAAAATCGGTTACAAAACGGGTCACAAAAGTGCCGAAAAGAATGACCACGACTAATAAACCGTCGCTAAGAACAAGGTCAAACCAAAAAGGATTAGAGGAAGCCTCCTCTGACCGAGCCACCACTGACCCAAAAATTCCAATTACCACATCTGCAGACGAGTCACCAAACCTTGATTCACTGTAGGCTAAGGACGGCAAAGCCTCCAAACCTTGAAGAACGGTCTCAGCACCTCCCGTAACAGTTGTTCTGATATATATATATATATATATATATATATATATACAATACTGTGTTCTTAACCTTGATATTCACTGCAGGCTGAGGAAGGCAAAGCCTCCAAACCTTGAAGAACTGTCTGTACACCTCCCGTAACATTATATATATATATATATATATATATATATATATATATATATTATGTTATTATTATTATTATTATTATTATTATTATTATTATTATTATTATTATTATTATTATTATTAATTTTGATAAACTCGAGTTATTAATCACAATGTTTGGAGAAGGATCTCTCTTGCTGCTTCTGATCACTAGTCTTCGCGATCTTTAATTTCACGTGTGTTGCACGTAAAATAATTGTTTCCTTCTAAAAATAATATAATTTTTTTAAATATTTAAATATATTTAAAATAAGATTTATTATTTATATTTTAATTAGAATTAGTTATATATTTTATTATATTTTAATTAAAATTAGTTATGGATATATTTTTATCTTCAATGATATAAAGCGGCTTGTAAACGGCTCAAAAGTTGGCCGTCTAAGCCGTAAGTAAATACGCAAACAATTAGATTTTAAAAAAAATTACTTATGGGAGATAATAACCTTAAACCAGCTTCCATCTTGTCCGTAAAAAACGTTAATAAATACTCAACCAATTTAATTAATTCATGATATACATACGACTTAGACAGCTCACTTTTGAGCCGTTTTGATTCCTCATTATATATACTTAGTAAATGCACGTGCGTTGCACGTAAATTATTTTTTCTAATATTGTTGAAAATTATATATATATATATATATATATATATATATATATATATATATATATATATATATATATATATATATATATATAAGAGTTATTAGTCACGACGTTTGGAGAAGGATCTCTCTTGCTGCTTCTGATCACAAGTCTTCTAGCTCATTTCCATGGTTTTCTGGAGGTTCAAGCAATTATAAATTTTTTTAAATATTTTAATATATATAAATTAAGAATTATTATATATATTTTATATTTTAATTAGAATTTGTTATATATTTTAATTATAATTAGTTATGGATATATTTTATCTTCCATATTATTAAGCGTCTTTTAAACGGCTTAAATGTGAGTCGTCTAAGCCGTAAGTAAATACGCAACCATTTAAATTTTATAAAAATTACTTACGGTAGATAAATAAAACCTTAAAGAAGCTTCCATCTTATCCGTCAAAAATGTTAATAAATACTCAACCAATTTAATTAATAGATGATATACATACGACTTAGATGGCTCACTTTTGAGCCGTTTTGATTCCTCATTATATATACTAATAAATACACTTGCGTTGCACGTAAATTATTTTTTCTAATATTGTTGAAAATAGTTTATATATATATATATATATATATA